>JAVGWX010000021.1:11430057-11975057 GCA_036924085.1 Ariolimax columbianus
AGTAGTAGTAGTAGTAGTAGTAGTAGTAGTAGTAGTAGAGGTGATGGTGGCGGTGACAGGAGTAGTAGTAGTAGTAGTAGTAGTAGTAGAGGAGATGGTGGCAGTGACAGGAGTAGTAGTAGTAGTAGTAGAGGTGATGGTGACAGTAGTAGTAGTAGAGGTGATGGTGACAGTGACAGCAGTAGTAGTAGTACTGGTGATGTGGCGGTGACAGTAGTAGTAGTAGTAGAGGTGATGGTGATGGTGGCGGTGACAGTAGTAGTAGTAGTAGTAGTAGTAGTAGTAGTAGAGGAGATGGTGGCATTGACAGGAGTAGTAGTAGTAGTAGCAGTAGAGGTGATGGTGGCAGTGACAGGAGTAGTAGTAGTAGTAGTAGTAGCAGTAGAGGAGATGGTGGCAGTGACAGGAGTAGTAGTAGTAGTAGTAGTAGTAGCAGTAGAGGTGATGGTGGCAGTGACAGTAGTAGTAGTAGTAGTAGTAGTAGTAGAGGAGATGGTGGCAGTGACAGGAGTAGTAGTAGTAGTAGTAGTAGAGGTGATGGTGGCGGTGACAGGAGTAGTAGTAGTAGTAGTAGCAGTAGAGGTGATGGTGGCAGTGACAGGAGTAGTAGTAGTAGTAGTAGTAGCAGTAGAGGAGATGGTGGCAGTGACAGGAGTAGTAGTAGTAGTAGTAGTAGCAGTAGAGGTGATGGTGGCAGTGACAGTAGTAGTAGTAGTAGTAGTAGTAGAGGTGATGGTGGTGGTGACAGTAGTAGTAGTAGTAGTAGTAGTAGTAGTAGTAGTAGCAGTAGAGGTGATGGTGGCAGTGACAGGAGTAGTAGTAGTAGTAGTAGTAGCAGTAGAGGAGATGGTGGCAGTGACAGGAGTAGTAGTAGTAGTAGTAGTAGCAGTAGAGGTGATGGTGGCAGTGACAGTAGTAGTAGTAGTAGTAGAGGTGATGGTGGTGGTGACAGTAGTAGTAGTAGTAGTAGTAGTAGTAGTAGTAGAGGTGATGGTGACAGTAGTAGTAGTAGAGATGATGGTGTTAGCAGCAGCAGCAGTAGTAGTAGTAGTAGTAGCAGTAGTAGTAGTAGAGGTGATGGTGGCGGTGACAGTAAACAAGAAGACATACGAAGTCGCTACCTAACCGGTGCCCATTCAATTCTGGAGCACGTGAATTCCACAAAATACAGCAGTTACGCCACTGCTTCTTTAAGACCAACATATGGCAGCCATAGACCTGGAGGTGCAGCTGAACCGGGTTCCTGAAAGCGCTTCGCGAGAGGAGACATCTGGTAGCCATGTGTCTATAATACTAGATTTGCACACAGTAGCCAGAACAACAGCAACAAAGAGACATTAAAGCACTCCACAAAGACACACACAATGCAGACAGGAGAGAAAAAGAAGCAACGTGGATTCGAACCGCAGATGCGACTCGCAGCCAGAAGCCATGATTCGGGGATTCGGCAAAGTAAAGATAGGAGTGGCCCCCATGCCAGACACTGCCGTCAGTGCTGAAATGTTAGAGAAGGTTTACGAGATCAAGTGGCCAATACAGATTTCAACTACATCTGACCTCCTTGTGAGAAGCATGTATCCTAACTTCAGCAGTGGTTGATAAGAATGCATGTTTTGTTTTCTTTTCTACATGATGAGTCTGCAAACGTCAAACACATCCGTTGTCAGCAGTCGCTTACGGCATGTTTGTAATGTGACAGCGGATATATTGTGTTCATCCTGAGGACCATAGTCAAATTGCTATTGACAAATATAAGGTATGGAGCCTACATAAAGCAGATACAGTCAATCAAATGGCAATGGGGTGAAGAGTATTGACAGTGTCCTCTCAAAGGGTAATGGAGGGAAAAGTATTGAGTTTCCAATCAAAGGGTGATGGACCCAAAAGTACTGACATTGTCAACTCAAAGGGCAATGGAGTGAAGAGTATTGACAGTGTCCTCTCAAAGGGCAATGGAGGGGACACTATTGACATTGTTCACTCAAAGGGCAATGGGGTGAAGAGTATTGACAGTGTCCTCTCAAAGAGCAATGGAGGGAAAAGTATTGAGTTTCCAATCAAAGGGTGATGTACCCAAAAGTACTGACATTGTCAACTCAAAGGGCAATGGAGTGAAGAGTATTGACAGTGTCCTCTCAAAGGGCAATGGAGGGGACACTATTGACATTGTTCACTCAAAGGGCAATGGGGTGAAGAGTATTGACAGTGTCCTCTCAAAGAGCAATGGAGGGAAAAGTATTGACAATGTCCAATCAAAGGATGATGGACCCGAAAGTATTGACATTGTCCACTCAAAGGGCAATGGTGTGAAGAGTATTGACAGTGTCCTCTCAAATGGCAATGGAGTGAAGAGTATTGACAGTGTCCTCTCAAAGGGCGATGGGGAAAGAGTGTTGACAGTGTCCAATCAAAGGGCGATGGATCCAAAAGTATTGAGTGTCCACTCAAAGGGCAATGGAGTGAAGAGTATTGACAGTGTACATACACTCAAAGGGCAATGCACCTAAACGTATTGAGTGTCCACTCAAAGGGCAACAGAGTGAAGAGTATTGACGCTGTCTGCTAAAAAGGGAAATGGGATGAAGAGCATTGCCTATCTACGCTCAAAATGCAATGGAACAAAGAGCATTGCCTGTCTCTACGCTCAAAATGCAATGGAACAAAGAGCATTGACAGTCTCTACGCTCAAAAGGCAATGGAACAAAGAGCATTGCCTGGCTCTACGCTCAAAATGCAATGGAACAAAGAGCATTGCCTGTCTCTACACTCAAAATGCAATGGAACAAAGAGCATTGACAGTCTCTACGCTCAAAAGGCAATGGAACAAAGAGCATTGCCTGGCTCTACGCTCAAAATGCAATGGAACAAAGAGCATTGCCTGTCTCTACGCTCAAAATGCAATGGAACAAAGAGCATTGACAGTCTCTACGCTCAAAATGCAATGTAACAAAGAGCATTGACAGCCTCTCTAAGGAATCGAAATCGCAACACAGAAATCAGGCGCCGAACAGACATCAGTGACATTGCGCATGCTGCATTGTTTAATAAATGCAGACGGACGGGGCATGTGGCCCGTTTACCTGGCAACAAATAGTCACGAAAGGTGACGTTCTGGTTGCCCTACCACTGGGACTTCCCCCAATGAGACGGAGAGATGGTCTGAGTAAACCTCATTAACCAATATCGTACTTCCGTTCTCCAAACGACTTCCTGCTACTTAAAAAAAAACCCTGTTCAGGGCTTGGCAGCGGGAGATTGAGAACGGACGGAGAATAAAAAGAAGAAGAAGAAGAAGAAGAAGAAGAAGAAGAAATTGAAGAGAAGAAGAAGAAGAAGAAGGAGAAGGAGAAGAAGAAATAGAAGAAGAAGAAGAAGAAGAAGAAGAAGAAGAAGAAGAAGAAGAAGAAGAAGAAGAAGACCAACAACAACAGCAAGAAAGAAGAAGAAGAAGAAGAAGAAGAAGAAGAAGAAGAAGAAGAAGAAGAAGAAGAAGAAAAGACGAAAAAACTACAACAAAAACCAAACTGAAGAAGATGAAGAGGACGAAGACGTAAGAAAAAAAACCAACAACAAAAACAAGAACGAAGAAGAACATTGAAAAACAAGAACAGTGATTGAATGCATCTCATCCCAAAGCCAGCATCACTTCCGCTCTAAAAACAAATGAACAGATCCTACTATCGGGAATCCTTTAACCCTTTACAGATCCTTTTGGGGGGAGGGGAAGTTGGGGGCGTGTGTGGGAGGGGTTAGGACACAAATCAGAAAAGCCACCTCCCCCCCCTCCCCACCCCACCGAACAACTCCCACGGTAAAGGGCCAACCCTCAACTTGATGTTTATAGCTGCCAATGCTCAATAGCAAAAACCAAATGGTCTGTCGGATATCGCAGGCCTCCAGCCGCCGATGCGATCCCGGCCGACGATGCCGGAACCGGTAAATCACCCTGCGCCGACGTTTACATGGTAACCATAGCGAACGGTATTAGCATATAGTGTTAACGGCGGCAGAGTTCCGGCAGCAATGGTAAACAAAATACATCGCGAGCAGAGCATGAAGATTCTGTCCTGTTTTTTTTACGGTAGCATGTATTTGTTTCCGTATTTAGAGCTGTCTGCGAGATATAGATATTCGAGGGTAAGTTAAGTAAAGTAGGTCAGACACCATACTGCTATGGGATAGCGGGAAAATGTCGGTAACTTTTAGAGACGGCAGCAACATCCAGCTTTGTGGTTACTGTAGACGATTAGGTGTCGCATGCACGTGCGCAGGTCAAATCAAAAAGGGCGTCTGTGTTCACAGAGTGCGCGTTGAAAGAACAACATACTATTAACTTAACTTAACGTCTTTATACTGGTTTAGAAGACCCTGCAGAGTCTGTATACAACCAGTTACATTTACATCAGCTTGCTCTAAAAGCTATGCGCATCCAGTTTATTCTTAAATGCATTAACTGCCCCTGCCTCCACTACTTCCCATGGCAATGCATTCCAAGCAGACACCACTCTCTAACTAAAAAAAATATTTCCTAATATCTAATCTAGACCTCTCTTTAGTTAGTTTGTAGCTATGCCTCTCTTGTTTTTGTGGGTGGCTGTATTTTTAAAAAAAAACTTGTTATAGTCTAATTTATCGATTGTGCGGGGTTGTTAAGCAGGGAGAAGTGGGGTATGTGTGTGTGTGTGTGTTTTAAAAGGACTTTCGGGATCAAGACGCTGAGCAGCGCATGAGCTGCATCGGTCAGCGACCCATAGCTGACTGCTAGCGTCAGGTCCAGCGAACCAGAGCTGCCTTCTACACCCCCACGCGGTGATCCTGGATAACAGGCTGCAGCAGGGCAGACTGGCTAAAGAGAAGGGATTTAAAAGGGAATTCTAACTCGGTACTAAAAAAATGCTTGCTGAAGTCGGATGTGTTGGACCGAAAGGTGCAAAGATCGCAGTCAATCTGTAAACTACGACACAACACCTTCCATTCTCTGGACTACATTCTGCTACTTAAGCCCTTTGATGGTTTGGTAGTGGGAGATTGAGAACGCGAACGAAGAAGAAGATATCATTCCAGGATACTTTAACTTCATTTCAGTAATAACACAGTGATCACGAAGAAGAAAAGGACTTTCTGCAAAGGCTATTTATAAGGAAACGCTTCATGTTTGCGGTGAAAGGTGTTTGTCCCATAAAACTGTGAGTTATCTCACAAACGCACATATATTGCTGATGGGGCCTGATGTGGTCGTCCTGTTCAGACTGCCACAGAAGCAAATGTGCCATCGATGGGGAGCTGATTCCAGCTGACAGGCGAGTAACGATACATAGTGTGGCAACTGCGAACTGGGGTGTTCGCATGGTTTAGCCTACAGCATAGTGCGTGATTCCACCTTAGCGGGAGACGTCACGCGAATGGCGAGATTGAACGAGAAGTGCACACGTGGCTAAGACAGCAGGACACAGACTAGTATGCTGTTGGTTATAGTGCGCTGATAAAGCGATAGGACAAAGTGTATAAAGGTTGATGACGATTATGTTGAGAGATAAGGGAGAAAGTAAGAACAAACGTAAATGCTTGTCACATTCGTATCCCTGTCATTAAAAATATATATATTTCTGTGACGTATTTACTCTAGTTGTGTGTCGGTCATAGTAGAGATATTTTCTAACATTTACAGTTTTGTGTATTTACATCCGTCATTACTGGCTGGTTTAGTTTAGTTTAGTTTAGTTTAGTTTAGTTTAGTTTAGTTTAGTTTAGTTTAGTTTAGTCGAAGAATCAACATCATTGCACATGGATTAACAGATAAGCGCCCTGAGATTCTCCATATTTCTTGGAGATTCTCAGCACAATGGATGAACTAAGTAGCACTGGCGAATATCCCATAATAGATTGGGTAGATTGTTAACATAATTTTCACCGTTATTTGCTAGTAACTGCATTAATTCAAAGGCCGTATTGAAACAATTAATGACATGCGTCTCATAGCGAAGAGCCCTGGTCAATTATTGCAGAACTCTTCAGTTGAAATCGCCTGCAATAGTGTTTCATCAAGAAAAGTATTTTTGTCCCAGTCTCAGACTTAAAACAGCCATTGAGTGTGAGTGCAGATATAATGATAGATAACGAAGGCATCCTCAAACACAGATGTGCCACGGCACTGAGCCACTTACAATAAAATACGGCAAACACAGCCGCCTTGAAGCTATAGATGTGACCTTGGCTAGACAACGGTTAGGGCAGGCCTCAGACTCCAGATCCACACAGACAATTTTCTATGGGGAAATCAAACAAAAGTGTTACTAAGAATATCGCACACGGTAAGCTAGTAGTGAAAACGATAGCAAAAACACGCCATTTTTTGCATTCGTTAAACAGTTACACCGAACAAGATGAAAGAAAGGTTAACGTCTGGAGTGTCCATTGCTCCGCTTTCTTTCCTGTTGTCCGATGGTATGTATCCCGAGTGCCACAATACTTGTCTTTGCTGTTGCTGCCAACACTAGCCGCATACCGTGTTTACAATAAACCAGCCTTATTGTCCAGCTGCCCTAGTAATATTAGCAGTAAGTATGTTTGAAACACAACACATTCTCTGAACACCGGGACTAACTTTAACCCTTCTACATGGCAGAAACCACCAACGGAAAGGTTATGTACAAGGTTATTGTCCGTAGAACGGAATGCATTGTGTCGTAGCTTACAGCTTATCTTCGATATTTCGACCTTTCGGTCCGGCACATCCGACTTCAGCATGATATTTTTGTGTGCCGTGTTAGCCTTCCATCTTCGATTCCTTCTCGTTAGCCAGTCTGCCGTGTTGCAGCCTGTTATCTAGGATCACCACGCAGAGGTGGAAGGAGCAGGGTCTTGTCAGCTCTGGGTCGCTGACCCTGACTCTAGCAGTTAGCTTTGGGTCGTTGACCCGGACTAGCAGTTAGCTTTGGGTCGCTGACCCTGACTCTAGCAGTTAGCTTTGGGTCGCTGACCCTGACTCTAGCAGTTAGCTTTGGGTCGCTGACCCTGACTCTAGCAGTTAGCTTTGGGTCGCTGGCCCTGACTCTAGCAGTTAGCTTTGGGTCGCTGACCCTGACTCTAGCAGTTAGCTTTGGGTCGCTGGCCCTGACTCTAGCAGTTAGCTTTGTGTCGCTGGCCCTGGCTCTAGAAATTAGCTTTGGGTCGCTGGCCCTGGCTCTAGCAGTTAGCTTTGGGTCGCTGACCCTGACTCTAGCAGTTAGCTTTGGGTCGTTGACCCTGACTCTAGCAGTTAGCTTTGGGTCGCTGACCCTGACTCTAGCAGTTAGCTTTGGGTCGCTGACCGCTACAGCTCATGAACTGCCCAGTATCGTGATCACTGTGTTATTACTGCAATCAAGTTAAAGTGTCCTGGGATATATGATTGCTCATAGATTTCCATTTCCAGACATTCAATTCACTGATTGCGTTCAATCCATTCGCAGTTGGCATGAGATTATACAAACTATATATCATAGTCTTAGTCGGCCTGTACTTCTACAGGGGTGGATTCCCCTGTGCAGGTCCCAACTGTGAGCTGGATGTAGCTGGGATTGAGGATTTCCTGCTTAGCTGACTAGGCTCGAGCAGCTTATTAATCCGCTGTGTTGGAACAAGTGCCGATGTACGAGTCCATCTTAATAGACTCAAGCACTAAAGCTAAGTAGACCATGAATCTGTTAGTCGCCCATCTATGCTGCTCTTAACGAACCACCTAATCATGGGGATTTCGTGGCGAAGTGGTTAAGCCGTCGGCCTCGTGATCAGGTGGTGTGGGTTCGACTCCAGACTCCGCCGTCTTTTTCACGGGTGCTTGATGTGGAGTCCCCTGCATTTCACAGTCGTCCTCAGTTCCACAGTTGTCCTTGACTTGCCAACGGGGACGGGCGGCACGAGACGAGAGAGTGAGGATTAAAAAGTAGCGCAGTTAATCCTTACTGAAAATAGCGCTAGCAAAATTAATTATGCCATCATCGTCTACGATGGACGGTGACCTGTGCCTTTAATCATGGCCAGTGTGCCATGCCACACAGTCAAACATAGTATACCATACTGTAATAGTAGAGAATGGAATAGATTATATATAAAGTCTAAATATATGCAACGCGTATATTAACCTCCTATGTTTGACAGTAAACTCTTTAAACTAAATCCAATATACGATACAGGAATAAACATTACTAACTATTTTCGGGAATTCCCAAGTTGAAAGTCCGCGTATTTACGTCACTAATGTTTTACCCAATCAATTGGTGGGGAAACTTGGGTTTTCCTTGAGGTGAGTATATGATTGCTATTAGCTAGGTACGCCCAATTCGTGGAGGGTTACAAACCATTCCCACATATGTACGAGTAATCCTACGACTACGCCCATGATGTAGTGTTGCACCAATATGTTAGTAGCATCACAATTTTGATTAGAAAATATTTATATTTTTTTTAAATCTCGTTTTTACGACGTTGTGGTTCAAACTCCCATTCGTAAGTGTGTGAGTGGTTAGATTATGCAGAATCTTTCTCTAGTATCAAATGGGTGGAGCTCGATCTTCGGTCTCGGCACTTAATCCCACTACTTAGATGTAAATGAGGGGCAGGAGGCGAGAAAGGCAACTGGTCACCCCAGCCCAGGAACATCAAAAGACTTGATACAATCACGTCTGTAACACGTCATCCCCGATGGCAGTGTCTACTACTGGGCTACTTTTGTCTTGTTAAATAATCTTGATATATAAACTGCATACACAAAAAATGATCCGTATTACCAGTTGAACAGAAAAGAGCAGGTGGTGGTGTTCGGACTCCGCACAGGCCACAACAGACTGAGGTACCATCTAATAGACGATAGGTGCTACTGACGAATGTGGTACTGGGAAGATGACCCCTGAACATCTGCTGCAAAACTGTCCGACATGCCAGAACCATAGAAAACACATGTGCCCATCACCAGTGCCAACACTAGACAAGCTCTATGGCAGTGTCGACAGCCTCATGATGACCGCTGCCTTTTTTGGAGCAAATTCAAGTCGACGCCTCACAAGGTACGAAGAAGAAGATATAAACTGCAACAACAAAGTTTTGGGGAGAGAAAGTATGGGTACAACAGATAGAAGCGGAACAACTTAACAATACGCGCGCCACGGGAGGGGGGGGGGGGGGGCGGTGAACGGTTGAGGAGGAACTCAAATCGGGGATAGTTTCCCTTGCTTGGAACTCAGGAAGCACGAGCATCTGTTGCGGTCCTATTCCAATGGGGAAACTAGTCTAGTAAATGGTGGCAAATCATTATGCAACAACAACACAAACTAGCAATTCAAGTGGAGCTCACTCGAGAAGACGACCCACAGTATCAACCGCCGAAAAATAGCATGTACAATCATATGCTCTAATGGAACCGACAAGCAAGAACTAACTCTCGGAATCTCTAGTTTCAATTTTTTTTTAAAAGAAGGTGAAAAAAAAGAAAGTTGAGTGAGAGATTAAGTGTGTGTGTTTGTGTGTGTGTATATATGAGAGAGAGAGAGAGAGAGCGAGAGAGAGAAGAGAGTGCGTGCCATAAAGCACAAATTAACTCCTTGTTATGCTTCATTAACTGTTTCAAATTTCCTAGATTCTGGTTAGTGGCTCGTGTGATTGGATGTTAGTTTTTGTTGTGTGTGTCTGGGGCTGGGGGTAGAGAAGGAGAGAGAGAGAGAGAGAGAGAGAGAGAGAGAGAGAGAGAGAGAGAGAGAGACGGCAGCATAGCCATGAGAGCTCCAAGAACATAATTCATACTCCAAATCTATGCTTACCCATACACTACAAGGGAGTTAACCCCACTCCAAAAGCGAGCAAACCAATACTACAAAAGCGAGCAAACCAAGACTAAAATCCAGCAAACTAATACTCTAAAACCAGCAAAGCAATACTCCAAAAAGCAGCAAACCAATACTCCAGAAGGCAGCCAACCATTTATCCAAAAGGGATAACTCATATTTATAAAGATAACTAACCCTTGTTCATAAAGGGAGTTACCCCACTATTCTTATATATGCTAATCTTTACTCCATAAAGGGAAATAACCTTTATTTCAAAAGGGCATTAACCCATACTTCCAAGTGTGAACAAATAAATGGAACAAACCCCTATCCTTCGTATTCTGAAATACCAAAGAGGAACGCCAGCGGTAATGCTATTGAAAATGTGGTTAAGACGACTCCAACTTAAAACACACACACACCAGCAGGACTACAACAAACTAATTCTATTTGCCCTGACGTCCCGCAAGGGCCCATGATAAATGAAAGCCAAGACTCACCCCTGGCCCCAATCCGTGCTTCTCTGGAGGAGGGGAATAATCAATTTATCTTCAAATGCTATTAGTCACCAAAAACTGACGTGCCTGGAGACTCGTGGATTGCCATATCGCCTGTATAATCTCAGGGATGCGTGTGTTTCTTTTTAACACTTTGGTCTTCTTATTTGGCCCCCAGGCGAGCTAGTTTCCAGCTTATTTTTTTTTGTTCAACTACTTTAAAAAAGATGTCTTCAGGTCACAATGGATTTCTTCTTCCTCTTCGTTCATCATAAAGGTACCATGTTCGTTGTACAAGGCTGTGTTATCTCCGTATAGCGTGGGTCAGATATCTGTCTTACAAGGTCGGTATATTGTTCTCTGCCTTCCTGGGTGAGCATGACAAATCTTAGTATGTGTTTCGCTGTCATGGTATGCTCCCCACACAGACACATGTTATATGCCCCAATCCTCATTTTCTGGTAAAGTTGATCATTGAGTCTATTGTGGCCGGTACTCATATTGAAGATGACGACTTGCTCTTGTCTAGTTAAATCAGAGATTGAGAAGTCATTTGATAATCGAATATGAATAGAAATCCACTGGACAATCCATGCACGAGACAGACTCGACTGGAAACCGAGATGAGACGCAGCACAAAACCACAAAAAAACACAGCACTCGTCGAGCCCAGCCCGCCAAACAGAGAAATGCACCCGGCTACTACCAACTCGCAAAAGAGTTGGGACATGCACAAGAGCTGATGCCCTGGTAGATGCACAGGTCAACTAAAACTAGGACATGAACTGCTGTTGGGTGTCACAGTATTGGAAGACTGATCCCAAAATATGTATCTATCTACAGTCCACTTGTGTAGTTAGACGTTGTGTGGAGGTATGACCTCCATTGTTTTTCATATTTTTTGATTGGCGAAAATCCGCTGGCGACTTGCCAGGTCAATCCCAGTACCTGTCACCGACCGTTAGGTTGGTACCCCATAGAATATGCGATCGCCTATTTTGGGGACTGGTGGTGGTGGAAGCGTAAATTAGAGAAAGGTAATTCCGCAGCCTGTCAGGCGCCATCTTTGCCGCTCCACTAGCCAAATCTTAACCTGATGTTATATCCACACAAAATATATATCTATCGGTTTGTCTATCTGTCTATCCATCTATCCATTCATCCCTGTCTCTCTCTCTCTCTCTCTCTCTCTCTCTCTCTCTGTCTAACCATGCGTCACATACTATCACCCCCAGCCTGCTCATTCTACAACAATTAGTAATTTCTGCACGTTACCTTTGTTCCCCCCCCCCTGTCCCTCCCCATTGGACTTAAACAAACGGTACACCCCCTTCAAGCAAGCAACCATCAGCACTCGCATTGTTCCGCTCACGACTCGTGCCCCGCTCACGACTCGTGCCCCTTCACCCTCCTCTTCCGTTTGACTGTTATATCAGCGACGTCCCTCGAACGTGCATGCTGACCACGTCAACGGACTAAATTATCAGACAACAGTAGTTGATGAAAACGGATTAGTTACCATCGCGGACGCGTCTGGAGACTCTCAGATAGCAATTTCATCTGTATAATCTGAGGTATGTCACTGCTTCTTCTTCGTCTTCTTCGTCTTCTTCTGATCAGCGGGTGGAGTAATACTGTTTTTACAAGCTTTTATTTAATTGTATGTGTGTGAACGTGCCAGTTGCCCGTTTTCGTGAATATTTATTTCTATCATTTTAACCAACTTATCCGTAATCTAAAGAGCTGGAATTTTGTAGTCTCCACTAGCGGAAAAGGTGACAAGAAACCATATATCCAGATACAAGTAACAGATCAACTACTGGAACAGGTACAGAGTTTCTCCTATCTAGGTCATGTAATAACGGAAGAAGGCAGATTTGAAACAGAAATCAGAACGAAAATAGGTATAGCCAAGATGGTATTCAGCAACATGCGACATATACTGACATACAAACAGATAAACCATAATTTGAAAATGAGAATTGTCAGGTGGTATGTATACTCGTCACTACTTTATGGCGCAGAAACATGCACACTGAATAACAAGTTGGAAAAGAGTATTGAAGCCTTCGAAATGTGGGTGTATAGAATATTGGGTCGCATTTCTTGGAAAGATAAGAAAACAAATTTGGAGGTTTTACAAAAACGCGGGATGCAGGTACACTGGTCTTACCTCCCGTGAAACCAGGGACGCTTGAAACTCGCCCACCATTTCCGTTGATCACAGTGAGACACGAGTGCCTTAACCTCCTCTTGACTACAGCTACCCCATGTATATATCTTTATACATCCGCCCCTTACAATCCTAGATCTACCTATCTATCCATGAATCCATCTAATAAACTATCTATTTACTTATCCATCCACATTTAACTACTCTCAACTATCCATCCACCTATCCAACTATCCATCCATTCAATAATCCGTCTATTTACCTCTCTGCCCGATCCAATCATCTATCTACCTATCCATCCACCCAATCATCCATCTATCTACATATCGTTGTATCCATCCATCCAATCATCCATCAATCCTTCAATCCATTCATCCATCTATCGACCTATCCGTCCATCCAATCTCTGTTCTATCTACATATCTTTTTTATCCATCCATCCAATCATCCATCAATCCTTCAGTCCATTCATCCATCTATCGACCTATCCGTCCATCCAATCTCTGTTCTATCGACATATCTTTTTTATCCATCCATCCAATCATCCATCAATCCATTCATCCATCTATCGACCTATCCATCCATCTTCAATGAAGCGGACCATTACATAACTTTAACCCATAAAGGACCACCTCACAGACCATTATAATAGCTGTTACTGCTGCTTCTGGCGTCGTGGGCCTCTGTGTGCTGGGCGGTCCTGTAGGATATGTTCGTGAGACTCGTATGACTTCGTCGGGCCAATGGGTGTGACACCTCGTAAGACTTCGCTGGGCCAAATGGTGGGCCACCTCGTATGACTTAGCCGAGCCAAATGGTGGGCCACCTCGTATGACTTAGCCGAGCCAAATGGTGGGACACCTCGTAGGACTTAGCCGGGTCGAATGGTGGGACACATCATCTGACTTTGCCGGGCCAAAGGGTGGGACACCTCATCTGACTTCGCCGGGCCAAAGGGTGGGACACCTCGTCTGACTTCGCCGGGTAAAAGGGTGGGACATTTCCTGATCGTGAACCGCTGATCTAACGAGGTATCACCCAGGGCGGCATGAAGGTGCTCCTTGCGAATGTTTGTATACACTTCTGCGTCAGATCTGGCGAAACGTGTAGTCCGATCAGCGGGGTATTCCTGCGGGGTAAGCCAGAACAAAGGTCTCAATTTGTTTGCGTGGTGGTATCCGTGTTGTGTTTGGGTGTACGGTTATCGCTGAGTAAACACAAGACCGTGTTCTTGCCAGTGAGGTGTTCGGGTGTCAGGTAGGGATCCACGGTTTACAACTGTTATTGAGAAACATGATCGCGTGTTTGCAAAAAACCGCGGGAAGCCCTATCTGACGTTGCTAGCTAGAGACGATCATCAAAACAAGGATAGATACGGTTTCGATAACGCGAAGGAAGGAGAAAACAAGACCAAAGGAAACCCAAGTTACGACCAAATGGACTTCATCAGGGGTCAACGTCCAATGCAGATAAGAACAATTAACACGAGAGAGAGAGAGAGAGAGAGAGAGAGAGAGAGATAGAAAGAGAGAGAGAGAGAGAGTTTTCCAAGCAGTTCTACATGGCAATAAGCTGTTTCATGGAAGCCTGGCTAACGATGTAGGCAGCTTTACTATGATCTCAACATTGATGATTTACGAATGAGCCTTGTATTGCACTGGTCAACTTTCTGGATGTGAGTGGAGCTACTGTAACCTACCATCACAAGACAGTCAATAAAATTACCCAACTAAAGTACAAGTGGCAATAGCAGCAACAACAGCTCTGAAGTACATCGAACATATTCCATATTTCCAATATATCTGTTCAATTATCAGCATCAATGCAGACATCCCGCATAAAAGGCAATGGTAGTGAAGATGTTAAATACAACGATGAACGTACGGCAGAACACGAACAGAACAACATAAACTGAAGGTAGGTGCTACTGATGAATGCACCTGTGGTACAGGGAAAATGACCCCTGAACAGCTGCTGCACAATTGCCTGACATACGAGGACCAGAGAAAGCACATGTGGCCATCACCGGTACCAACACTAGACAAGCTCTATGGCAGTGTCGACAGCCTCAGGATGACTGCTGCTTTCTTCGAACAATTTCAAGTTGACGTCTGACAGTGTACGAAGAAGAAGAAGAAGAAGAAGAAGAAGAAGAAGATGAAGATGATGAAGAAGAAGAAGAAGAAGAAGAAGAAGATGAAGAAGAAGAACAGAACAACGAAAACAAACATGTAACTTGCATCTTCCCTGCAGCAACACGCGTATGTGGAACAATGACTATCACACAAAGACTAAAGAAGAAAAGTGAATATTCCGACTTGAAATGCTACAGGACACTTGCGATACTTAGAATGCTGGTATTCGAACAGTTCATGTCAACAGAGATGAGGCGAATTTTGTCCAGGTCTCCACCGAGATTCGAACCCGTACCTCCTTACCTCGAGACCACCGAGTCCCCATGCTACAGGACACTTGCAGTACTTAGAATGCTGGTATTCGAACAGTTCATGTCAACAGAGATCAGGCTAATTTTGTCCAGGTCTCCACCGAGATTCGAACCCGTGACTCCTTACCTCGAGACCACCGAGTCCCCCATGCTACAATACATGTATCAAAATACCATGGGCAGCTGGTTTTTTTAATAAAAACAAAGACGTTTTCGTGGCCGTATGATTATAGACGAAAACGCGGTCGCCCATCCATACGAGATGGTCTGCAGAGAGACCTAATTCCGAAATGGTACCATACGGCGAAAGATGGGACTGCACATGGGGCATTGGTTGCATACCTGCCGGACTACAGACGAGAATGTTGTATCGTATCGTATTGTATTGTATCGTATCGTATTGTATTGCATTGCATTGCATTGCATTGCATTGCATTGCATTGCATTGCATTGCATCGTATTGTATTGTATTGTATTGTATTGTATTGTATTGTATTGTATTGTATTGTATTGTATTGTATTGTATTGTATCGTATCGTATTGTATTGCATTGCATCGCATCGTATCGTATTGTATTGTATTGTATTGCATTGTATTGCATTGTATTGTATTGTATTGTATTGCATTGTATACAGACGTCAAAAGGAGTTGGGCATAGAACAAAATTGGCAGGTAAACATAGCCAGACAGGCTCTTACATGGAATACTCAAAGAGAGAGAGAGAGAGAGAGAGAGAGAGAGAGAGAGACTCAAAAATACATGGAGAAAAGAATGTGAGAAGGAACTAAAATGAAATGATCACAGCCAGACAGAGCCAGAAAGAGATCAGCCCAGGACCGTGTGTGCTTGCGGGATGTGGGAATGACCTTTGTACCGAGAAGAAGCTACGGGCAACGACTTTGGCCACATCAAAAGCTTCAATATCCTGTAGGGAATCAAGACGCTAAGCAGCGCACTACCTGCATCGGTCATCGACCCATAGCTGACTGCTAGCGAGGCAGAGCTACCAAGACTCTTCCACAATTCCACCCTGTGATCCTGGATAACAGGCTGCAACCGGGCAGACTGGTTAAGGAGAAGGGATCGAATAGGGAAGGCAATCCGTTCCCAAAAATGACATGCTGAAGTCGGATGTGTCGGACTGAAAGGCGCAAACAAAGAGAGGCAGTCTGGCCTGGGGGAGCGACCATGCTCGAAAAGCTATGGGGGACCGGCGAAGACCTGAAACGCAGTCTCCTTCGTGAACCACACCGGACTAGAAGCATAGCATCAGTTGATCGTGAACCACACCGGACTAGAAGCATAGCATCAGTTGATCGTGAACCACACCGGACTAGAAGCATAGCATCAGTTGATCGTGAACCACACCGGACTAGAAGCATAGCATCAGTTGATCGTGAACTACACCGGACTAGAAGCATAGCATCAGTTGATCGTGAACCACACCGGACTAGAAGCATAGCATCAGTTGATCGTGAACTACACCGGACTAGAAGCATAGCATCAGTTGATCGTGAACCACACCGGACTAGCAGCATAGCATCAGTTGATCGTGAACCCCACCGGACTAGAAGCATAGCATCAGTTGATCGTGAGCCACACCGGACTAGCAGCATAGCATCAGTTGATCGTGAACCACACCGGACTAGAAGCATAGCATCAGTTGATAGTGAACCACACCGGACTAGCAGCACAGCATCAGTTGATCGTGAACCACACCGGACTAGAAGCATAGCATCAGTTGATCGTGAACCACACCGGACTAGAAGCATAGCATCAGTTGATCGTGAACCACACCGGCCTAGCAGCACAGCATCAGTTGATCGTGAACCACACCGGACTAGCAGCACAGCATCAGTTGATCATGAACCACACCGGACTAGAAGCACAGCATCAGTTGATCGTGAACCACACCGGACTAGAAGCATAGCATCAGTTGATCGTGAACCACACCGGACTAGCAGCACAGCATCAGTTGATCGTGAACCACACCGGACTAGAAGCATAGCATCAGTTGATCGTGAACCACACCGGACTAGCAGCATAGCATCAGTTGATCGTGAACCACACCGGACTAGCAGCACAGCATCAGTTGATCGTGAACCACACCGGACTATCAGCACAGCATACGTTGATCGTGAACCACACCGGACTAGCAGCACAGCATCAGTTGATCGTGAACCACACCGGACTAGAAGCATAGCATCAGTTGATCGTGAACCACACCGGACTAGCAGCACAGCATCAGTTGATCGTGAACCACACCGGACTAGAAGCATAGCATCAGTTGATCGTGAACCACACCGGACTAGCAGCACAGCATCAGTTGATCGTGAACCACACCGGACTAGCAGCACAGCATCAGTTGATCGTGAACCACACCGGACTAGCAGCACAGCATCAGTTGATCGTGAACCACACCGGACTAGCAGCACAGCATCAGTTGATCGATGAAGAAGAATGGAGGTGCAACTATCGCAGTCAGGCTGTAAACCCCAACACAACGCATTCCGTTCTCCGGACTACATATTGCTACTTTCATAGCCCTTTTCAGGGCTTGGTAGCGGAAGTTTAAGAACGAAAGAAGAAGAATAGGCTGTAGGAAACTATACTTGGGGAAACTATACTTGGGGAAACTATACTTGAGGAAACTATACTTGGGAAAACTATACTTGGGGAAACTATACTTGAGGAAACTATACTTGGGGAAACTATACTTAGGGAAACTATACTTGAGGAAACTATACTTGGGGAAACTATACTTGGGGAAACTATACTTGAGGAAACTATACTTGGGGAAACTATACTTGGGGAAACTATACTTGGGGAACGAGGTAAAAGCGGTCCGAGAAGACGATGTGCACGTTCTTCTGAAATGGACGGAGGGGGATGCGAGAGTTCTGCCTTAATAACGAGTCTTCTAGAGGCGGCTATGATGAGAGCGACGTTACTAAACGGACCTGCTACACGATGATTGTGGAGCAATGACGACTTGCGTCCTGCAATCGACAGAATCTTCCATTTGATGGGATATGATAGTACCCTGAATTCCATGAGACCCGGATACAAGAAAACCCCATAAAAACTACGTGATTAAGCCATGCACCGTGATTAAGTCAGGCACCGTGATTAAGCCAGGCACCGTTATAAAAGCCAGGAAAAACTGAATACAAAACTGGGGGAAGTCGTTATCATTCGCCTCATCAGAATCATCATCGGAACTGATCTGACTGTGTCATCTGTGATGCGGAAATAAACGAAGAGGCAGGTCGCAAGTGCAGGCAATGACGCGCAGGGGATACATCGCACGGCAGATCGTATCAGCTATTCCTTGGCAGGGTTGAGGACGATGAGGTCACGAGGCAGGCAAATTCCCGGACTTAATCACAAAATGGCGACCGACTTGCGTGTGCACGCAAGCGAGTGTGAGTGGGTTCTTCCCTCCCCGGCCCATTCAAGGAAACGAGAGATGGGGGCATACAGAAGGGGGGGGGGGGGCACCAAAATGAAGCCACTCTTAAAATGTAGCTGTAGTCGGCTAACAGACATAACGCGACATGTTGAGGTTAACACTATATCAGGGATCAAACAACCTTCTCTATATCTCTCTCTCTTTCTCTCTCTCTCTCACACACAAAGTGACAATTGTAGTGTTTCAACGGGGATGAGGAGTGAGTGAGGAGAGAGAGAGGGAGAGAGGTGAAGCGAGAGGAAGATGTGAAGAGAGAGAGAGAGAGAGAGAGAGAGAAAGAAAGAGATTTGGTGGAGGACGTTAAAGAGGAGAAAGGGGAGGGGGATAGGTGAAAGGAGAGGGGAAAGAGGAGAAAGGAGAGGGAGAAAGAGGAGAAAGGAGAGAGGGAGAGAGGAACAAGTGAGGGAAAAAAAGAAAGAGAGGGGGTGGAGGAGAAGATGGAGAGGAGAAATAAGACATGGGGTGGAGGAGAAGATGGAGAGGAGAAGCAGAGAGGAGGAGGAGCAAGAGAGAAGAGTAAAGAGAGAAACACTTCAGTTAAGTAATTAGCCATGAATATTTGTTTTTGTAAATATGCTCTTCCGAGTTCTCAAGTCCAAGAACATATTTTGCTTTTATCCCTTTCAAATTTGTAACACGAAATTATTGGTAATCCAAGCAATTGTATTCATATGGACTAACAGAAATGAATTTAAAATAGTCAATATTATAGGCACGTTATTTGTAATGTACGTCTTGAGTTGAATAATACTTGGAATGATATTCTGAAATATGGTGGAATGTGTGTAAAGTAATGTAAAGTAAAGTAAAGTAATGTAAAGTAAAGTAATGTAAAGTAATGTAAAGTAATGTAAATTAATGTAAAGTAAAGTAAAGTAAAGTAAAGTAATGTAAAGTAAAGTAAAGTAAAGTAAAGTAAAGTAACCCATAGCATTACTGCCGTAGGGGTGTGAGGTGTTAGCGATCTCACATTGCAAAGGCTCGGCTATATGAGGGTGGTAGCCATCTCCTCTCCCTCGCCACTTTTACTTCCCGAACTAAACCGGTACCCATTTAAGGCTGGGTCGACCTGGGAACCATTGCGGTCTGAAAAAACACTACCGCCTCAACTGGTGAATGAACCCAGGACCACTCAGATGCGAAGTCAGCGCGCTAACCACTGCGCTACGCGGCTCCCAATGTGTGTATGGGGGCTAAAACAGGTTGACGGCAATAATAAGGTTGTGTATTTGCTTTGTCAAGCTGTAGTAGTTGTCCCATGCTTCAGATGGAGCGACAATGTGAATGATCATTTGAGACTGGACATAACGTGGAGAAATACAGCTGGACTACATTGAGTCAGTACTGCACACTGCGCTGGTGGTAGTTGCTGTGTTGGTGGTAGTGATGATGATGATGTCGTAGTGTTGTAGATGAGGTGAGAGGTTGTTATTATTATTATCACCACCACCACCACTAGTACTACTGTTATTGTTATTACTATTATTATTGTTATTATTACTAGTATTATTGTTATTATTACTATTATTATTGTTATTATTACTAGTATTATTGCTGCAGCATTGCCAACGATGTGACCAATACAAACATGTATGATGATGCCGAGGGATGTATTATCTGATGATAGTAGTGATGGTGCTAGCCATTCTTATAGTGGTAATGTGATGATGATAGTAGTGATGGTGCTAGCCATTCTTATAGTGGTAATGTGATGACGATAGTGATGGTGCTAGCCATTCTTATAGTGGTAATGTGATGACGATAGTGATGGTGCTAGCCATTCTTATAGTGGTAATGTGATGACGATAGTGATGGTCCTAGCCATTCTTATAGTGGTAATGTGATGACGATAGTGATGGTGCTAGCCATTCTTATAGTGGTAATGTGATGACGATAGTGATGGTGCTAGCCATTCTTATAGTGGTAATGTGATGACGATAGTGATGGTCCTAGCCATTCTTATAGTGGTAATGTGATGACGATAGTGATGGTGCTAGCCATTCTTATAGTGGTAATGTGATGACGATAGTGATGGTGCTAGCCATTCTTATAGTGGTAATGTGATGACGATAATGCCAACTATGATAATCCTAATGATTATGTCGTTATGATGCCGATAGTGCTTGGGGCGACCGCGATGATGATTACATTCATTGCTGTTGTAGTAGTGATAATGTTGGAGCTGGTGACGAAGAGGACACTAATGACATTGCTGATGACTAAAAGAACGATGCTAATGAGAATTTCTTATACCGACAGATAGCAGTTCGTCCGACGCCCACCCATAATTAAACCTGTCAAAAATTGAAATCGTCTCTCCCCCCAACTGCCTCAAACTTGTTCGCTATAAACAGCCACGTTCACAGGCCCGAAAAGGCAGCACTACAGCCCACTAATATATCAGCTTGAAGAACAAGGCCCCCAGAAACCAATTGTTCTGAGAGGCAGAACGTCAGCTTCCTCAGAAAGTCGGCCGTGATAGAGGTCATGTCTCTCTCGTGTGAAAATCCCATTTTGTTTCCGGGAAAGGCGTCGTCTCATTCTTGGCGAGATTACGTTTGAATATCACGCGAGAACGTTTTCATCTCCCCAGGATCTCTCGTGAAAGGAAATGCTCTAAAAACAATCATTAACAATGAAGACATCAAGAAGTATTGAAAAATGGGAGGAATATTTCAAACGTTAATTAAGAGAAGTAAAGGGGTTGAAACAAATAGGATGGCTGTAACTTATCAAGCAATTCGTAAAGGCGACTAAATTGTTAAGAGAAGTAAAGGGGTTGAAACAAATAGGATGGCTGTAACTTATCAAGCAATTCGTAAAGGCGACTAAATTGTTAAGAGAAGTAAAGGGGTTGAAACAAATAGGATGGCTGTAACTTATCAAGCAATTCGTAAAGGCGACTAAATTGTTAAGAGAAGTTAAGGGGTTGAAACAAATAGGATGGCTGTAACTTATCAAGCAATTCGTAAAGGCGACTAAATTGTTAAGAGAAGTTAAGGGGTTGAAACAAATAGGATGGCTGTAACTTATCAAGCAATTCGTAAAGGCGACTAAATTGTTAAGAGAAGTTAAGGGGTTGAAACAAATAGGATGGCTGTAACTTATCAAGCAATTCGTAAAGGCGACTAAATTGTTAAGAGAAGTTAAGGGGTTGAAACAAATAGGATGGCTGTAACTTATCAAGCAATTCGTAAAGGCGACTAAATTGTTAAGAGAAGTTAAGGGGTTGAAACAAATAGGATGGCTGTAACTTATCAAGCAATTCGTAAAGGCGACTAAATTGTTAAGAGAAGTTAAGGGGTTGAAACAAATAGGATGGCTGTAACTTATCAAGCAATTCGTAAAGGCGACTAAATTGTTAAGAGAAGTTAAGGGGTTGAAACAAATAGGATGGCTGTAACTTATCAAGCAATTCGTAAAGGCGACTAAATTGTTAAGAGAAGTAAAGGGGTTGAAACAAATAGGATGGCTGTAACTTATCAAGCAATTCGTAAAGGCGACTAAATTGTTAAGAGAAGTTAAGGGGTTGAAACAAATAGGATGGCTGTAACTTATCAAGCAATTCGTAAAGGCGACTAAATTGTTAAGAGAAGTTAAGGGGTTGAAACAAATAGGATGGCTGTAACTTATCAAGCAATTCGTAAAGGCGACTAAATTGTTAAGAGAAGTTAAGGGGTTGAAACAAATAGGATGGCTGTAACTTATCAAGCAATTCGTAAAGGCGACTAAATTGGGTTGTGTATTGGGCTAGCACCCTTATGCGACTCTCTCATTTTTGGTAGTTAATCAGGAACGTGTGTCTGATGCCAGGTAGCTATGTTGAGTAAACTCATTTCCCTCTTTTGCCTTGGTGTACCATGTTGGGCGCACGGCCTCCTTTATGGTATCTCCCCCACCCCAGCCTCGGTGGCCCGCGAGGGCGGCTAAAGTTGTATGGTCCCCACGACGTGACTTTACGTATACATCTGTTATCCGACATCCACATCACATGACCAGCCCATCTGTTATCTGACATGCGCACCACATAGCACGCCCATCTGTTATCTGACATGCGCACCACATGGCCGACCCATCTGTTATCTGACATGCGCACCACATAGCACGCCCATCTGTTATCCGGCATCCGCACCACATGACCGGCCCATCTGTTATCCAACATCCGCACCACATGGCCGCCCCATCTGTTATCCGGCATGCGCACCACATGACCGGCCCATCTGTTATCTGACATGCGCACCACATGGCCGGCCCATCTGTTATCCGGCAACCGCACATGACCGGCCCATCTGTTATCCAACATGCGCACCACATGGACTGCCCATCTGTTATCCGACATGCGCACCACATGGCCTGCCCATCTGTTATCCGGCACCGCACCACATGGCCGGCCCATCTGTTATCCGGCATGCGCACCACATGGCCTGCCCATCTGTTATCTGGCATGCGCATCACATGTTCGGCCCATCTGTATTTTCGTATCAGCGCGAAATTGATGTCACAGAAGGATGTTCGACGCCTGATCTCTGCGTTGCGGATTGGAACTCGAGCGGAGATCTTCAATGTTCTTCGCCCCATCGCTCGTTGGGAAACGCGGAGTCTATCTGCATCAACTTTTCGTAGGTTCCACCTTTCGCAGTCATATACCATGGCTGGAATAACCCCGCTGCTGAAGGTGTGAGCGCTAGCGTTGTCGCCTCGCATCTGTTGCAGTATGGGGTTAAACACAGTTGAAGCTGATCCAGCCCGCTGTTATCCTTCTTGAGATCCCCCTGATGGGACGGCGTGGCCTAGTGGCACGGCTCACAACTGATAGGTGCTGGGTTCGATCCCCATCACAGCATCGGCCGTTACCCCGGAGAAGCAAACCCTTAGAAAATAAAGGAGGAAGCAGACCCTTACATAAAATGCATGCTGAAGTCGGATGCACTGGGCCGACAGGCGCAAAATAAAAACCACAGTGCAACGCACACCGCCTTGGGGATTAGAGAAATAAGGCGAACGCAAAAATAAAATTTTTTAAAAAAATACCCCTGATGGAAAACCAAGGCTAATAAAACTGCCATTCGAAATTATATGTAACAGGCTTCCAGTAAAGAGGTCAGTTATAATTGTGGCACTATGCTTCACCTGGAGCGAAGTAGTCAATGAAGAGAAGAACAGTCAGAGAAATGGAAACGTATTCCAGGATGATGAATAAAAGTACAAACGAAGTTGCTGAAGTACTGGCATTCAAAAGCTCATTACATACATGTATGGGCATGGGATAGGATTGAAAACGTCCGCTTTCCCAAAATCAACGCACCCGGTTTGAATCCCACTGTGTCCAGTTTGTAAGATACGAGATTTATCTAGGTACGATCGCTGCTCCACGCACGGAAAGTAATGCAATCTGACCGTCCTGCACACTTGCCAAGCAACTTATGACAGCCAAACAGGTGGCGGTTGTAAGAAGCCACGTTATGTAAAGGTTATGCTACTTACTTCATAGGTATTGCTCTGTTACCGTACAGGGCAGAACCACAACTAAATCTACGTTACGACCAAAAACCTTCGTCAGGTACAGAGACAAAAACATTGAACGACTCACACCCACATAAAAACAATTTCGACAATCACTACAATATGGCAGGCATTAGCCAGAGAGTGGTAGAGAATGTGCGAATCACAGAAAGCAAAGTACGATAGACTCAGTAAGCCAAGTACGATAGACTAAGCCAAACAAGAAACGATATCACATAAACAAATGATTGTATAGACTAACAACATCTGACCTTACACACACATAGACTAACAATACATGCCCTTACACACATATAGACTAACAATACATGCCCTTACACACACATAGACTAACAACACCTGACCTTACACACATATAGACTAACAACACCTGACCTTACGCACATATAGACTGACAAGATCTGACCTTACACACATATAGACTAACAATACATGCCCTTACACACACATAGACTAACAACACCTGACCTTACACACATATAGACTAACAACATCTGACCTTACACACATATAGACTAACAATACATGCCCTTACACACACATAGACTAACAACATCTGACCTTACACACATATAGACTAACAATACATGCCCTTACACACACATAGACTAACAACACCTGACCTTACACACATATAGACTAACAACATCTGACCTTACACACATATAGACTAACAATACATGCCCTTACACACACATATAGACTAACAATACATGACCCTACAAACATATAGACTAACAATACATGACCCTACAAACATATAGACTAACAATACATGACCCTACAAACATATAGGCTAACAATACATGACCCTACAAACATATAGACTAACAAAACATGACCCTACAAACATATAAACTAACAATACATGACCCTACAAACATATAGACGAATAATGACAAAAGAAACATATATATATCCCACAATTGTTGTGAGCATGTGTAAGAGATATAACGAAAGAGACTGGTGTGAGAGAAAAAGAGAAAGGAACACAATCATTCATATTGTCGTTTCTTATCTCAATTTAGCTGCACACGACGCGTAGGGAGAACACTGCCAGTCTGAACTAGTGTATGATGTCTGCTTGTGTTTTTGTACGTGTGGTTGCTGTAGTCGCTCGATTTACATAATGTGGTTGTTAGCCCTGTGTACTACTATCTGCAGTAGCCGCAGAAACTGTTGTGGTGGTTAAGAAGAAGAAACAGAAGTGGGGGAATGAGAACAAAAGAAGAAAGAGATGGAGGAGAAATATAAAGAGGAAGAAGGAGGGAAAAGGAGGTGGAATATAAAGAGGGAGGAGGGAGAAGGAGAAGAAAGAAGAAGGAGCTGAAATATAAAGGGGGAGGAGGAAGAAGAAAGGATGAGGAGGAGAAAGAGGAAGAACAAAAAGAAGACGAAAAAGGAGAAGAAGAAGAACAAAAAAAAGAAAAAGGAGAAGAAGAAAAAAAGGAAGAAGAAGAAAAAGGAGACGGACAATATACTTCATAAATATATCATTGATCTGTCAAGAACAGGAATCGTATTACCCAACAGAGGCATAAGTTATTCACAAGCCGATACTCTGGCCATCCACGAAGGTAAAGTGTTCTCATCAGGCAGGCCTGGAGGATGGTGATACGATAGAGAAAGGCCGTAAACTCACAAGTGTCTAATACAACTGTGGAGTAGGGCGCCATGAGATCTGTTTGCGACCGGCAGTGTGTCTTGGGCGTGAGAACTGGGAGGGACGTCCATTCGAACCACTTGACAATTGATTGCTTACTCCGAGAGCATACGTGAACAGTGGATGTGTATGAGAGAGTGAGTGAGGGATATAGGAGAGGACAGAGAGGGACAGTGAGGGAAAGAAAGGGTGGAAGAGATAGTAAAATGGAGACGGGGAGAGGTAAGTAGGGAGATGGATGGATAGATTGAGAAAGATAGTTAAGAGAAATTTAGTGTGGGAGAAAGCGTGGGAAAGAAAGACAGTGAGAGAGAGAGAGCGGGGAGAAAGAGAATGGGGGAGAAAGAGAATGGGGGAGAATGACATTGTGGGGAAAGAGAGTAGGGGAGAAAGCGAGTGGGGAGAAAGTGAGTGGGGAGAGTGAGTGGGGAGAAAGAGAGTGGGGGAGACAGAATGGGAGAGAAAGAGATTGTGGGGAAAGAGATTAGGGGGGAAAGAGAGTAGGGGAGAAAGAGTGGGGGAGAAATAAAGTGGGAGAGAAAGAGAATGTGAGAGAAAGACAGCGGGAGAGAAAAGGTGGGAGAGAAAGAAAGTGGGAGAGAAAAGGTGGGAGAGAAAAGGTGGGAGAGAAAAGGTGGGAGAGAAGCCTTGGGTGATAAAGCTATGAGTAGGGATAGAGTGTGTTTGTGTGTGTCTCTCTCTCTCTTTCTCTCTCTCTCTTTCTCTGCATCCGTATACAAGACACTGCTGTCGAGGATGAAGAGTTATAGACTCCACTAGGACTCAGCCTGTTATGAGATGGGCTGTCCACAGTTCCCGCCCTACCTCGCCTAACAATACGCCATGTAACAATTCACAGCTGGATCGACTGAAGCGTGTCGATAACGGGGGATGTGTGTGTGTTTGTTTGTTTGTAGTTGGTTACTCTTTTGCGCGCCCTAAAGAGGACGTTCGTTGGCGGGTTGAACACGTTATCGTTGCCCCGACAAGCGAGCGCTCTACCACTCCGCTACTCGATCGTCTGTGTGGTACTGCGGCCCGACAGGGGAGACGAGAAGAGTAACACTGTAACCTACTTGGCAAATCGAAACAGGCGACTAATAAGGGGCAGGCTACCTAATATTATAGAACCATTCGCGGCGATGAGCCACGAAGGGGAGACAACTTTGTTTATGACATAGGAGCCAGGTAAAAAGGGTAGGAGCCGGGCTTGGCACAGGATGAAAAAGATGTACCGCGATGGAAGACATTGTGTCAGAACATAGGAAACATGTCCTGAAATACGAGGCGCCAAAGCGACATTTCTATGCGCCATGGCGACCTGGCGCACGGGATTTGTCGTGTCGTGAAGGACTGGTTTCTTCTTTTTCTACTTCTTCTTCTTCTTTTCTTGTTCTTCTTCTTGTTATTGTTGCCCTTCTTCTTAACGTACTGTCTTTATACTGGTTTAGAAAACTGCAGAGTCTGTGTACAACCAGTTTCTTGTTTATTTTACATTCACTTAATCTAAAAATATCTACGCATGCAATCTATTGTTGAATGCATGAATTGACCCTGTCTCCGCTATTTCCTGTGGCAATCCATCCCTCCTCCTCTTCTTCTTCGGCGTTTGTCCTGAAAAAAATGTTTGTTGTAACGCTGTGTGGTAGTTTACAATGAGGAAGCGATATCTGCACATTCTGGCCCTATACATCCAATTTCATCTGGCCCTTTATTTTAGAGGGGGGGGGGGGTGTTAGGGCGCAGTTTGCCTTTCCGCTGCGATCCCTATTCGCTTTAGCTAGGCTACACTACCGTAGCCTATTACCAGGACCACATCTTGGAGGGTCTTGGTCAGCTGTGGTTCGCTGATCCTGATACAAGCGGTCAGCTATGAATCGCTGGCCGCTGTCGGCTTATTCAATGTGTTGCAAATTTGTCAACAGGACTGATTTTAAGAAAATGAACGTTCCTAGGGAGAAACATGGTTTCAAAGTAAGCACTTTGAATAACAGATCAAGAGTTATACTCTGAAACACGATCCTTAGTTGTTGACTGGCTGATGGACTACGTGCACTTGTATGAGAGCAATCACTCCAGACTGTATTACAACACTTGATGAGGTCAGTACGTTAGAGTGATTGAAAGGAGTGACGCACATGAATTCTCACTTGGAGATGGAGGACTCGGAAACTGCCGGAAGTTTAGTACGCCTTGTCGAGTACGTGAGGGCCGCAGTTAATCTGCTTGTTATTCGGAAAGTCGTTGAACGGTGGCAGGCATGTTGTGCCACGCTTAAAGGTCGGGTTGGGCATGGGGACGGCAGGGGGCGAAAAGTAATCAGGGCCAGGTGAAACATACTGATCGACACACAGAGAGAGAGATAGAGAGAGAGTGAGAGAAGAGCGAGAGAGAGTGCATCACACCCCTTATTCAGGCTTGGAGAACATGGTCCAATCTGTGTCTATTCTCCTTACAAGGGAATAAGTCTGTGTATCCAAACTTGGTCTATTCTCACAACAATGGAATACGTATGTGTATCCAAACTTGGTCTATTCTCACCACAAGGGAATAAGTCTGTGTATCCAAACTTTGTCTATTCTCATTACAAGGTAATAAGTCTGTGTGTCCAAACTTGGTCTATTCTCACCACAAGGGAATAAGTCTGTGTATCTAATCTTTGTATATTCTCCTAACAAGGGAATAAGTCTGTGTATCCAATATGTGTTTATCTCCCAACAAAGGAATAAGTCTGTGTATCCAATCTTTGTTTATTCTCCCAACAAAGGAATAAGTCTGTGTATCCAATCTTTCTTTATTCTCCCCACAGCCCGACTGTGTGCCTCATGCGCAGTGACATTCACCACCGCAGATATTTATGTCATTCACGTGTACCGTGGTCTATCTTTGGCCTTGAATCCGCTGTTCTGAATATCACTCCTTGTTGGGGAATGATGTGTGACGGTAGCCTTGTTACGTGGCCAAACCCTTTTAGTTGTTTTTGTCTTTTGAGGTAGTCTAACACTGGTGTTGTTCCCACCAGTCTCCAATAATCGTTTCTGATCGTGCAGTGGTGACTTATGTTCCCATTTTGTTTACATCATGAGGTTGCTAGTACTATGCACAACTATTAAGTCGGCTCTTACAAGAATTTTGGGATGTTACAGTAAACGCATTCGTTGTTTCCAAGAAACCAGGCGGGAACCGTGCAGGATTGTTGTGGTGCTATGCAATGATCACTAAGGGTGAAGGTCAGTGTTAGCGTATGCCAATTACATTAGAAGGCCTAGCACACTTAAGGCTGCAATGTTTTCGTCGTTCCCTATTTCGTCACGGCGTCATAGTTGGGCGCCGGAAACTGGTAAAGAAATCACCGTGGAAATGTGGTCTTTTATAGGTGTTAGTACATACTAATGGTAAGGACCGGGGTAAGGACGGGCCGGCAGGGAGGGGTGGGGGGGAGGAGGGAGAAAAGAGGTGAGCAAAGAGAGGAGGTGGTTTATATGTGAAAGTATGTGGTGAAAATCGTGCTTCTAATATAGTTTACAACCCGTGTGTGGGTTGTATATGCATGCTGGAGGAGCGAGAGAGAGAGAGAGAGAGAGAGAGAGAGCAGGACAGATAGAAACAGAGCGGGAGACAAGACAGGGAAAGAGGGGAAAGATTGAGCGGGGATGATATCAGAAAAAGATAATATAACGTTAGGCAGCTAATTATAGGCAGACAACCAGCCGGACAGCCGCAATATCAGAAAGCCGGACCAACAGACAGCCGGACCAACAGACAACTAAACAGTCATACAAGTAAGGTGGGATAAGTGGATGACTGCACAGTAAGACAGAAAGAAGACAGACATACATACAGAAAGACAGACAGGCGGACAGACTAACAGGCGGATGGACTAAGACAGACAGACAAGCAGACATATGCAGATGAGCTAAGATACGATTTAGTAAGGAGAGAGAGATGGATGGCGGGGCGGGAAGACAGACAGACGGAAGGATCGACGAAGGGACGGACAGAACGACATACAGAAATACGTAGATAAGATACTATATGGTAAGGAGGAAGTGGTAGATAGATGGGCGGGAAGACAGAGAAACAGACAGACAGAGAAACAGACAAACAGGGCGACAGACAGGCAGACGAACATACACACAGACCTACAGAACGGCATACATGCGGATGGGCAGAGAGACAAACACAGACACACAGACAGACGTAGACAAGCTAATATACGACATGGTAAGGTGATCGAGGTGGATGGCCGAGCGGGAAGACAGACAGACAAAGGGACGGACAGACAGACACACACATAAGCTAAGAAAATACATGACACAACGGAAGGGGTTGGCGGGGCGATGAGAAGACAATACGTAGACAGACAGACAGACTGATGGACAAATATACAGACGAATTGACAGACAAGCGAACATGCGGGTAGACAGACAGACATACATACATACATAGACACATACATATAGTGAGCAACGCGATCAAACATACAGCAATAAGGTAAGGAAAGTCGATATAGTGTTGGATCTGTGGAAACCATTAAAATTCAAACACCCCTTAAGATTACAGCTGCCCCTGCAGAACTGCTTGGGAGCGCCTTAAGTCTTCCACCACAAGCTGTCGATACTAATGCCACTGACCTCCGGGTTATACTAACTGGTCTGTGGCCTACACCTGGCGCCCCTTCGCTCAGGGCGGGAAAACAGCTCTGCTGAGAAGAAAAAACGCTGCAAGAGAGTGGATTACGGTAATTAATTTGTGCTCAAAGGGCCCTCCTCAGACGCCCGTAGAGACTGTAGATAGATTCAGCTATCCCAACTATTTGTCAAAGGACGTTTTTTATTGCGTGTATTTCTTTAAGCAATAAATGGCAAACACCATAGCGGTACCGAGTTCAAAAGAATGGGCCAATGTAACTTTTCATGGATACTTTCAAAGGTGAATACATTAGATAAAATTGTTGCTACGGAAACATAATTACAAATGCTGGAGACAGGCTTCCTGAAAGTGGCCGGGTTTAGTGGTAACCATATGCTTCAGGTGGAGCCAGGCAACAACAAAAATTATACGCCTAATCAGGATCACGGTATTAAGGAGAGGTGAGATGTGTGTGTGTGTGTGTGCGTGTGCGTGCGTGCGTGCGCGTGGGCGTGTGTGTGCCTGTATACACACACACACACACAAACACACACTTTGCAGGTTGGTGGAAAAATACAGGTTCAACGCTCCTCCCCAGAGTGCAGTGATGCTGTCTCTACATAACACAGCATTTCCTTTTTCTATCAAGGCCGGTCAATTTATTTCAGAATTCCTATATCTTTCCATTACACAAAACCCAATGACTCGCAACACCGGAATCGCAAGCTCTGCAGGTCCTCGCGAGACAATAAAGCTCCCCCTCGTAGCGAGGAGAATCATACGTCATATCTCCTAATCTGAAATCCATTTATCTTTAGACTAGCAGTCTCAAACGTAAATCACTTTGAGGGCAACAAATGAAGGCCACGTGAATGCCTGTTCAATCATTCTCTCCGTCTGCTGCGCTATCTACAACATCCCGTTCTTGGCTCGCGTTCTCTCGACACCTACCGTGTCTGTCTTTTGTCTGCGGCTACTCGAATGTCCAATTTGTTCTGGCGCAGGACGGGAATAGACGTTACAGCCAGAATATAATTGTTCTAAGTTTGCATACTTATTCTTCTGAGCGGACAGCAGCCAGCGACTCATAGCTGGCTGCTTGCGTCAGGGTCAGCGACTCATAGCTGGCTGCTTGCGTCAGGGTCAGCGACTCATAGCTGGCTACTTGCGTCAGGGTCAGCGACTCATAGCTGGCTGCTTGCGTCAGGGTCAGCGACTCATAGCTGGCTGCTTGCGTCAGGGTCAGCGGCTCATAGCTGGCTGCTTGCATCAAGATCAGCGAACCATAGCTGACGAAGACCATATTCCGTCTTCACGTGACGGCCCTGGAAACAGACTGCAATCGTGCAGCCTACTTAACAGATTGGTGATTGAAGAGGGAAGGTAAAGCCGGTCCCTAAAATGCCGTGATGCCATCGGATGTGTCGGACCGAAAGGCAATGATATTGCAGTCTCTCTATAAACTGCAATACAACATCACAAAGGCACGTTTCGGAACTAATACCGAGGAAGATGAAAAATGAAACACTGCTAAGAGTTGATTCAAGAACTGCGTACGATGAAGATTCAGGAACTGCGTACGATGAAGATTCAGGAACTGCGTACGATGAAGATTCAGGAACACTTTGAGAAAGAAAACAACAGCAGTTCCCTATCATCCCCGTCCTTTCATTACTTCTGCATGTGTTTTCCTTTAGCGGCCGAAGATGCACCAAGACCTGATCAAGGCCATATTTCTCCTCCTCCTTCTGCGTTCAGGTTCTTCTGATCATGCTAAACGTTCAGTTCTATCGCCAGGATGAAGTCCACAGTCCCTTCCAGGTCAAAGCGGTGACCCCATAGTTTTTGTCTCAGTTCTGCTCCATCTGGCCAGGTCTGAGCGAAGACTCTATAGATTTTGTCTCAGTTCTGCTCCATCTGGCCAGGTCAGAGCGGTGACTCCATAGTTTTGGCCTCAGTTCTGCTCCATCTGGCCAGGTCTGGCATCTTAGTTCTTCGTAGGCTGGGCATTCTTGAAGCACGTGTTCATGGGTATGGGCCCCTGTCCCACATGGACTCCTTTCCCACATGGACTCCTTTCCCACATGGACTCCTGCCCCACATGGACTCCTGCCCCACATGGACTCCTGTCCCACATGGATATTCATTTGTTTGGGCGATGTTGAGCCGATATAGGTGGCCCAGTAGTCTGCTGTGGTCCGTTCTCATGAGAAAGATTGCAGTTTGCTGGTGTTTTTGTAGCTGGTAGATTGGATTCTCCAAGCCATGGCCCTAGAAACAGGCTGCACTAGAAAAGGGATCGTAGGGTGAAGGCAAACTTGGTCCACAACAAAACCAGCTGGAATAGGATGTGTAGGACTGAAAAACGCAGATATCGCAGCCTCGCTGTAGACTACGACTTCCTATTCAGAAAGAACGTCGAAGAAAACAGTATTTGCTCTTCTATAAATGTATATATCATGTAATCCGCATGCACTCCGTTGCTGTATCTATTATATCTGTATTGTAAACCGTCACAATTTTTCATTATCACGAATCCAACTTCTCATGGCAAAGATGCCGTGTTATCTTCCCGATTCTGGAACACCTAACTGTAAATGGGTACCTGCTGTTTAGTTAGGCAGAGCAAAGCAGTGAAATAAAAATTGTCTCCCCCCTCCCCCCAAATGTGCTGAGACCTCACACAATGCAGCATCTAACACTTCATCCTTGATTGCAGCCATTACTATTAGGATTTAGGAGGGGGGGGTGTGGAGGGCCGCGGCAGACCTATTATCTCTTCCCTCCTTCCAATTACCGAACAAACAAAAAAAGAGAAAAAGGAATACCGATATTGCTGCACAATGAAGACCACACGACAAAACTTGACAGGCCACATTGTAATTTGAGAGGACACACGGGAAAGCATTTGCGGGTTACAGGTGGCCCGCAGTACGTTCGTTTGAGACCACTGCTTGAGACGAACCGTAATTGAAGGAATCTAAACATCTGGAATTGCAAGATGAACAGAAATATCAAGTCATTAGCTACATACAAAAATTTGCACATTTTTATGGCAGAACTGTGGGCCTCTATCTAACTTCACGCTGATCAAATTTGGTCGAGTTTCTGCCGCAGATCTGGCACATGATTGCTTAAATATCCCACTTGTGGTTGTGAGTTAAGATAGGGATTGATAGGAACATGGGGAAGATATACATTTAGGGAATGTAGGAATTGACTTGGCTTGGCTTCGTTCGTTCTCAATCTCCCGCTACCAAACCCTGAAAGGGCTTCAATAGCAGAATGTAGTCCTGAGAACGGAATGCGTTGTGTCGTAGTTTACAGCTTGACTGCGATATTTGCACCTTTCTGTCCAACACATCCGATTTCAGCAAGCATTTTTTAAGTACCGGGATAGCATTCACTCTTCGATCCATTCTCCTTAGCCAGTCTGCCCTGCTGCAGCCTGATATCCAGGATCACCTCGTGGAGGTGTAGAAGAGTCTTGGCAGCTCTAGTTCGCTGGCCCTGACGCTAGCAGTCAGCTATGGGTCGCTGACCGCTGCAGCTCATGCGCTACTCAGCATCTTGATCCCGAATGTTGGAATTAATAGGAATGCAGGAATTCATAGGAACATAGGGAAGATACATTTAGGGAATGTAGGATTTAATAGGAATGCATGAAATTATAGGAACATAGGAAAGATGGGAATGAACGAATTGATAGGAATGTAGTAATTCATAGGAATGTAGTAATTGATAGGACTGTAGTAATTCATAGGAATGTAGTAATTGATAGGACTGTAGTAATTCATAGGAATGTAGGAACTGATAAAGAACACGGAGAACATATGCATTTAGGGATTGTAGAAATTGATAGCAAAATATGTAGTTTATGGATTGATAGGAAGATTTAAATTTTTGGAATGTAGGGATTCTAGGCACATGCGGAAGATAGGGATTTATAAGGAATGTATAAGAATACAGGAATGTAAAAATTAATAAGAACATGTGGAATATATGAATTGATAGGAATCTAGGGAATGTATACATTGATATGAATATAGAGATTGCAGGAATTGATAGGAAAATAGGGAATGTAGGAATTGAGATGTTTATATAGATATTTGGATTGCAGGAATGTATGGGGATATAGAGATTGCATGAATGAATAGGTATATAGGGGACAGCGTGGGCTAGTGGTTAAGTGACACAGCTCACCCCCATAAAGTGCTGGGTTCGATCCCCATCACAGCACCGGCCGTTACCAAGGGGAAGCAAACCCTTAGGAAAATGCAGGAGGAAGCAGACCCTTACATAAAATGCACGCTGAAGTCGGATGCACTGGGCCGACAGGCGCAAAAATAAAAACCACAGTGCAACGCACACCGCCTTGAGGATTGGAGAAATAAGGCGAACGCAAAAAAAAAAAGTCATCATCATCAAAATATGAGGTCCTTGTCCTTAAGGCCTCAGACATCATCAAAATATGAGGTCCTTGTCCTTAAGGCCTCAGACATTATCATCAAAATATGAGAAACGTATTGAGAAGAACTTAGATGACGGAAGGAACACAACTATCATGGTGTCTCGTGCCGACTCACAACAGGTAAGCTGGAATCTTTACAAATTCCTGCTCTGGTCGATGTTTATCAATTCTGTCGCTCTCCGTCATCTGCCGTAATGATTTCAATCCATCCACAAAGCTGTTCTCTATTTCCAGCAATTTGACCAGCTGTCACCGTATACTCAAACCGCTCTCTTCTCATAACATACAAAGAAAAGGTTATGCTCTTCACCCTGTGCCTGCAAGGCGTTCAGTCCACACACGGCCATCCATCAACACATCACCATTAGCTTTCTTAGCTGTTCGTGGAGTTCCTACTGGAATTGAATTCTTAACCTACAGGAGAATAACACGTGTGGCTTTCAGAGATATTCTAATTTATTTACTGGCTGTCCATGATTCGCTTCCATCAGAGTAGATAAACAGTCATTAAATATATTCTGAACTGGTGTACCGCGGTGCAATAGTAACATGAAACGATAGGGATACACAGACAATGACACGTGTGATTGTGGCGCGATGCAAGATCAGGACCACCTGATAATCTGCCCCGACCTCCAGGAAACATGCAATCTGTGTGACATGCTGGAGGGAAACGACAAGGCAATGCATGTCGCTGAATACTGGTGTACGATCAATGACGAGGTGCATGGACAGGGCAAGTAAGTCAGCTTAAAGCTATAAGGGGAGGGGCGCGCGAAACCATGTTTGGTGTGAGATGTTTCCTAAAGACTAACAAATCTGAGGAATGAACTAAGTCGGATATAGGGGGGAAAGCCATATATAGTGTGAGATTTGTTTGCTAAATACTAGTACATCTGAGGAAGGAACGAAGTCGATATAGGGGAAAAGCCTTGGATTATGTGAGATGTGTTTGCTAAAGTCTAACACACCTGAGGAATGAACTAAATCGGATTATAGAGGGGGAAGCCATAGATGGTGTGAGATGTATTTGCTAAATACTTGTACATCTGAGGAAGGAACGAAGTCGGATATAGGGGAAAAGCCTTGGATGATGTGAGATGTGTTTGCTAAAGTCTAACACACCTGAGGAAAGCACTAAGCCGGATTGATGTCAGTAAAATAAACCATACTTCAGTGTTTACCATCCCTTGTGGTGTACCCGGAATGAGAAGAGTGACAGGCTTCCTGAAAGGAACACAGTGAATGTACACAGGAAGAGGAACAATGAATAAACGGAAGAAGAAGAAGAAGCAGAAGAGGAAGAAGAAACAAATAAAAAGATAGAAGAAGAAGAAGAAGAAAAAGAAGAAGAAGCATAGAAAAAAGATGAAGAAGAAGAGGAGGAAGAACAAAAGAAGAAAAAGAAGAAGAGGAAAAAGAATAAAAGAAGAAGAAGAAGAAGAAGACTTACTTAGTGACTACTCGTCTTGTATTTTTCCGTGAGACATTAACTTCTACAGGACAAGAAAGTCCGACTCTTGTCCAACTCCCATTAGCTTCCCTCTTACCATAGGTCTGACAGGTTACAGTGTATTTATGTCGGGCCCCCTCTCAGACCTCTATTATACACCCAGGCACCCAAGAACATAAATCACATTCATACACAGACAAGCAATCCTGGCAGTGCAACACTCTCTTTGCGTTACGCTGTCAGACGTGAACTATGGCACAGAGGGCATACATTACGAGGACATTGAGAGGCCGATGTAGCCCGACCCCTGAGACAGACATGAGCCAGATATTGATCTTTGTCTTTAATGTATTTTCTTCGTTGTTCACTTTCCTTTTTTTCTTCTTCTTTTTTCTTTGCAAGCGCAATGTAAACGGTTCAGCCAAGCTGCGACATCTTCCTGGCACATTTGCAATGGGAAGATTTTTGTTTTGGTAATATTGGAGATCGGTTTTGTTCTGATAAGAATCGTCGGAATTGAACGTCGAGCAGACACAAAGGTGTTTAGTCTTTATCAACTAATGAAAAAAGAGTGTAGACAATGATGATTTCTTTACGTCGCTGGTTGTACACAATCTTGACCAGGCGCCCGAAATTCGAAATATGTGCGTCGCTGGTTCGTGGTCTTGATCCAAAAGCCAGTTGTTAGTCAACATCAATACGCCATTTTTATTCACAGCCAATGACCTCATTACCGGTGTTACCGAGGTCAGGATGACAGCTGGGTGAAGTCAGTTCAGGTCATCCCGTAACCGGTGAGGTCGTTGGGGCACACATGAAGACATCCTCACAACACCACGCCACCCTTCTCTGCCAGCGGTCGCTGCCTGTGCATCTTCTGGAGGGAGATTGGTCCATTCTTTTATGTTGTCCTCCCATCTATTTTGGGACGGCCTCTTCGTCGTCTGTCTTGCTGCGTGGAGGATCGTATTTGCAAGACCATTTGATCTCGACATGTGACCGTACAAGCGAGTTTCCTTCATCATCATCATCTAGTGATGTGACGATCGGCGGTGGTTTTAGCATATCTCTCCCCGCGTGTTGTTAACGAACCATATCGCTGACCGTCTCTGGCGTAGTTATGATACTCCGTTCTACGACGTCTCTTCGAAGGTTGGACAATCAACAACAACAATGTTAACCCTGACACAAGCGTGCAGCTGTGAGTCTTAACAATGACACAAGCGTGCAGCCGTGAGTCTTAACCCTGACACAAGCGTGCAGCTGTGAGTCTTACGATGACAAAAGCGTGCAGCTGTAAGTCTTAACGATGACACAAGCGTGCATCTATGAGTCTTAACCCTGACACAAGCGTGCAGCTGTGAGTCTTAACGATGACACAAGCGTGCATCTGTGAGTCTTTACGATGGCACAAGCGTGCAGCTGTGAGTCTAACGATGACACAAGCGTGCAGCTGTGAGTCTTAACCCTGACATAGGCGTGCAGCTGTGAGTCTTAACCCTGACACAAGCGTGCAGCTGTGAGTATTAACCCTGACACAAGCGTGCAGCTGTGAGTCGCTTGTTGCTATTATCTCATTTACCTCGGCAACTCGTCTGATGATGCAAACCTCTAGCATACGATCACAGACAGGAGAATTCAAGAGAAGATAACATGTTGTGCCGATGTGGGGACGGCGTGGGCTAGCGGTTAAGTGCCACGGCTCACATCCCGAAGGTGCTGGGTTCGCTTCCCAATCACCGCACCGGCCGTTACCCCTGGGAAGCAAACCCTTAGAAAATGCAAGAAGAAGCAGATCCTTACATAAAATGGATGCCGAAGTCGGATGCACTGGGCCGACAGGCGCAAATAAAAACATAGTGCAACGCACACCGCCTTGCGGAATAGAGAAATAAGGCGAACGCAAAAACCCAAAAAACTTCAATCCAACCAGCTTATCATTCATACAAAGACAAAACCGATATCAATAGTGGATCGAGTCGGCTGTGGAAATCCGATGATTCAAATACAAGCAGACGTAACTGCTACATTCCTCGGTTTTGTTCACGTAACAATCATCGATTATCCGCCTAATCTGTCAACGTTTACGTCACTACATGACCGAGCAGGAAGTTGAGTACACCCATTCCAACCTTCTCCCAAAATCCCGGATTAGATAAGGCCAAACCTCCAGAGAAGATATTTTGCAATCCATGTGTTTCTTCTTCTTCTTCTTCGCCATTGTGTAATTGTGCCAGAACGAGATGCGAGTTGTCTGGGATTCCGATTTGTGTCGGGGATCAAGATGCTGAGCAGCACATGAGTTGCAGTGGTTAGCGACCCATAGCTGACTGCTAGGGTCAGGGCCAGCCTAACCAAAGCTGCTAAGACCCTTCTATACCTCCACACGGTGATCCTGGATAACAGGCTGTAGCAGGGTTAGACTGGCTAAGGAGAAGGGATCGAAGAGGAATGCTAACCCGGTACTCACAAAATGCTTGCTGAAGTCAGATGTGTTGGACCGAAAGGGGCAAATATCGCAGCCAAGCTGTAAACTACGACACAAAGTATTCTGTTCTCTGGACTACATTCTGCTACTTAAGCCCTTTCATGGTTTCGAAGTGGGAGATTGAGAACGAACGAAGAAGAAGAAGATTTGTGTCGAGATGAAGAACTCTTCGAAGCTCCCGAGCAGCTTTGTCTGAAGGTTTGTCTTTGTGGGGCCAGTTATACCACTACCTTTACTTTACCCTTTATGTTATACCACTACCTTTACTTTTCCCTTTCTGTTATACCACTACCTTAAATGTTCCCATTCTGTTATACCACTACCTTTACTTTTCCCTATATGTTATACTACTACCTTTACTTTTCCCTTCATGTTATACCACTACATTTACTTTTCACTTTCAGTTATGCCACTACCTTTACTTTTCCCTTTCTGGAATCCACCAACTTCAATTGTCCCTTTCTGTTATACCTTACCTTGACTTTCATTTCTGCTATCCACTACCTTTACTTTTCCCTTTCTGTTATACCACTAACTTTATTTTTCCCTTTCTGTTATACACTACCTTTAGTTTTCCATTCTGCTATTCACTACCTCTACTTGCCCCTTTCTGTTATACCACTATCGTTACTTTTCCCTTTCTGTAAAGTCATTATCTTCACTTTTCCTTTCTGTTAAAGCACTACCTTGACTTTTTCCTTTTAGGTTACCCATAACCTTTACTTTCCCTTTCAGTTATACCGCTACCTTTACTTGTCCCTATCTGTTATACCGCTATCGTTACTTTTCCCTTTCTGTTATACACTTTTCCTTTTCATTTCAACCACAATATTTTGATTGACTTGCCTGCACCTTTATCTTGGACTGTTGCCTAACATATTAAGGCATCCCCAAAAAACAATCTCTTGAACGGCGCTGAAAAGCACATCACATTCTCTACTAAATGTAAAAACACATTTACAAAACCCTTCTATGGTCAAAGACCTCCGGGAAACGGGAATTGTTGAGATGGAAATATCTCGTTTGTAAAGAGACGGGGGGGGGGGGGGGGGGGGGGAGAAAGAGAGAGGAGGGGGGGGAAGAGAGAGGAGGGGGGGATTTGTAAAGAGACGGGGGGGGGGGAGTTTGTAAAGAGACGGGGGAAAGTTTGTAAAGAGACGGGGGGGGGGAGTTTGTAAGAGACGGGGGGGGAGTTTGTAAAGAGACGGGGGGGAGTTGTAAAGAGACGGGGGGGGGGAGTTTGTAAAGAAACGGGGGGGGGGAGTTTGTAAAGAGACGGGGGGGGGAATTTGTAAAGAGACGGGGGGGGGGCGGAACGTTTGTAAAGAGACGGGGGGGGGGAAGTTTGTAAAGAGACGGGGAAAGTTTGTAAAGAGACGGGGGGGGGGGAGTTTGTAAAGAGACGGGGGATGAAGTTTGTAAAAAGACGGGGGGGGGGAGTTTGTAAAGAGATGGGGGGGGGAAAGTTTATAAAGAGACGGGGGGGGGGAGTTATAAAGAGACGGGGGGGGGGGGAACACCTGTCACCAAGACAGGTAAAAGTACCCGACAGGTCGGTCGGCTTCTAATTCTAATCTCGACTTCCCCCTGACCTCAAAGCATGGCTTCTTATTAATTTAGAGATGGCCACAGCTCAAGTAGCGTTACAGCAGCGCGTATCCATGTATTCGCAAAGGAAAGGATTATCCTCGCTTGATGGAAAGAAGGAGGTGGAAAGGAATAAGGTTTATATATTGTATAGATGAGATTTTGTGTTTATTATTTAAGCGCCTGGTCTTCAGACACCGCATAGGCCTTAACAGACTGAGGTACTATCTTTTCAATAGACTGACGAGTGCACCTGGGGTACTGGGAAAATGACCCCTGAACATCTGCTGCAAAATGAACCTCTCGTGACTACATCCGCAACAGTATTGCCTGTTGTTAAACTGTTTTGCCCCCCCCCCCTTCCTCCTCTTCTTATTATTATTATTATTGTTATTATTGTCATTATTATCTCTAAACTTTCGAAATCCTGATATTGAATCAGGTACATGTGCCTGATGTCAGGTAGCCAAATGTTGAGTAAACTCATTTCTCCCTACTGCCTTGGTGAACCATGTTGGACACCTCCTTAGACCACCTCTCTGCCCCAATATCGGTGAATATTATTTGTAGTATTATTGTAATTATTATTCCTTCGTCTTCAGACATCGACGACTCTAACAATGCAAGACACTGTACACTTATGAACAGTTTTTCATGAAGGACATTGGTTAACATTGGCCTTTATTTTGACCCAAACAATGACCTCTTCAGACTTGACGAAAAGCATTAGCATCTGTCATCTGGGCCCAGACTGCCGACCCCTAGTCCCCTCCCTCTCTCGGCACAGGTCACCCATACCAGGAAAACCTTGCCAGTCTTTGTCTGTCAAGCGACAGGTCAACAGTGATTTGCTGGCAGCGACAGGTGACCGCAGATTCAAAGCAGGCACTGTCGTCACGGATATTGTATTTTGTCTCCTCTTGTTTTGAGGTAGGTAATATACACCTCCCTCGTCGTCTTGACCTCCGCCCTCCCCCACCCCTCCCAAAAATCACTGTCACTCTCCCGCGGTTAAGCACCATCTTTTTCACCCCTATATATTTGACATCACCCATTATATGTATTAATCCCTTCTTCTATGATTCGCTAGTTCAATATTCTTGTCCCTGAAGAAGGTCTATTGGTCGTAACACATGTTTAGTTTATGTTTTTGTCTCAGTTCGGTCTCTGACATACCTATTTATGATTTTCTTTTCACGTCGTTTAAAAATAAAACAACTTTATATCACTCTCCCTCAATCTCACTATCTCCCCATCAATATGACTCTCCCTCAATCTCACTATCTTCTCATCAATATCACTCTTCCTCTCCTCTATCACTATTCCTCCCCATCCTTATTACTCTCCCTCCATCTCTCCTCGCCCCTATCAGTACACCTCATATTTCCTTTCTCACACACTAATTCTCTCTCTTCATATCCCCTCTCCCTCTCTCTCTCTATATACACACACACACACACACACACAAGGCTTGGCAAATGCTCTCTCTCTCTGGGTGTGTGTGTGTGTGTGTGTGTGTGCGCGCGCGCGCGTATATAGAGGCCGGGTAGCCATTTACATTTAAAAAAATTGTGTTTTTATTTTACGGGTTTGCCTCACTAGTTTCTACTGGCGGAGGCGCGCCTATTCCACCCCAGACCGTAGTCAATTGTGCGATATCAGGACGCATAAACCAGTGCTTGGATGTATGTGTGCGTCTGTATGTACCTATGCTAGGTTTGTGCGCTCTCAGAAGCCAGCCCAACCAAAGTGTAATGGGAGGGCTTTACCCTGAGGGCGCGTGTGGAAGTTGTGCAAGAGTGTGTTTGGAAATGTTGTTGCTTAGATGTTTGCCTCACTAGTTTCTACTGGCGGAGGCGCGCCCATTCCACCCCAGACCGTAGTCCATTGGGCGATATTAATACGCATAAACCAGTGCTTGGATGCATATGTACCTATGCTAGGTTTGTGCGCCCTCAGAAGCTAGCCCAACCAAAGTGTAATGGAAGGGTCTCACCCTGAGGGCGCGTGTGGAAGTTGTGCAAGAGGGTGATTGTTGGACAGAGTCAAATGAAACAATAGTGTGATTGTTGGACAGAGTCAAATGAAACAATAGTGTGATTGTTGGACAGAGTCAAATGAAACAATAGTGTGATTGTTGGACAGAGTCAAATGAAACAATAGTGTGATTGTTGGACAGAGTCAAATGAAACAATAGTGTGATTGTTGGACAGTCAAATGAAACAAGAGTGTGATTGTAGGACATAGTGAGATGAGAAGAGAGAGAGAATAGTTGCCCTCGGGTGAGCAGATCCCTTTTGTGTGTGTGTGGAAAGAAGCCATTTACTATCTAATATCTGTCCTTTATACCCGACGTGATGTGACCTCTGTGTCCAGGGTTACTGCATGTGACTTGAAGCCGGTCATGGCAATGCCCCTGAGTTCACCAAGCGAGGACACAAAGAAACCCGTGTAGCGACAGATGGTCCGGTTGTACAGGTGAGGTAAAGGACTCTCACGGCAGAGGGAGGAAACGAGAGGTATGTAACAACTGGACAGCTGTTGAATTGTCGGTGGGTAGGGAGGGGGAGGGGGGGGGGGGAGGAGGAGAGAGAAGGACAGAGGGGTGAGAGAAAGAAAGAGGGGGGTGGAAGAGGGAGGGGGAGAGAAAAGAGAGAGGGAGAGAAGAGAGAGAGAGTAGAGGAGGTAGAAACGGACAGGACGGGTATTATTTAAGTGCAAAATGTAGGTCCTTCTTCATTCGTTCTCAATCTCCCACTACCAAACCCTGAAATGGCTTAAGTAGCAGAATGTAGTCCAGAGAACGGAATGCGTTGTGTCGTAGTTACAACTTGGCTGCGATATTTGCACCTTTCGGTCCAACACATCCGACTTCAGCAAGCATTTTTTGAGTACCGGGTTAGCATTCCCCTTCGATCTCTTCTCCTTAGCCAGTCTGCCCTGCTGCAGCCTGTTATCCAGGATCACTGCGTGGAGGTGTAGAAGGGTCTTGGCAGCTATGGTTCGCTAGCCCTGACGCTAGCAGTCAGCTATGAGTCACTGACCACTGCAGCTCATGCGCTGCTCAGCATCTTGATCGCAAAATGTAGGTCCAATTCATGCACCGTCTGTTGTTTCCAATGCCCACAATGAGTAGATTTACTCTTTTATGTGCCCTGAAATGGACGGTAAGTGGCGGGTTGCAGTAGCTTTCCTCGCATCTTTAGCGTACTAATGAAGGTGGGCCGTAGTCCTCCAAGCAGTGTGCTATGCTCGGCTTCATCTTCGTGTGGCTCACTACTACGGAGATCACGTAGATCCCTCACCTCGTTAGTCAGGCTCCCATGAAAACAGCACCTTTCCAGGGTGGTTTACTAGGACGCTACGGTGAGGGTCTTGGCCAGTATGTTGTGCCTGACCCTGACTGACATGCCTGACCAGTATGTTGTGCCTGACCCTGACTGACATGTCTGACCAGTATGTTGTGCCTGACCTGACTGACATGTCTGACCAGTATGTTGTGCCTGACTCTGACTGACATGTCTGACCAGTATGTTGTGCCTGAATCTGACTGACATGTCTGACCAGTATGTTGTGCCTGACTCTGACTGACATGTTCGACCAGTATGTTGTGCGTGACTCTGACTGACATGTCTGACCAGTATGTTGTGCCTGACTCTGACTGACATGTTCGACCAGTATGTTGTGCCTGACTCTGACTGACATGCCTGACCAGTATGTTGTGCATGGCCAGACGTTAGTCCTCCTTCCCTATTTAAGAGGCAAATGTAGGTTCAATTCAAGCATTGCATAGAAACACATCTTACTTCTTCTCTTTCCTCTTCATCTTCTCCTACTTCTTCCTCTCTGAGCATTATGATGTGCATCAAAGCTTACAGTAAAGCTGTGGTATCTACGCCCTTCGGTCCTACACATCCGACTTCGGCAGCGCTTTGGTATACTGGGTTTTCCTTCCCACTGCAATCCTCAATGTCTTAGCCAGACTACACTAGCGCAGCCTGTTTCCAGGACCGCCCTTTGGAGACGGAATAGTGTCTTGGTCAGGCATTGATGCATTCAGACCAGCTATGAGTCGCTGGATTTTGTCAGCTCATTTAATGAGCTGCCTTTTCGGTGAACTATCTTCCAAGAATAACAAACCATTTTATATTTGGCTTGGCTTTGCTTCGTTCGTTCTCAATCTCCCGCTACCAAACCCTAAAAGGGCTTAAGTAGCAGAATGTAGTCCAGAGAGAGAACGGAATGCGTTGTGTCGTAGTTTACAGCTTGACTGCGATATTTGCACCTTTCGGTCCAACACATACGATTTCAGCAAGCATTTTGTGAGTACCGGGTTAGCATTCCCTCTTCGATCCCTTCTCCAGTCTGCCCTGATGCAGTCTGTTTTCCACGATCACCGCGTGGTGGTGTAGAAGGGTCTTGGCAGCTCTGTTTCGCTGGCCCTGATGCTAGCAGTCAGCTATGGGTCGCTGACCACTGCATCTCATGCGCTGCTCGGCATCTTGATACCATTTTATATTTGAAAGTGTCTTGCTGTCCGGTCAAACACAAATCAATCTGCGGATTGCGTCCCCTTTGTCAGGTCTTCCAATCGGTCTTGTCCCTACACCTCCAAAACAAATGGCATTGGGCTACCAAGGGCAGGATTACCATGGAATATACAACAACCAGCGAAGTAGCAGATCAGACGCCGGAGGTGGGGCTGAAAAGGACACACGATACGGAAAGCACAATCAAACGTAGCTGAATAGGCTCTGACATGGAGTCTACATGTGAAGAGAAAAATAGGTAGGCCAAAAAACACATGGACAAGACTGTGAAAATGAACTTCGGTCCCTAGGCCTCAACTGAAGAGAGGCAAAAAGGACAGTTAAAGCTTGCTGGAGGACGATTGTCAATGGACTAGTAAGCCGCATGTCCTTTTACAGAACGTAGCTTCTTACAACCGCCCCCTAGTTGGCTGTTATAAGTTTCTTGGCAAGTGTGCGGTACGGTGGTTGCCATTACTTTCCGTACGTGTAGGAGCATTAGCCCGAGAGAAAAACCCCAGTGTCTGCCAAACTGGACACAAGTGGGAATCGAACCCAGAACGTTGGGATTGTGAAAACCGACCTAGTTTCATCCCTAGGCGAGCAACCTCTAATATGCACTGGTATTACCGACTGATTGATGTTTATGATTGATATGGAATAGCAACAACAACAAATATAAGATTTCGTATCCCATCAATCTACTGAATGAGTGATATCCGCCTATCCACTGGGTGCTATAACATTTACTAGCACCAGTTGCCATGGAGCCTCTATTCTTCGAGAACATGATCAATACAGCACGATCATTAATGGCACCTGCAGCCGATGTTCCCCGTCTCAATTCGCTTCTAACAATGCATCTCTTTTACGTGATCATCACTAAAGCTCCCAGCGAAAGCGCAGCGCAGCATCAACAATTCATATTTGCACAAAGGGGTAGTGCAATGATGCTATTCACTATACAGTCGCGCCAACATCCTGTTTCGTTAACAGGATCCATATAATACAGTGGTTCTCAAACGTGGGGGTGGGGGCGCACTGTATAACTTCGAATCATGTTGTGAAGGTCGGCTAAAGACAGTTGTGCATGGCGCTAGCACATTCATCATGTAAAACCATTTTTAGGATTATTTTTTTTTGTTTTGTTTTTGTTTTTGTGTTCGTCTTATTTTTATATTTCACAAGACGGTGAGCGTTGTAGTATGTTTTTATTTTGCGCCTGTCGGGCCATTGCATCCGTCTTCGGCATTTTATGTAAGGGTCTGCTTCCTCCTGTATTTTCTAAGTGTGTGCTTCCTCTGGATAACGGCCGGTGATGTGATGGGGAGCGAACCCAGAACCTGCCGGTTGTGAGCTATGTCACTTAACCACTACCCACGCCGTCCTCTTAAACCATTGTAATTGAACATGGTGCAATAAAACCTTGTCGCTAGAACTGAGAAAGGGAGTCATTGGATGCTAAGTGGAACCAGTACTGATATATAGCAGTGAGTCATGGACAATCAGCTAGCAGGCGCATGGTTATTTTGAAGCAACGGAGATGTGGTTTTACAGAAGAATGCTGCGGATCCCATAGACTGCATGGAAGACTAATGATACAGTACTCGAAGCGGCACAAACACAAAGAAATCTCAATACAAGGATCAGAACAAGGCAGTCGTTCTTTTTCTTGCATGTTATGAGAAGAGACGGCCTGGAGCACGTTGTAACAACAGGAAAGATAGCAGGAAGAGATAGACAAAGGAAGGCCGAGAGAGAAGATACTAGACAGCTTGAGAGAATGGCAGGGGCGACAATCAACAAGAAAGTTGGTAAACGACACATGTGATAGAAATGAATGTAGGTCCGTGATCGCCAACGCCAACCAGCAAGACACCTGATGGTGATACATTGAAATTGGCAGTGCCTGTATTCTGATAGATGATCCGTCTGCTCTACTGCTTACGACACCCCGACCGAGAACTAAGTCTTCTACTAGTGGTTTCACACCTCATCGCCGTATGGGTTGAATATCGGGCAGCTTCCCGCCCGCTTTGATCGGCGGACGGCAGAGACCTCTTTCTGCGGCTCGACCGGTCGGGCTACGACACGAGCCCCAGGCCCCAACCCTATCGTAGCTTCCCATCGCAGTGGTGCTGAGATTTATGGTGGGATTCCGGCTTAGAGGCGCTCGGCCGTAATCCCTCCTATGGTAGCCTCGCGCCGTTGGCTTATCAGCCTAGCACGTGGACCAAATGTCTGCGATTCCTGAGCTCGGATTCGAACTACGGACATTCAGATGACGAAGGTGTCGTACTAGGGACAACGACCACGTTTCTAAATTTGAACTATAGTCGGTTTGAAAACATGTGCCCTGAAAATATATATAATTTCTCCAGAATTTGACATCGCCTCCTACGTTTCTTAGTTAGGCTTGGCTTGGCTTAGTCATTCTCAATCTCCCGCTACCAAACCCTGAAAGGGCTTAAGTAGCAGAATGTAGTCCCGAGAACAGAATGCGTTGTGTCGTAGTTTACAGCTTGACTGCGATATTTGCACCTTTCGTTGGTTCAGAAGTATGTGGTGCAAATATGTATCTAATTTCTCCAGAATTTGACATCGCCTGCGTCTCTTAATTTGAAGCTAGGGTCGGTTCAGAAGCATGTGACCTAAATATATAATAAATTTCTCCAGAATTAGATAACACATCACCACGACTGTATGCGTGTCGGCTATTATTGTTCACTACATCTTGATATGAGTTTTTTTAAATTATGAAGGCAATACCGTTATATAACCGCGGTTGATTTTCTTTGAACTTTTCCGGCGACAAAAAAGAAATTGATTTCTCTAAAATATACTTTACGGTATGTTTATGAACCATAGGCGTATCTTCAATAACCGCGTGGGGAGAATGTTACAAGTCCATTCATTGTCTGATCCTAGTTTGCCTTTCGGCGTCAGGTGTATAAGTGGCATCTGGACAGCGCCTTGGTGTACGCCTCGTATAAGATAGAACTGGCTGCCTCGAAAATTCCATCATTCCATCTTTTGCAGGGTCGCCCCTCTAGCTCTAGTACCGCTGTGTTTGAGTGTTAGAGCCATCTATGGGACGCTGCTGTGTTGCTGTGGCGATATGGGGCCAAACCGCTGAATTTGCTGTTTTCTAATGAAGTCTAGCACTGGTCCATCTGTTTCCTGATCTCATCGTTTCTGTCCCATCTTGTCACATTTAGCATTCACCTCAGACATTTCATTTCTGTAGTTTTTATTTTTCTCTTTTCTGCTGCTGTCAGTGTCCATGTTTGACACTGGTGGCATGAAAATTGTGTCGAACTATTGTGCGTGTTTTTCGGTATTGTCGACATCTGGCTACAGGTGGTTCCAAATAAGATGCATTTATATTTATCTCGATATAATTTATATTTATCTCGATCCTGCACGGAAAGGTACAAGACAGAGGAAGAAGAGGTCGGTCCAAAAAGAGGTGGGGAGAGAGACAGAGAGAGAGGTGGCGGGAGGAGGGAGAGTGGGATAGAGAGAGAACATTAAACAATGGACTAATCTCCGACCGGCAGCGGCCGTTGACAGAGAAAGGTGGCGTGAGATGTGAGGATGTCTTCATGCGTGCCCCAATGACCACACTGGTTACGGGATGACCTGATCTGACCTTATGTTTATCTGGAATTTATGTTGGTAGAGGATAGCGAAGGAAGGCATACTTCTTCTGCGCGTGCTCGCGTGTGTGTGCGTGAGGCCCTTTGCAGTGAGTGTCCAGAGGCGTATGGATATATAATCATTCGAATGGCCATTTGCTGTAGAACTAACTATATGGCTTGGCTTCGTTCGTTCTCAATCTCCCGCTACCAAACCCTGAAAGGGCTTAAGTAGCAGAATGTAGTCCAGAAAAGAGGATGCGTTGTGTCGTAGTTTACAGCTTGACTGCGATATTTGCACCTTTCGGTCCAACACATCCGTCTTCAGCAAGAATGTTTTTGAGTACCGGGTTAGCATTCCCACTTCGATCCCGTCTCCTTAGCCAGTCTGCTCTGTTGCAGCCTGTTATCCAGGATCACCGCGTGGCGGTGTAGAAGGGTCTTGGCAGCTCTGGTTCGCTGGCCCTGACGCTAGCAGTCAGCTATGAGTCACTGATCGCTGCAGCTCATGTGCTGCTCAGCATCTTGAACTAACTATATAAAGAGTGAGTATGTGTGAATGATGATGTGGCATCTTATGACCACGTCCTTGACTATAATGTGTTTGTTGTATGTATCTCCTATACAAAGGACACCAATTCAGGTTTAAGGAGCATTTAGCTAAAAGGAATGTATTCCTTTGTTAGCCACACCTTCATTTCATCTTTCGAAAGGACTTCGTCTTCTTGTGCCACTTTTTTTTGTTTGCCGTTTTTTTTTTTTGGTCGCCTTTTTCTTTGTCGTCTTTTGTTTTCTGTCATTTTTTTTATATTTTTGACATTTTTTTGTTTGTTTTGACTTTTGTTTACCGTTTTCTTTTGTCTGCCGTTTTTTTGTTTGTTTATCGTTATTTGTTTGTCATCTTTAGTGCGCATTTAAAAAAATTGTGTTTATCGTTTTTGTTTGTCATTTTTGTGCGTTGTTTTTTTTTTGTTTTTTTTTCGTTGTTTGTTTGTCATCTTTAGTGCGCCGTTTTTTTGTTTGTCATCTTTTGTGCGTGGTTTGTTTTTAAATTTTTGCTTTTTCTTTTGTTTGTGTTTTTTTTTTTTTGGTTAGTTTTTATTTTTTTTTAATAGTTTATCGTATTTTCCCCATGTTTTAAAAAAAAACAAACATATTTCTTAAAAGTAAACCGCTCATCGTGAAACCAGCAAATTTTTCATTTTTCCAAATTGCTACCCGCACAAACAAAGCTTGGAAACCTCTACCATATTGTTTCGATATGCAATCAGGCACGGTTATAATTATTATGCGATACTAGAGCAAATCAATATTTATTGTGAACTATATCATTTCAGGAGGCTAGAATTCAGCTACATTGTTTATTTTGGAGCGGTAGAAGTCTGAACAATGTTGGCTAGGCCAGAATCGATACCACATGTTACTGAGGAGGAAATAATTATCAAGGTGGAAATCACGTGACGAAATACCATAGAGAGATCGCGTCTCACGGCAAAGGTGAAATAAAACAATTAAGGGCATATCGGAGAAATTGGGTGCAGGAAGAGAATTAGTTACTTGCGACCTAATTCAACCAAAACAAAAGACATATTTTTAGCACCGAATTTGGGGTAGTGACGTCATATATAAATCCATTTTCTTTCCGTTGGTTGTTTCAACCATTCTGCAAGAAAAGACGAGAATTTCTGCTTCTGATGCCGCTTATTTCTGCCATCTTAGCAATGACCTCTAGATCCTGCCTTATGCGCCTTATTTGGCTTGCAAAGAACATAGATAGATAGATGGATGGATGTGGATTGATGGATGGATGTGGATTGATGGATGGATGGATGGACAGACGGACGGACGGACGGACGGACGGACGGACGGACGGACGGACGGACGGACGGACGGACGGACGGACAGACAGACAGACAGACAGACAGACAGACAGACAGACAGACAGACAGACAGACAGACAGACAGACAGACAGACAGACAGACAGATGGGTAGATAGATGGGTAGATAGATCGGTAGAAGGACAGATGGATAGATAAATATATAGATAGATAGATAGATAGATAGATAGATAGATAGATAGATGGATGGATGGATGGATGGATGGATGGATGGATGGATGGATGGGTGGGTGGGTGGGTGGATGGATGGATGGATGGATGGATGGATGGGTGGATGGATTGGTCGGGCGGGCGGACGGACGGACAGACAGACAGACAGACCCAGTTTCTACAGTAACATGAAATTACCCATGTGGTCAGACGATGTGATATCAAACATGTTACCAATCCTTAATCATAACCATAGACCATGCGTGTGTGGATACATGGTGGGGTAGTCCATACGTGTGTGGATACATGGTAGGGTAGTCCATGCGTGTGTGGATACATGGTGGGGCAGACCATACGTGTGTGGATACATGGTAGGGTAGTCCATGCGTGTGTGGATACATGGTGGGGTAGTCCATGCGTGATGGATACATGGTGGGGTAGTTCATGCGTGTGTGGATACATGGTGGGGTAGTCCATGCGTGTGTGGATATATGGTGGGGTAGACGATACATGTGTGGATACATGGTAGGGTAGTACATGCGTGTGTGGATACATGGTGGGGTAGTCCATGCGTGTGTGGATACATGGTGGGGTAGTGCATGCGTGTGTGGATACATGGTGGGGTAGACCATACATGTGTGGATACATGGTAGGGTTCTCCATGCGTGTGTGGATACATGGTAGGGTAGTCCATGCGTGTGTGGATACATGGTAGAGTAGTCCATGCGTGTGTGGATACATGGCAGGGTAGTCCATGCGTGTGTGGATACATGGTAGAGTAGTCCATGCGTGTGTGGATACATGGTAGAGTAGTCCATGCTTCTCTTTCCAATGGGTTTGCTCTGACACGGACTTTAGCGGAGAATGTGAACTTCATGTAGATCTGATGTACAATCAGCAGTCCAAGCACTGCATTTCTGGAAACTTCCACGTCTACGCACTGCATTTCTGGAAACTTCCACGTCTACAAGCTCTAGCGACAACGCTATAAGGGGTGTGGCAGGGAGAGTATGGAGAGAGAGGAAGAATGGAGAGAGAGAAAGAGCGAGCGAGAGAGAGAGTATGGAGAGAGAGAGAGCGAGAGAGTGAGTATGGAGAGAGAGAGCGAGAGAAAAACGCAGAGAGAGAGAGAGAGAGAGAGAGAGAGAGGAGTAACATCTCCTGATGTATTGGAAAAGGCCTATCTTATCAAACGATTTACAGCAAGAGACACGGAGTTCACTAGAGACTCATTGCAGCCGACCTTCTATCCGAAGATGGCTTGGCTTGGCTTTGTTCGTTCTCAATCTCCCGCTACCAAACCCTGAAAAGGCTTAAGTAGCAGAATGTAGTCCAGAGAACGGAATGCGTTGTGTCATAGTTTACTGCTTGACTGTGATATTTGCACCTTTCGGTCTAACACATCCGACTTCAGCAAGCATTTTTTTTTAGTACCGGCTTAGCATTCCCTCTTCGATTCCTTCTCCTTAGCCAGCCCTACCGCAGCCTGTCATCCAGGATCACCGCGTGGAGGTGTAGAAGGGTCTTTGCAGCTTTGATTCGCTGGCCCTGACACTAGCAGTCAGCAATGAGTCGCTAACCACTGCAGCTCATGCGATCTATCCGGAGATGACACTTAAACTGTACCTTCCTTTACAAAACCTCCCGTAAAGACTAGCAGTTTGAGAACCCCTGACGTTACAGCGTTTCAACCCACCCTTGAAAACGCCACTTCTTCCCCCTTCAGCTAACAAACAATTTTCAAAAAGCACTCAACTTCGAGTGCTGTTGCGAATTTCACAACCTCGGCGATTCATCGGAAGAAGGAAGGAAAAAAAAGCCTCTCCAACTAAGAACTTCAAAACATATGACACAACTCTCGTTTGACTAATGTTATTATAAGTATCGCTTTGAAGATGTCCGGTACACGCAAGCCTTCACCACGCTATTCGTTTTACGGAAACGGCCTGGCTTGCCTATGTTTCCCCTCCACGTGTTCCTATTGCCTCGCTAAACGAGGTCACGCACTGTTGCATGCGGTCACCAAATAAGTTTCGGAAGTGTGGGTGTGCTTTTTGTTTTTAAAGTAAATTTTTTTAATATTCTTATTCCAAGAGCAGCAATATTTGAGCCATACTCCAAGTCTTAGGGTGGCCTAGTTGGCAGCGCTCTAGCTGCACAAAAGATATGCTGCTGTCGGGGATAAAGTGTTTGAGAATTCATTTTGACAAGATGTTACCCACCCCTCCCCCTTCTGTTGAGGAGAGAGAGAGAGAGAGAGAGAGAGAGAGAGAGAGAGAGAGAGAGAGAATCGCCGTATGTCAGAATTGCGGAGATATTGCCTGTGCTATTTGCGGAGAGTGATCCCGACCATCCGCCTGTCAACAGTGATTTGCTCACTCTAAATTTGTCCTCCAATTCATTTTGTGAATATCCATGTCTCGGGACCATAGCACATGGTAGGAAGCAGAGCAATGCATTGGACCCGTTAAGAAAGTTTTAAATAAAAACAACAAAACCATGAAACTTGACCACGGAACCGACTCCAGCTCAGCTGGGAGACCCCGTGTGTGATCAATCCCTTTCATTGCTCAAATTGCCAACAACATAGCACCAGTTCCGTAGCTCCAGCAGCGGTTGGTGTGTTTTCCACTGACTTCGCCAGGCACCCATTTACAGCTTTGTCGACGGAGAGAAGCCATTACAAATCTACAATGAGTCCACCGGTTAGTTAAACCAAACGTAGTGATTTAAACTTGGTACGTTGCATCTCCAGAACAAGTGAAACTTGATTTAAACAACTTGGAACATCAAATTTGCAAACCAACAGCAACTTGATTTAAACTTGGATTGTTGGTTTCCAAACCAAGGACAACTTGATTTACACAACTTCAGACGCTGGATTTGCAAATCAAGGACAACTTGATTTACACAACTTCGGACGCTGGATTTGCAAGTCAAGGACAACTTGATTTACACAACTTCAGACGCTAGATTTCCAATTCAAGGACAACTTGATTTACACAACTTCGGACGCTAGATTTCCAATTCAAGGACTTGATTTACAGAACTTTGGACGCTGGGTTTGCAAGTCAAGGACAACTTGATTTACAGAACTTTGGACGCTGGGTTTGCAAGTCAAGGACAACTTGATTTACAGAACTTTGGACGCTGGGTTTGCAAGTCAAGGACAACTTGATTTACAGAACTTTGGAAGCTGGGTTTGCAAGTCAAGGACAACTTGATTTACAGAACTTTTGACGCTGGGTTTGCAAGTCAAGGACAACTTGATTTAAACCTGGTACGTTGGTTTGCAAGCCAAGCTCACAAGCTCTTGACCACAGACACTTCTTATTTCTTCTCTCTATATCTCCCCCCCCCCCCCCCCACCTCTCACAGAGATTGACATTACTGGGGCAGGAAAAAGAAACGCCGACACAACAGGTGCAAATGTTCAACTGGGTCAAGAATAGAGGGGTGATAGAGAGACAGAGATAGAGAGAGTAAAAGAGAGAGAGAGTAAAAGAGAGAGAGAGAGTGAGAGCCCGCGGCTTAATTAGTTTAATCTGAACTAACGACGGATGGAGGAACTACAAGCCATGAAAAGGTAAGGAGTACGGGAAGGCTGGCTGGCCCTGGAAGTAAAAACACCAGCAGGAGGGGGTTGAGTGTTGAACTCAGCGTGTCCTCGATTAGAGTTGAATGCTAGGGATATGTGAGTTCTCCTCTCCCCCCCCCACCCCCACCCCCTCATATCGCTTGTCTAACCTTCATCATTATTAGTACCTTTGTCTGTTCGCATTAAAGTATTAACCGGGCGGTTCCCGTGGACAATGAATTAGTGTTTTATTCCTGTATCATACGGACTTCTTCAATGTATTACGTTTTATTATTATTATTATTATTATTCATTATCATCTTTCGTTCACAAATGATCCCATATATTTCCCTAATACACTTGGTCTTCGTCTATCTTCTCCTTCTTCTTTTGTTCTCACATAATCATATATTTAACCTTTGTTTACTTTGTGTTATTTGTGTTGTTTTATTGTTATTCGTTTATTTTTCTTCTTCTCCTTCGTCATGTGTGGTTGGTTAGCACACATACATCGGAAAGCACCATCAAGCCTGGCCAGACAGGACCTGTCATGGAATCCACAAGGGAAAAGAAAGACAAAGGTAGGCCACGAAAATACCGAGTGATGATGACCTTCAGACCCCTGGCCTCAACTGGAGATAAGACAGAAAGGGCAAGAACAAGCTTGCTGGCGGAGGGTTGTCAATACCCTATGCTCCGAAATGAGCGACGGGCAATGGTGATCCCATACTGCACAAATGGGAGTACGGTTGAATAGCGTATTATACATGCTACTGCTCCCCAGTAGTTTTTGTGTAAGGCAAAGGTCGCCGTCTATCGTAGACGATAATGGCATAATTAATTTTGCTAGCGCTATTTTTAGTAAGGATTAACTGCGCTACTTTTTATCCTCACTCTCTCGTCTCGAGCCGCCAGACCCCAGTGGCAAGTCAAGGACAAGACGACTACCGGGCGACTACGAGATGCAGTGGACTCCGCATCAAGCATTCGTGAAAAAGACGGCGGAGTCCGGAGTCGAACTCACACCACCTGATCGCCCCATTAGAGGTACTGTCTTTGTGTATGACAAGGACAAGAATAGTACCACTGCCTCACAGTGAGCATGTCGTAGGAGGCGACTAACTGTGTGACATGGCATAACGCTGGAAATGGTTAGGTGGCTTGTTTAGAGAAGCATAGATGGCGCCTAACAGGCTGTGGGTCTACTTTGTCTAGTGTTTGAGTCTATCAAGATGGACTCGCACAAACGTTAAACACCCCCCATACACAGCAGAGTATTGAGCTGCTCGAGCCTAGTTCGCTAAGCAGGAAACACTTCTCCCGGCTACATCCAGCTCATACCAGAGTTGGGACACTGTAGAAGTACATGTCGACCAAAAACCAAGAAATGTTACTGGGCCATACATGTATAAGTGATAATAGAGTGTTATCAATTATAAAGTGTTATCGAGTATTACATATTAAACGTGCAATACAATTACTCATACAGTCCTCACCTCTACAAGTATGTAGTAGTATTTATCCACAATCCGGTAGTAGTAGAACATGTCCACTTCCTCGTCGACGACAACCATTGTAGCGCTGATCTGTTGTGATGTCTCGTTGTCCTTGAATGTCGCCTCCTTTTGGCGAGGCACGGCACTTTCACCCCAGCAGAAAAGATTCGCGTTGGTTATACTAGGATGAAGTAGATTAAAGGTAATAGAAGCATCTCTGTCACACCTCTCCGAGCGACTAATAGATGTTCAGTCCTCAACCAAAGGTGTTGCTACCGATGAGATCCGTAGCCTCCTGGTTTTAGCTACACGTCACGAGAATGTAGCCCACAAAGTAACGAAGTCATGAAACAGTCAATTGTCTACACATTGTTGATTGATCTGGTGTCAAAACTGCGTTGAATAATTTACCTGTTAATAAACTGTATCCAGGTGAGTTCTTTCCAACCTGCGGATTAATGCGGAAACTCCACGACATTCTGTTTGAGTTGATATACAAACATGTCTACATATTAATGAATTATTTTCAAACAAAACTAAGGTTATTCGTGGGCCATATAACGAACGCCCCTGTGAAACGTGAAACTTGTTCAAAACTAAGGTTATTCGTGGGCCATATAACGAACGCCCCTGTGACACGTGAAACTTGTTCAAAACTAAGGTTATTCGTGGGCCATATAACGAACGCCCCTGTGAAACGTGAAACTTGTTCCCGCTTCTGTACTCTGTTCAGGTTGGAAAAGAGCATCGAAGTCTTCGAAATGTGGGGATGGAAAAGATTGGGTCGCATTTACGGGTGACTTAATACAGATTTATAAGATGGTCAATGTAAAGGATTAATTTGACTATAACACGTTTTTTTTCTTCCTCAAAATACAACCACCAACAAGAACAAGAGGGCACAGCTGCAAATTAACTAAAGAAAGGTTCAGATTAGATATTAGGAAATATTATTTTAGTCAGAGAGTGGTGAATGCTTGGAATGCATTGCCATGGGAAGTTGTGGAAGAATATATTGGATGCCCATAGCTTTTAGAGGAAGGAAATGTAAATGAAACTGGTTGTATGCGGACTCTGCAGAGTCTTCTAAACCAGTATAAAGATGTTAAGTTATTACTTGGAAAGGCAAGAAAACAAAAGTGGAGGTATTAAAAATGTTGCGGGTGCAAAGAAAGTTAATTACCGAATTCGGGGTTAGACGGGTAGGTTATTCTGGTCATATAACAAGACATACCTCCTTGTTAAAGACCATACTAGAGGCAGGCAACGTTCTAAGTGGGTGATGGACTGGAACACTCTAGTCAGATTGAACTATTACTGGGGATTATTGGGGATCAAGACGCTGAGCAGCGCATGAGCTGCAGTGGTCAGCAACCCATAGCTGACTGCTAGCGTCAGGGCCAGCGAACCATAGCTGCCAAGACCCTTCTACACCTCAAGCTGTAAACTATGACACAATGCATTCCGTTCTCTGGACTACATTCTGCTACTTAAGCTCTTTTAGGGTTTGGTAGCGGGAGATTGAGAACGAACGAAGAAGAACTATTACGATAATAGATATAGTACGATGGGGATATATTACAGCCGACCGTCGATACGGAGATGGCACTTGAACTGAACTGAACTCTATCGTTTTTTTTATTTTTCTCAAGTACGCCTGGGGATGTTAGAAAAAACCCTGCAGCCCACCACCAGAGAAAACCGCCAATAGTACTTAACTCAAGCACGAGTTGCATAATAACAACAGGGATTTCAGACTTAGTACCAGCAAATCTCGCGCTGAAACCTGATGTGTTGGATCGAAGGACGCAAGAAACTCCGTAACCAGGACGTGGGCTTTTTTTTCTAAACGAACATAGAAGAGGAAGAGGATGTAGAACTGTCTAAATATAGATTTATTGGGACACTAATTATGTGGTATTCCAAACGAGGAACGCGTATCCATGTTTGTTTGATTGAAGGTCGGCCGTTCTGGATTCTCCTGGCGAAGGTGCGCTCTTTCCACCTCAGACCGGAGTCCTTTTGGGCGATATCAGGGTGATTGGCCAGTGTATGTGTGTCTGTTTGTAATGAAGATATATTGGCAAATGTATAAATATGTGTTTGTAATGTGTCCCACTACGGCAGTTTTGCAGTACAGTGACATTGCCAATCATTTCTGTACTTGGAGAAGTGGACATACCTCGACAATATTCAGTCCAGCTGGACACTGGATGTGAGTTCGAACCCGGTATGTTGTGATTGCAAACCAAGCTTGATCTCGATTTACGCCCTTGCGTTGTTTCCCTTGTATACCGTGACCACCAACTGCAGTTGGCCTTTACTCAGGAAGAAACTATAGGCCCACTGCCTCGTAATGCACACCGTGAAAGGCGGCTAAAGTGAGTTGTGGATGTGGTTAGCAGCCTCGTCATGTAAAACAAATTGTGACAGAAACTGTAAGCCAGGTACATAATTATGGACAGACATGTCCAGACCGGGGATTGAGCCAGCACGCTTTGCCGCCGCGAGATAAGCGCTTTAATTACTCTGCCACCGTTTTAGAAAAGATGGAAAAAGGTAGTCCGATATTAGACACTGCTGAAGGGGATGAAGTATACGGGACTTCATTGTAAGAGGCCAACAAATCTTGTTTATGGCGAGGTGTGGTCATTGACTTTCCTCGCTGTCTTTCATTCTTTAACAGTCAACCAGGTACCAATTTACAGCGGAGTGGATTCGAGCATGTCGATACTAGCAAGCGAGTGTTCTAGCAAAACACTAATCACCCGCTGTTTACTATCCAGCTAAAGGTCTGACGTACGTCAAACAAAACAATTAAATCAACAGGCGACTAACTCCGGAAGCTAAACAAACGCGTTGCTAGGCAACCACGTGCAACATGTTGAGAACGCACAGTTTACGTAGGTAGAGTGATATACGCTAGCATTAAACTTCACGACGCACAATATTTTTTTATTTTATTTGTCGTGACGGATCGAACCGACAATCGATTACTCCACCGAATGCCTGGGTGATTGATTTAGTGCTAGACTGCGTGCTGTTAAATTTACAACTCGACAAGAAAGGACAAAGACAATGGCCGACATTAAGCAATGGGTCATTACGGTTTAGTGTATCGCACGTTAAAAAGGTGGTATATGTATGAGGCGTGTTCAAATGACACCGGATCTAACTGCACCAAGTGAACGTACGTACGATGCGCATGATGACGTCACTTCTGATGTACACAGCACATACCAGCCGTCAAGTTTGCAAAATTTCATTATTCTCCGACTCATAGTTTCTTCAGCAGCCCGCTGAAAACATGGAGGTTGTGATACAGAATCCGTCCAGAGTGGATTAGCGAGAAGTGATTCGGTTTCTAACCGCTGAAGGATGTCGACCAGTTGACATTCATTTGCATAATGCAGGCAGTGTACGGTGACAAAAGTGTGGCGAATGCTAGCTCCGGCGACGGTCCACCCGAATTACTAAATTTTAGCGATAACAGCTTCTGACGCAACAATATCCGCCTGATCTGGTCTCGGAAAATCATTCGTTAAGTCACGTCCGTTTTTAAACATCATTGCCCAGTTCTTCACTGTTGTCTTCGACACACTTTTACCACCATACACTGCCTGCATTCTGCGATGCATATCAAATGTCAACTGGTCGACATCCTTCAGCTGTTAGAAACCGAATCACCGCTCGCTGATCAACTCTGGACGGATTCGTTTCATAACCGCTATGTTTTCAACCTTCTGCTGAGGAAAGAGTCGGACGATAATGCAATTTTGCAAACTTGACGGTTGGTGTGTGCTGTTAACATCAGAAGTGACGTCATCATGCGCATCGTGCGTATGTTCACTTGGTGCAGTTATGTCAGGTTTCATTTGAACACGCCTCGTACCTGGTTTTGCACGAGGTTACGAAGGATTGAGTTGGGCATTGGACTGGTGATTTCTTGCTGCAGGAACTATTAGCTACGTAAACCTCAATACATATGAGCAGATCGATATTTGATGACTCGGCGAGAACTTGTTCAAGACATGCTATACAGGGAGCTGAAAGGATGTCATTGATTGGCGAGCGAATCAACTGGTTTCGTCTGAAAAGCCATGTGGCCACATTCATGGCTCCTGACGGCAAATGCACAGGATGTTGTTGAATTCCCACAATGAGCTCTTAAAATGACGTTAAATGGCGAGTTGTAGTAGCTTTCCTCACATGATGTGTGTGCTGATGAAGGTGGACCGGAGTCCTCCAGGCGGTTGTGCTATGCTTGGCTTCATTTGCGTGTATCTCACTTCTACGTTTGAGAACGAGGAAGAAGAATCCATTGTATCTAAACAGCTTCGCTTGGTTGGGCGGGGGCTCCATAGTGTGGTTCATTTCCGTTTTCATTGTTTGTCGTTTTTCAATTGATGTTCGTGTCTAGTTTTGACATTGGTAGCAGCGTCGGAACGACAATCGTGGTGCATGAAGCTCTTTTGGTAGTGATTGTCACGTGCTTGAAATCAAGTAATGTGTAGATTGTGTCGAAATTGTATTCATCGTTATCATTATGTAACTTGTCCTTTGTAGAACGTCGCCCTCATGACAGCCTGTCTGTCGGAAACTGTCTTCCGGCCTGCTCCAAGGTCAAATCCAGCGTCTCCTTGATGTCTTGGGTCTATCGTCTTCTCTGTCGGCCCCTGCCTCTCTTCCCGGTGATTATGACCTCCCTAACCGCTCTCTCCAGTCCGTTGTGTCGTTTGACGTGTCCAAAACCCCTACGTTCTTGGGTCATTACATCAATTATAAGCTAATTCTCCTCTACATTCAGGTCTTGCCAGATGGATTTGTTTCTTTCCTTTATTCGATATTTTATTATACAACGAAAACACAGAATTGTGGGTAACATTTTGCTCACCCTGTCATATTCTTATATTGTTTGTTCGCACTTGAGAGGTGAATAAATAGCACAAATGGATCTGTTTAATTTAAATTGCGTTTTTTTTTCTTCAAAAACAATATTATACGTCAAGATCGATGAAAAAGGGAAACTACAACACAAAAGTATTGGGTCTATAGTTGAATCAGAAGAGCGGAAAAAGATTATTTTTGGTTAAAGTGGCAGGAGTTTAAGTGGATAGAGTATAATGTCCAGACGGGTGTATGGCGAGGTGTTCAGAGCATGCACGCAGTTCAAAGGATTGTGCGATCCATCATCATGTGTGGTTAATGGGTTCACAGAACCATTTCGTCACGAGATTCTCAAGTTTCACAACATATGGGCTCCACACATAAGGAGCATGGAAGCTTTAGATGTCCAAGAGCACAAAGAAAATTATTCTACGACAAAGTGACTAAAAAGGATGGATGACAAATGTTCTTACGTTTGTGAAAGTGTGATTTAATATAAGTTATTATATTGTCACAATCAATAAGCCCTTTACTAATATCAGAGGTCTTGTTGATGAACTGGATGTGGAAGTACTGGAAGAATGTATCAATAATAAACAGTTGACGGAGTTTATACATGGCACTGCAGAAGGTGTGAAAGCAGGATGTCGTGGCTGACAGGCTCAGAGTGTCTGTGTTATTAGATGGTTCCACAGCCGTGGCCGACACAACAGGTTCAGAGTTTGTTTCTGTGTTGTTAGAAGGTTCCACAGCCGTGGTCGACACAACAGGTTCAGAGTTTGTTTCTGTGTTATTAGATGGTTCCACAGCCGTGGCTGACACAACAGGCTCAGAGTGTCTGTGTTATTAGATGGTTCCACAGCCGTAGCTGACTGCTAGCGTCAGGGCCAGCGAACCAGAGCTGCAAAGACCCTTCCACACCTCCACGTGGTGATCCTGGATAACAGGCTGCAGCAGGGCAGACTGGCTAAGGAGAAGATATCGAAGAGGGAATGCTAATCCGGTACTCAAAAAATGCTTGCTGAAGTCGGATGTTTTGGACCAAAAGGTGCAAATATCGCAGCCAAGCTGTAAACTACGACACAACGCATTCCGTTCTCTGGACTACATTCTGCTACTTAAGCCCTTTCAGGATTTGGTAGTGGAAGATTGAGAACGAAGAAGAAGAAGACTACATAGACAGCATAGACAGACAACTCCAAAAGGCGAACTTCGGTTGGGGATATGTCAAATGCATAGTTGGGCTGGCTATTGATGGGTCACTTTACAGAATAGAGATGTTAATGGTAGGCAGCTAAAGTCAGAACCCCCCACACTCAACATCTATAGCGACACCTCTGAAAATAATTTAGCGCAATATAAACTCATTATATGCGAGTAGATCTCGTGAGTCCTCCAGTTATGAGAAAGACAAGAAATGAATCAGTGCACTTCCGTGTATGCCGCTTAAGACTGCTTAAGATGATTGTGCACTGGGCTATAAACACATCGCAAAATACTGGTACATAAACCATCCCTTCAGGGGCGCAGAACATAATTTGAACAGGCTTTCTGTAGGGGGCGGCTCTATGTCATATCATCATCATGTAGCATGTCCTTTATAGAACGTCGCTCCCATCACAGTCTGTCTCAAAGAAACTATTTCCCTTGCCAAAACTCCAGCCTCCGCCACAGCCACACCCAGGCACTCCTGGATATCTTGGTGCCACCCTCTACTTGATCTACCCCTTCTTCTTTTGCCTGGCACCATACCTTCCATGATTGTTCTCTCAAGACCGTTGTATCTCTTGATGTGACCAAAGTATTTACATGTTCTGGCCATAATAGAATTGATAAACCAGTTCTCCTCTATGCTCAACTCTTGCCGAATGTCTACATTTGTCTTTTTCTCCGTCCAGGGTATTCTGAGGATCTTTCTGTACAATTTTTACTCATATACCATGGACAATTCAGGCCCATTTGCCGCATCGGAACAAACAAAAAACACAATGAAACTAACATTTCAACCAAAAATGCCTTCATCGGAGACAGTAACCAAAACATATTAACACATCATTACTGACTTGAGTCGCCTCACTTATACTACGCAGTGTAAAGGTAGCTTTAACGGACCGGGTAGCAAGCCCCATGCCCATCTCAGTATTCATCTATTATAACATGATTTGGATTCAAGTAAGTTTGTTACTATTCTTTGTCTCCATTCGGGTCCTATTAACGAGCATGCGAAACAATTAATAAACGCACTAAATAAACTTAATAGAACGCACCACACAATATCAATATAACCACTGATACGGCCTTCGTTGTTAACACCACACCAATATCAAGACGAAGGATAAACACAGCTGCCACGACGTCTCCACCAGTACGCCACCGACTGCTACAACACCACCAGTACCAGGCTTAGGGGCGTGGACGGCGAGTGGCACGAGCAACCAGCCACGCGAGGGACGGTCCAATAACGGGAGAGAGCTGGCGGCGAGGTGAGGGCACGCGAACAGGCGCAGGGCACAGCGGTGAATGAAATGTGATCCTTTATCTGAGAGGGAAGGGATCAAATCTTCCAGAGGCTCAACTTGGTATTAAATATCAGTCGGTACATGAGAGCTGTTGTCTGCGGCCAGCCAGGTGGTTTGTGATTCCTCTTCCTCCTCATTCCTTCATTCTTTCCTTCTTTCCTTTCTGTATTTCTTATTTTCATTTCTTTCTTTTCTTTCTTGTTTCCTTATTTATTTTCCTTCCTTTTCTATATTTCTTTTCTTATTTTCCTTCCTTTGTTTCATTTCTTTCTTTCTTTTCTTTCTTTACTTCCTTTCTCTGTCTTTTCTTTCCTTCCCTGTCCTTGCTTTCTTTCCTTTCCCTCTTTTTCCTTGTCTTCCTTTCGCCTCATCTTCTTATTCCTCAAACGTTATCAGATGTCAACCCTTGAATATATCAAAAGAAAGCAGTGCTTGGCCTGAAGCTGGTGGTATCTTTATATAGCTCCATATGGCACCAATACTTTGTCTTCCTATGCTGACAGAAAACATAACAGAAGTACAACAGAGTGGCTACGTGCGTATCATCGACTATAGTAAAGTATTGGGCACCAATACTTTGTCTTCCTATGCTGACAGAAAACATAACAGAAGTACAACAGAGTGGCTACGTGCGTATCATCGACTATAGTAAAGTATTGGGCACCAATACTTTGTCTTCCTATGCTGACAGAAAACATAACAGAAGTACAACAGAGTGGCTACGTGCGTATCATAGACTATAGTAAAGTATTGGACAGAGTCCAACACGATAATGTCACCGAGTGCCTACAAGAAATCAATCCGGATGGTCAGGACATTAGGCTAATCGGTAACACGTACTGGGAGCAGGTGGTAACAGCAAGATCCAACAAGAATTACTCACCGGCATATTTTACCTGACCCTTCCGTGGAGGCGGGGGTTCTGGTCAGTACATTGTATCCTACCCTCACATGGGGTGGGGTTCTGGACAGTATATTTTATCCGACCCTCACATGGGGCGGAGTTCTGGACAGTATATTTTATCCGACCCTCACATGGGGCGGAGTTCTGGACAGTATATTTTATCCTACCCTCACATGGGGTGGGGTTCTGGACAGTACATTTTATCCTACCCTCAAATGGGGTGGGGTTCTGGACAGTACATTTTATCCTACACTGACATGGGGTGGGGTTCTTGACAGTACATTTTATCCTACCCTCAAATGGGGTGGGGTTCTGGACAGTACATTTTATCCTACCCTCAAATGGGGTGGGGTTCTGGACAGTACATTTTATCCTACCCTCACATGGGGTGGGGTTCTGGACAGTACATTTTATCCGACACTGACATGGGGTGGGATTCTGGACAGTACATTTTATCCGACCCTGACATGGGGTGGGGTTATGGTCCGAGTACTTCAAGTGGACCCGACGTTAGATTCTTTGGTTGATCGCTGAAGCTACGGAGTTCATGTTTTGTGGGATGCTCTCCGCAGGTGGGGATACCGTTCTGCTGAGAGGGACCGAGCCATTTGGAGGAAACCAGAGGCGATGAAGTCGAGCCCTCGCCTTTAACCGTTATTGTTCTAAACCACTGGTGCTGAGTCCTAACTCATAACCACGTTCCTGGGATGGTTGCAGTTGCTCTTCTCACATCCGGAGGCGCGCTTCAGAAACTATGCTCTAGTGAAATGCGAGACTTCTCAGTAGGCTCACCACATTGTTGATCCCCACCTTGTTGGCCAGACTGCTGTGACACAGCCTGTTTCCAGAAGCACGAATGATAACGTCAATTAGGCTATCGGCGGCCAGTAGTTTTCAACCCCAACCCCCCTAATTACTCTTCGCACCCTACCGAGGATAGGAGGTTTGACATTGAAATTGGAAATAGAAGAAGAAGAATAAGAAGAAGAGGAAGAGGAATAAGAAGAGGAAGAAGAAGAAGAAGAGGAAGAAGAAGAGGAAGAAGAAGAAGAAGAAGAGGAAGAGGAAGAAGAGGAAGAGTAAGAGGAAGAAAAAGAAGAAGAAGAGAAAGAAGAAGAAGATGAAGAAGAGGAAGAGTAAGAGGAAGAAGAAGAATAAGGAGGAAGAAGATAGATTCATTGAAGTTACAACACAAAAGCCTTCACAGATTATTCACATCCTTAAAAGGATAGTGAAGCGGCATGGCCTAGAGGTTTCCCAATCCAAACGAACGCACCGGGTTTGAATCACGCCGTGTCCGGTATGGAAGCCACTGAATGCTTTTTGTTCTCTGCTGTTCTTGTTGCTGTTGAATGCCCACAATGAGTAGGTTTACTCTTTTGTGCGCCCTGAAAAGGACGTTTAGTGGCAGGTTACAGTAGCTTTCTTCACACCCCGAGCGTCCTGATGAAGGTGGACCAATGGTCCTCCAGGCGGTTGTGCTATGCTTGGCTTCATCTACGTCTCGCTCACTACTACAGGGATCACAACGAACCTCGTCTTGTTAGCCAAACTGTTATCATCGGCAACAGCCCGTTTCCAGGACGACCAACGAGGAGATCAGGTGAGGGTCTTGGCCAGTATATTTCTCCTGACCCTGGCTAACATTGTCTGACCAGTGTGTTTTGCCTGACCAGACGTTAGCCTCATCGTCCCTTTGTTAAAGGTACGATAGCTCCCCCACGTACAGAAAGTCGTGGCAACCTACCTGCCAATAAATTCAAAACAGCCTAAAAAGCGCCGTGTGTAAGAAGCGGCGTTCTGCAAAGGGCATGCTATTTTCTTGACAATAAAATAGGTCATTTTCGTGATGACATGTTTAAGTCAAACTCCTTATCCTGGATCAAGATGATGTGCAGTGTATGAGCTGCAGCGGTCAACGAATCAAAGCTGACTTCTACCGTTAAGGCCAGTGATCCAGAGCTGACTGCTGGCGTTAGGGCCAACGAACCAGGGCTGACTGCTAGCGTTAGGACCAGACAACCAGAGCTGACTGCTAGCGTTAGGGCCAACGAGTCAGAGCTGACTGCTAGCATCAGGGCCAGCGAACCAGAGCTGACTGCTAGCGTTAGGACCAGCGAACCAGAGCTGACTGCTAGCGTTAGGGCCTATGAGCCAGAGCTGACTGCTAGCGTTAGGGCCAACGAACCAGGGCTGACTGCTGGCGTTAGGGCCAACGAACCAGGGCTGACTGCTAGCGTTAGGGCCAACGATCCAGAGCTGACTGCTGGCGTTACGGCCAACGAACCAGAGCTGACTGCTAGCGTTAGGGCCAACGAACCAGGGCTGACTGCTTGCTTTAGGGCCAACGAAGCAGAGCTGCCAAGATCCTTTTAGACATCAACGAGGTGACCCTGGATAACAGACTGGCTACATAGCAGACTGGCTACAGAGCAGACTGGCTATGGAGCAGACTGACTACGGCGCAGACTGGCTATGGAGCAGACTGGCTACGGCGCAGACTGGCTACGGCGCAGACTGGCTACGGAGCAGAACGGCTATGGAGCAGGGATCGAAGATGGACGGCTAACCTAGTACCCAGAAATGTCTACTGAAGTCGGATGTGTCGAACCGAGAGCTGCGAACTACGACACAACGTATTCCGTTCGCACTGACAACATTCTGCTACTTGCAAAGCCCTTTCCAGTGGCATGGTACCGGGTGTTTGAGAACAAATGACGAAACCGAAGAAGAAGAAGAAGTAGAAGAAGAAGAAGAAGAAGAAGGAGGAGGAGGAGGAGGAAGAAGAGAGAAAGAAGAAGGAAAGAAGAAGGAAGGCAGAAGGAAGGAGGAAGGAAGGAAGGAAGAAGGAGGACGTAATAAAGAAGGAAGGAAGGAAGGAAATAAGGAAGGAAGGAAGGAATGAAGGGAGGGAGGGAGGGAATGAGAAATAGAAACTCCCCACAACGGAGCCTCCCCCAAAAAAGTATGAACCTGATGCTTGATATTCCCATAGACGCTTGAACAACAAGCCTAATCATGACCAGGTTGCATTGTCTAGAGAGTGACAGGGAATGAGATAATTGGCAAGATGATCTCATCCTCCGGTATCCAGCGTGACTCACTCAACAATGTCAGATCTTAACATTTGATCACAGCTGCCTTTAGAAAGTGAATAACTTCCGCGTTGACGGGATTTAACCAGCTGTCAGATTCCCGTCCGTCTACGACTCATAAGTTCATCCTTTGACGAGTGGACAATACGAAACGTTGGATCGGTTTCGGGTCTGTGAAAATACTGGCTGTCCTCGTTTTACGATCGGGTTTGTTTTACGGTGATCCTGTCGTAAGTCGGAAATCACGATGTACTACATCAAGGGTATTCTTCTTCTTGCTTGTCGATCGTCCTCGAACTCTCGCCGTAAAGCCACGAAAAGGGCTTTGACGGTAGCAGGATGTTGGCCGGAGAACGGAATGCGTTGTATCGTAGTTTACAGTATGATTGCGATACTTGCACCTTTCTGTCCGACACATTCGACTAATGCAGGCATTTTTTGGGTACAAGGTAAAGACTTCCCTCTTCGATGTCTTCTCCTTAACCAGACGCCTGTTGCAGCCTGATATCCAGGATCACTGGATGAAGGCGTAGAAGGACCTGGCCATGACGCTAGCAATTGTTGCATGCCCACAATGTACTCATAAGTTTACTCTTTTGTGAGCCCTGATAATGGCGTTACGTGTCGGGTCGTAGTAGCTTTCCTCACATCATGAGCGCGCTGATGAAGGTGTTGTGCAATGCTTTTGTGTGAGACTCCTTACATCGGGGATCACATCGATCCACATCTCATCAGACAGACTGCCTTGAAGTCGGCTATGGGTCGCTGACCGCTGCACCTTATACACTGCTCCGCATTTTTATTCCTATTAAGGGTATGAATAACACGGCTCGCAAAGCCGTATCATATGGCTCGCTAAGCAGTAACTGGAAGCCCGCCACGTGAGAAGTATCTCATTATAAAATACGTGATAATCAATTAATCAAATCATGTCGGCTCCCTGCGGACCATATGCCCTCAACAGATACACACAGTCTTTCCGTTCTGAGCTATTCATTATATGTATGTCCACTTCTCCTCTGAAGCCTTTATGTCTGTCGCAATCGCTTTTGTACATGGGCTTATAGGTATGCCCCTACTTTTCCTGCCCTGGTGATTCCAAAACAGAGCCTATCTTGTAAAGCTATTATCTGTTTTCCGCGATGTGTGTCCTATCTGACGCCATGTCCTTCCTCCTTGGTCAAGTGTTTCTGATTCACGTACAATTCGTTACCACATTTCCGCATGTGTGTATTTATCATGTCAATTGAGCCCCGATATTCTGCGCAGTTTGGATCTTTTTTTATTGCTGCCTCCGTTGTTGCCCGCCTTACAGATTCATACAATAGGACGAACTTTTAAAGATATGTTTCTGTCCGGTGGATTTAACTTCTTTTCACTAACCACAGACTACTAAGGAAAGACCGCGACCATCTGGCCAGAGAAAACCATAGAGAACACGCAGACACCCTTGAAGGCGGAGTCGAAAAGCGAAGCACTCATCTCAGAACCATGGATTCCTAGCCAGGGCCGGTTCAAGATACTCTTGGAGGTTTCAGGGATAACCAAGACAAGTGAGCAGTCAGTAACAGAACGAACAATCCACGTTCTGCAGGAGCTCGTGAGACAGTAACCTAGCAGCTCAGGGACACGTGTGTACACAGATGGAACGGCCATGGTGAGCGGAGGGAAATGGGAGGTAGTGGAATCTACATCACACTCCAACGGCGACATAGAAAACCACTCTTTAGCAGCTGGAGATACCTGTACCAATTTTAGAGCTGAAGCAACAGCCGCATACACACCAACTCTGATTCTGTTTAGCCGAAACACAACTACAAGTAAAACCATTATTAGTTGCGTATCGCAAGTGATGATGGCGAGTGACCTGCGCTGTATTTGGATTATAGTGAAGAAGGACCCCACACTGTTCATCGACTTCACTAATTTGGACCAGTGGCAAGACAAGTCAAGACAACTGAAGGCAGCTCAGAAAGCAGGCACTCTGGTCTCACCTCTCGTGAGACCGGGGGTCCTTTAACATTTGCGAGATTCGTTCGCCTACCGTTTATGTACATCGCTTTTGGAGGTGAGTGCCGGACTTCTCGACCACAGCGACATACTATAGAAGACTCTACTGAGTCTGTAGACAACCAGTTTAACATTCCAGTCGTGTAGTTTCGTAACAATGGATGGGACTAATTACGTCCCGGATGGATGGGTGGATGGAAGGATGGATGGGTGGATGGATGGATGGATGGGTGGATGGATGGATGGGTGGATGGATGGGTGGATGGATGGGTGGGTGAATGGATGGGTGGATGGATGGGTGGTTGGGTGGATGGATGGGTGGATGTATAGATGGATGGATGGGTGGATGGATGGGTGGATGGATGGATGGTTGGATGGGTGGATGGGTGGATGGATGGACGGATGGGTGGATGGATGGGTGGATGGATGGGTGGATGGATGGATGGGTGGATAGATGGATGGGTGGATGGATGGGTGGGTGGATGGATGGACGGATGGGTGGACAGATGGAAGGATGGATGGGTGGATGGATGGATGGATGGGTGGATGGGTGGATAGATGGATGGGTGGATGGATGAATGGATGGATGGTTGGATGGGTGAGTGGATGAATGGATGGGTGGGTGGGTGCATGGGTGGGTGGATGGATGGATGGGTGGGTGGATGGATGAATGGATGGGTGGGTGGATGGATGAATGGGTGGATGGATGGATGGATGGGTGGGTGGATGGATGGATGGGTGGGTGAATGGATGGATGGGTGGGTGGATGGATTTGTATGGATGGGTGGATGGATGTATGGATGGATAGATGGATGGGTGGGTGGATGGATTTTTATGGATGGGTGGGTGGATGGGTGGATGGATTTTTATGGATGGGTGATGGATGTATGGATTGATAGATGGATGGGACGAATTACGTCCCATATTTATAGATGGATGGATAAAAGAAACAATAGAAAAATGCGAAAAGACACAATAATGAAGCTGAAACAAGCCCTTGTCTACCAGAGAAATAACTGCCGAACACGAAGAAACAATTGAAATACAGTGATAGGTAAACTTAAATTGTTTGGTTTCAATGTCTGTACTCTTCTACACAACAGTCACTTTGAGAACAAAGGAAGTCTATAAATGTTTATAGAGGATAATGGATTTAGGCCTGCAATCCGTGGTGAGGCCTAAGGACGATGGGGAAAGGAGACAACAACAACACCGGTAGAGGTAAAGGTGAAGGTTAGTCCCATGGCAACAATTGCCGTCGGGGATGACGATAACTCTATGTGTACAAAGCCGTAGCCTGTGTGAGGTGGGGTGGCCAGTTCCCTTCCTTGTTGTTTATACCTTCCACAACTCATATGTCAGGTACCTATTTTACAGCTGGATCTACTGGATGAGCGGTCGAACCAGGAATGAATTACGTCCTAGATTTGTTTCTGCCCATCCGTGATTTCGAACCTTGGCACGCTGTAATCCCAGTCTTAGCAAGCCAGCTCGCTGCCGACTAGGCTACTTTCTCCAGACAACCAGTAGACCGACAGATTAAATGCAGGAAATGGAGTTGGATAGGACATACGCTTTGGAAAGCACAACCAAGCGCCGGCATGGAATCCACAAGGAAAAAGGAAGAGAGGTAGACAAAGAAACACACGGAGATGTGACTTGTGAGAATGAACTTCAGTCCCTGGGCCTCAACTGGAGATCGGCAGATAGAGCAGCTCAAGATCGAACTGCAAACAGAGGGTTGTCCATGGCTTATACCCAAGAAGGACCTATTGCCATGTATTGATTGACATGTGCAGCATGAGTTTCAGGCTCCCTGCCTTACAAGGACATTTCGTTCAACGTGTGCGCGCGTGTGTATGTTCGTGCGCGCGCGTGTGTGTAGCAGGACAGTGTGTCTGTTGCTCTGCTTGTTTATTTTCTCTCAAGCTGGGGAACTGAGACGCCAGTCCAGTCAGGCACAACATACTGACCAGGACCTCGCGTCAGGGTCAGGCACAACATGCTGACCAGGACCTCGCGTCAGGGTCAGGCACAACATACTGACCAGGACCTCGCGTCAGGGTCAGGCACAACATGCTCACCAGGACCTTGCGTCAGGGTCAGGCACAACATACTGACCAGGACCTCGCGTCAGGGTCAGGCACAACATGCTGACCAGGACCTCGCGTCAGGGTCAGGCACAACATACAGACCAGGACCTCGCGCCACGGTCAGGCACAATACACTGACCAGGACCTCGCGTCAGGGTCAGGCACAATACACTGACCATGACCTCGCGTCAGGGCCAGGCACAATACACTGACCAAGACCCCAATCTCTCTTCCCTGTAGCGTTCTCTGGAAACAGTCTGCTCAAAAGGCAGCCTGTCTGACGAGATGTGGATCGATGTGATCCCCGTAGTAGCGAGCGCCACGCAGATGAAGCCAAGAATATCACAACCGCGTGGAAGACCACGACCCACCTTCATCAGCATGCTGGGGATGTCAGGCAAAACTGCTACAACCCACCACTTTACTCACTTTTTCAGATCACACAAAAGAGTAAACTTACTCATTTACGGGCGTCAAACAACAACAACAACAACAACTCTCAGGCTAGCTTCTTTATTCGACCGACACCACCAACGTCTCATACAGGATACAAACTTCTCCCCCAACCTAAAACAAACATCAGAACATATTTGACTGTACAATTTGGGAAGTGTTGAAACAGATCTTTAAAGGCGATAAGGTTTCTCAGAACTAATTTGGTACAAGGAAGCAGTTAATCTGTCAGACAGGAAGGCCGCATCCTGACAGATGGAAGGAGGTCGATAACCGACAGTTTCCAATATACTTGGCTCCAGGTTATGTTACTGGTCTTCCAATTTTCTTATTTCCTACAGCTTAATTTGTATTTCTTGTATGTCAGAGAGAGAGAGAGAGAGAGAGAGAGAGAGACAGGCAGACTGACATACGGATAAATAAATAGATAGATAGATAGATAGATAGATAGATAGATAGATAGATAGATAGATAGATAGATAGATAGATAGATAGATAGATAGATAGATAGATAGATAGATAGATAGATAGATAGATAGATAGATAGATAGATAGATAGATAGATAGATAGATAGATAGATAGATAGATAGATAGATAGATAGATAGATAGATAGATAGATAGATAGATAGATAGATAGATAGATAGATAGATAGATAGATAGATAGATAGATAGATAGATAGATAGATAGATAGATAGATAGATAGATAGATAGATAGATAGATAGATAGATAGATAGATAGATAGATAGATAGATAGATAGATAGATAGATAGATAGATAGATAGATAGATAGATAGATAGATAGATAGATAGATAGATAGATAGATAGATAGATAGATAGATAGATAGATAGATAGATAGATAGATAGATAGATAGATAGATAGATAGATAGATAGATAGATAGATAGATAGATAGATAGATAGATAGATAGATAGATAGATAGATAGATAGATAGATAGATAGATAGATAGATAGATAGATAGATAGATAGATAGATAGATAGATAGATAGATAGATAGATAGATAGATAGATAGATAGATAGATAGATAGATAGATAGATAGATAGATAGATAGATAGATAGATAGATAGATAGATAGATAGATAGATAGATAGATAGATAGATAGATAGATAGATAGATAGATAGATAGATAGATAGATAGATAGATAGATAGATAGATAGATAGATAGATAGATAGATAGATAGATAGATAGATAGATAGATAGATAGATAGATAGATAGATAGATAGATAGATAGATAGATAGATAGATAGATAGATAGATAGATAGATAGATAGATAGATAGATAGATAGATAGATAGATAGATAGATAGATAGATAGATAGATAGATAGATAGATAGATAGATAGATAGATAGATAGATAGATAGATAGATAGATAGATAGATAGATAGATAGATAGATAGATAGATAGATAGATAGATAGATAGATAGATAGATAGATAGATAGATAGATAGATAGATAGATAGATAGATAGATAGATAGATAGATAGATAGATAGATAGATAGATAGATAGATAGATAGATAGATAGATAGATAGATAGATAGATAGATAGATAGATAGATAGATAGATAGATAGATAGATAGATAGATAGATAGATAGATAGATAGATAGATAGATAGATAGATAGATAGATAGATAGATAGATAGATAGATAGATAGATAGATAGATAGATAGATAGATAGATAGATAGATAGATAGATAGATAGATAGATAGATAGATAGATAGATAGATAGATAGATAGATAGATAGATAGATAGATAGATAGATAGATAGATAGATAGATAGATAGATAGATAGATAGATAGATAGATAGATAGATAGATAGATAGATAGATAGATAGATAGATAGATAGATAGATAGATAGATAGATAGATAGATAGATAGATAGATAGATAGATAGATAGATAGATAGATAGATAGATAGATAGATAGATAGATAGATAGATAGATAGATAGATAGATAGATAGATAGATAGATAGATAGATAGATAGATAGATAGATAGATAGATAGATAGATAGATAGATAGATAGATAGATAGATAGATAGATAGATAGATAGATAGATAGATAGATAGATAGATAGATAGATAGATAGATAGATAGATAGATAGATAGATAGATAGATAGATAGATAGATAGATAGATAGATAGATAGATAGATAGATAGATAGATAGATAGATAGATAGATAGATAGATAGATAGATAGATAGATAGATAGATAGATAGATAGATAGATAGATAGATAGATAGATAGATAGATAGATAGATAGATAGATAGATAGATAGATAGATAGATAGATAGATAGATAGATAGATAGATAGATAGATAGATAGATAGATAGATAGATAGATAGATAGATAGATAGATAGATAGATAGATAGATAGATAGATAGATAGATAGATAGATAGATAGATAGATAGATAGATAGATAGATAGATAGATAGATAGATAGATAGATAGATAGATAGATAGATATATAGATAAATAGATAGATAGATAGATAGATAGATAGATAGATAGATAGATAGATAGATAGATAGATAGATAGATAGATAGATAGATAGATAGATAGATAGACAGATAGATAAACAGATATATAAATAGATAGATAAACAGATAGATAGACTATATCTATTAAACTGGTAAACGATAGATAAACATATAGATAGACTATATCTATTAAACTGGTAAACGATAGATAAACAGATAGATAGACTAGATCTATTAAACTCGTAAACTTACTCATTGTGGGCATTCTTCTTCAACAAATATAGCAACCGCAGCACCACCACCACCTCCACCGCCAGCGACCTCGACAATAACAACAACGACAACAACAACGACTACAACAAAAACCCCTGACCTTGGATAAGCGTGTTCTGTCAAGTCTATCAATGTCACAGCCTGCCAGATGATGACACCGCAATAGATGAATCAGCAATACCACAGACTAAAGAACTCTCAAACAAGAGGCTCAAGAACGACCGGAGTAGTAGTATGTACACCCACCGAGCTGCAGGAACCATCAGTGAGAGAGACGGTTATGCCAGGAGTGTAACGAAGTCGATTCTTACCACCAAACCTTCTCTCCCGGGTCGTCCAATCAATCACGCTCCTCTAAACCCCCTACCCAATGAAGAAGCTAGCCTCGCTCTGACATCCCTCCGTGTTTGCGTCTATTACTCCTAGCCTTTAAGAAAGCCAAGACCAATAGTTGTAATCCCCAACCTTTCAGCTAAGCACGTGAGACGCACCACCCATGTCAAGAACTATGACCTCTCATCTCTTACGTCGGATGCCGTCAAAGAGGATTTTTTTTGGGAAAGTGTGTCGAGGAAAAAAAACCTGAGATGGGCACACATATTAAATGTACACTAGGGTCTCAAATTTCAACCGACACGAGGGCCGGAAGAAGACAAATACGAGGTGTGTTCAAATGAAACCGGACCAAACTGCAACAAGTGAACATACGTACGATGTGCATGATGACGTCACTTCTGGTGTATACAGCACATACCAACAGTTTCAGACAACAGAGTTTCATCAGAATACCGTTGAAAACATGGCGAGTATGATACGGAATCCGTCCAGAGCTGATCATCGAGCGGTGATTCGGTTTCTAACAGCTGAAGGATGTCGACCAGTTGACATTCATCGCAGAATGCAGGCAGTGTATGGTGACAAAAGTGTGGTGACAACAATGAAGAAATGGACAATGATGTTTAAAGAAGGGAGTGAGTTAACACTTTTTTTATCTTTAATTACACGACAAAACGACTAATCATGTCGCGAAATGCAGAAATTTGACTTCGGAAAGCACAGAAAATTGTGACGCCAAACGCAGAAAATGGCTTCGCTGAAAAGCAGAAAATGGCTTTGAGGAACATAGAAAATTGCTTACAGGAAGGCAGAAAATGTCATCGAGGAACGCCGAAAATGTCATCGAGGAATGCAGAAAATGCCATCGAGGAATGCAGAAAATGTCATCGAGGAATGCAGAAAATGTCATCGAGGAACGCCGAAAATGTCATCGAGGAATGCAGAAAATGTCATCGAGGAACGCATAAAATGTCATCGAGGAATGCAGAAAATGTCATCGAGGAATGCAGAAAATGTCATCGAGGAATGCAGAAAATGTCAATGCGGAGCTCACGGAGACCGTCAGTTTGAGATCCTTGACCTACAGGATAGCCACTTCATCATCTCACCCGTCCAACTAGGTTTGCACCTTCTTCTAGAGCCGGCTAGTTTCAATAAGTGTTCCGCCCAACAGTTCCGCGAGATGTTCTCATTGAAGATAATTGAAGTAGTTGCTTTTCAGTTGATTAAAAGTAGGATCCCAGTGGGGTCCCTAATGGGGTATGATACGCAATACTAAGGTCAAGATGCCTCTATTAAACGTAGGATCCCAGTGGGGTCCCTAATGGGGTATGATACGCAATACTAGGGTCAAGATGCCTCTATTAAACTTAGGATCCCAGTGGGGTCCCTAATGGGGTATGATACGCAATACTAGGGTCAAGATGCCTCTATTAAACGTAGGATCCCAGTGGGGTCCCTAATGGGGTATGATACGCAATACTAGGGTCAAGATGCCTCTATTAAACGTAGGATCCCAGTGGGGTCCCTAATGGGGTATGATACGCAATACTAGGGTCAAGATGCCTCTATTAAACGTAGGATCCCAGTGGGGTCCCTAATGGGGTATTATACGCAATACTAGGATCAAGATGCCTCTATTAAACGTAGGATCCCAGTGGGGTCCCTAATGGGGTATGATACGCAATACTAGGGTCACGATGCCTCTATTAAACGTAGGATCCCAGTGGGGTCCCTAATGGGGTATGATACGCAATACTAGGGTCACGATGCCTCTATTAAACTTAGGATCCCAGTGGGGTCCCTAATGGGGTATGATACGCAATACTAGGGTCACGATGCCTCTATTAAACTTAGGATCCCAGTGGGGTATGATACGCAATACTAGGGTCCCGATGCTTCCTGACCTCTCATGGGCATGCCCACCACAGATACGAGAGTAGTGGACCGTGTAATGCCGGTGTAAGTTAGGCTTTGTACGCACCCCCCCCCCCCCCCCCAGCAGACAAAGTTCAGACGAATTCTCTTTTCCCTTGACAGTTGAGGTAGGGATAAGCCAACCTATCAGTGAAGAATTGGTAAAGACGGTAGATACTTGACCAGAAAGCGCACCGGAAACCATACTATTGCGCAACGATCACTCTATATACATGAGCACACAGTTAAATAATTTACGGGATAGTGCTCGCATTGTGAAGCTCCACCAAACAAGTAGAGTATTTGGCTATAAGCGATCCCAGAACTTACAGTCAGCGACTGGAATATCTAGGGCCGTTTTGTGGTGCTATGAGACGGGGAGGACAACTAATGATCCAAACAACAGAAAAAAAATTCCTCCGAGACGGACACTTATAATTCACTGTATTACAATTTTGCCTCTGTATGGCCAGTTAAGGATGATGCAGTGGTCTAACAATGTACCACTAGACTGGACTAACAAATTTCAGGAGCTGAAGAGAAGCTTCAAATAAGTTTGGAGAGTATAAACATGTAGGATACTATCACAAGAATAAGAATAATTAACATGATATATCTGCGGTGGTAGAAGAATAAGAAGACAAGAAGAAGAAGAAGAAGTAAAATGAGAAGAAGAAGAAGAAGAAGAAGAAGAAGAAGAATGAGAATGAGAAAAGAGAAGGAGAAAGAAGTAAAAAGCAAAGCAGGAAGAAGTAAGACAAAGAAAAAGAAGGGTAATAAGACGACGACGAAGAAGAAGAGGAGGAAGAAAAAGAAGAAGAAGACGAAGAATAAGACGGAAAATGAGAAGGAAGAAGAAGGATGGAGAGGAAGAAACCGATAGCCAGCATTAGGTTATTTTGTATTACCATTGATCGGGTTGGTCGAGACACGCTCAACAATACTCAGCTGTAAATATGTGAGCCTGGCCTTGCTCTTGGTTACGGAAACCAAGAAGGTGAGTAAATAAATAGGTCTCTATACATGGTGAGGTTGCAGACCTAGCGTATTCAAGTAGTAAACTCTTTATCGTCTGCGGCATTTAGTTACACATTGCAAGCGAAGATGTCGACATCATCAGATGTGTGGTTGTTGTTTTTTTCCCCACCCGATGTATTTGGATTATAGTGAGAAATGAACCGCGTTGGTCATCAACCCCACTAACTCGTCAAGAACTATCTTGGACCAGTGGCAAGACGACGAGTCAAGACGACTGGAGGTAACTCAGAATACAGGCACTTTGGTATTACCTCCCTTGAGACAAGTGGTCGCTTGAAACTTGCTAGATTAGATCGCCCACTGTTTCCGTTCATCCATTTGAGAGGCGAGTGCCTTACCTCTGAACTACAGCGCCCCCTTGTCAAGGCATGTAGTGTATGTCTTTCCTTTACTTATCACCTGCTCAAATTCATTCCCTTTCGTGTATCTCGCCCGCTTCGCTAGCACGAAAGAATACTATGATATAAGGGGACATGACACTGTCTGACATCCTGGACTCACCGGGGCGACCAGCTGTCCTCGATATTATGGAAGGATGAGATGGGTTAGTGCAACATCCCGTAACTTAAATGGAGGAGTCGACGGGAGATTCATTAGCTGGTCAGGTCACATTAAGGAGAAATGTTTACCTGCTCCGTAGGAGATGTTCAATTAGTGAGTTGGTGAAATGTTTTGGAAAACAAATGAAGTTCAGTCTCCACAGCACCTCTTTTTCTATTCTACTTTCTCTTTTCTTGAATCGTCTTATTCTTCTCCGTCTTCCTCTAAGCCGTCATCTTCATATTCTTTTTATCCACTGTATTATTGCTCTTCCTCATCTCCTTCCCCATCTTCTCCCCGTTCTTTACCCCCAACTTCTGCCTCTTCCATTCAATTAGTCCCTTCCTCATCTCCTTCCCCATCTCCTCCCCGTTCTTTACCCCCAACTTCTGCCTCTTCCATTCAATTAGTCTCTTCCTCATCTCCTTCCCCATCTCCTCCCCGTTCTTTACCCCCAACTTCTGCCTCTTCCATTCAATTAGTCTCTTCCTCATCTCCTTCCCCATCTTCTCCCCGTTCTTTACGCCCAACTTCTGCCTCTTCCATTCAATTAGTCTCTTCCCCATCTCCTCCCCGTTCTTTACCCCCAACTTCTGCCTCTTCCATTCAATTAGTCTCTTCCTCATCTCCTTCCCCATCTTCTCCCCGTTCTTTACCCCCAACTTCTGCCTCTTCCATTCAATTAGTCTCTTCCCCATCTCCTCCCCGTTCTTTACCCCCAACTTCTGCCTCTTCCATTCAATTAGTCTCTTCCCCATCTTCTTCCTCTTCTTCTCCCCGTTCTTTACCCCCAACTTCTGCCTCTTCCATTCAATTAGTCTCTTCCCCATCTCCTCCCCGTTCTTTACCCCCAACTTCTGCCTCTTCCATTCAATTAGTCTCTTCCCCATCTTCTCCCCGTTCTTTACCCCCAACTTCTGCCTCTTCCATTCAATTAGTCTCTTCCTCATCTCCTTCCCCATCTTCTCCCCGTTCTTTACCCCCAACTTCTGCCTCTTCCATTCAATTAGTCTCTTCCTCATCTCCTTCCCCATCTTCTCCCCGTTCTTTACCCCCAACTTCTGCCTCTTCCATTCAATTAGTCTCTTCCCCATCTCCTCCCCGTTCTTTACCCCCAATATCTGCCTCTTCCATTCAATTAGTCTCTTCCTCATCTCCTTCCCCATCTTCTCCCCGTTCTTTACCCCCAACTTCTGCCTCTTCCATTCAATTAGTCTCTTCCCCATCTCCTCCCCGTTCTTTACCCCCAACTTCTGCCTCTTCCATTCAATTAGTCTCTTCCCCATCTCCTCCCTCTTCTTCTCCCCGTTCTTTACCCCCAACTTCTGCCTCTTCCATTCAATTAGTCTCTTCCCCATCTCCTCCCCGTTCTTTACCCCCAACTTCTGCCTCTTCCATTCAATTAGTCTCTTCCTCATCTCCTTCCCCATCTCCTCCCCGTTCTTTACCCCCAACTTCTGCCTCTTCCATTCAATTAGTCTCTTCCCCATCTTCTCCCCGTTCTTTACCCCCAACTTCAGCCTCTTCCATTCAATTAGTCTCTTCCTCATCTCCTTCCCCATCTTCTCCCCGTTCTTTACCCCCAACTTCTGCCTCTTCCATTCAATTAGTCTCTTCCTCATCTCCTTCCCCATCTTCTCCCCGTTCTTTACCCCCAACTTCTGCCTCTTCCATTCAATTAGTCTCTTCCCCATCTCCTCCCCGTTCTTTACCCCCAATATCTGCCTCTTCCATTCAATTAGTCTCTTCCTCATCTCCTTCCCCATCTTATCCCCGTTCTTTACCCCCAACTTCTGCCTCTTCCATTCAATTAGTCTCTTCCCCATCTCCTCCCCGTTCTTTACCCCCAACTTCTGCCTCTTCCATTCAATTAGTCTCTTCCCCATCTCCTCCCTCTTCTTCTCCCCGTTCTTTACCTCCAACTTCTGCCTCTTCCATTCAATTAGTTTCTTCCCCATCTCCTCCCCGTTCTTTACCCCCAACTTCTGCCTCTTCCATTCAATTAGTCTCTTCCCCATCTCCTCCCCGTTCTTTACCCCCAACTTCTGCCTCTTCCATTCAATTAGTCTCTTCCCCATCTCCTCCCCGTTCTTTACCCCCAATATCTGCCTCTTCCATTCAATTAGTCTCTTCCTCATCTCCTTCCCCATCTTCTCCCCGTTCTTTACCCCTAACTTCTGCCTCTTCCATTCAATTAGTCTCTTCCCCATCTCCTACCCGTTCTTTACCCCCAACTTCTGCCTCTTCCATTCAATTAGTCTCTTCCCCATCTCCTCCCTCTTCTTCTCCCCGTTCTTTACCCCCAACTTCTGCCTCTTCCATTCAATTAGTCTCTTCCCCATCTCCTCCCTCTTCTTCTCCCCGTTCTTTACCCCCAACTTCTGCCTCTTCCATTCAATTAGTCTCTTCCCCATCTTCTCCCCGTTCTTTACCCCCAACTTCTGCCTTTTCCATTCAATTAGTCTCTTCCCGATCTCCTCCCCGTTCTTTACCCCCAACTTCTGCCTCTTCCATTCAATTAGTCTCTTCCTCATCTCCTTCCCCATCTCCTCCCCGTTCTTTACCCCCAACTTCTGCCTCTTCCATTCAATTAGTCTCTTCCCCATCTCCTCCCCGTTCTTTACCCCCAACTTCTGCCTCTTCCATTCAATTAGTCTCTTCCCCATCTCCTCCCCGTTCTTTACCCCCAACTTCTGCCTCTTCCATTCAATTAGTCTCTTCCCCATCTTCTCCCCGTTCTTTACCCCCAACTTCTGCCTCTTCCATTCAATTAGTCTCTTCCCCATCTTCTCCCCGTTCTTTACCCCCAACTTCTGCCTCTTCCATTCAATTAGTCTCTTCCCCATCTTCTCCCCGTTCTTTACCCCCAACTTCTGCCTCTTCCATTCAATTAGTCTCTTCCCCATCTCCTTCCTCTTCTTCTCCCCGTTCTTTACCCCCAACTTCTGCCTCTTCCATTCAATTAGTCTCTTCCTCATCTCGTTCCCCATCTTCTCCCCGTTCTTTACCCCCAACTTCTGCCTCTTCCATTCAATTAGTCTCTTCCCCATCTTCTCCCCGTTCTTTACCCCCAACTTCTGCCTCTTCCATTCAATTAGTCTCTTCCTCATCTCCTTCCCCATCTTCTCCCCGTTCTTTACCCCCAACTTCTGCCTCTTCCATTCAATTAGTCTCTTCCCCATCTTCTCCCCGTTCTTTACCCCCAACTTCTGCCTCTTCCATTCAATTAGTCTCTTCCTCATCTCCTTCCCCATCTTCTCCCCGTTCTTTACTCCCAACTTCTGCCTCTTCCATTCAATTAGTCTCTTCCCCATCTTCTCCCCGTTCTTTACCCCCAACTTCTGCCTCTTCCATTCAATTAGTCTCTTCCCCATCTTCTTCCCGTTCTTTACCCCCAACTTCTGCCTCTTCCATTCAATTAGTCTCTTCCCCTTCTTCTTCCCGTTCTTTACCCCCAACTTCTGCCTCTTCCATTCAATTAGTCTCTTCCCCATCTTCTCCCCGTTCTTTACCCCCAACTTCTGCCTCTTCCATTCAATTAGTCTCTTCCTCATCTCCTTCCCCATCTTCTCCCCGTTCTTTACCCCCAACTTCTGCCTCTTCCATTCAATTAGTCTCTTCCCCATCTTCTCCCCGTTCTTTACCCCCAACTTCTGCCTCTTCCATTCAATTAGTCTCTTCCCCATCGTCTCCCCGTTCTTTACCCCCAACTTCTGCCTCTTCCATTCAATTAGTCTTTTCCTCATCTCCTTCCCCATCTTCTCCCCGTTCTTTACCCCCAACTTCTGCCTCTTCCATTCAATTAGTCTCTTCCTCATCTCCTTCCCCATCTTCTCCCCGTTCTTTACCCCCAACTTCTGCCTCTTCCATTCAATTAGTCTCTTCCCCATCTCCTTCCCGTTCTTTACCCCCAACTTCTGCCTCTTCCATTCAATTAGTCTCTTCCCCATCTCCTCCTTCTCCTCCATCTTGTTGTTCTTCTTTCTCTCATTCATATTCTCCTTCTCACCCTTTCCTATCTTTTCCCGTGCCTTTTTCTACTTCGTACTTTTGTTCTTCCCCATGGTCCACGTCCTCTTAATCTTCAGCATCGTCTCCTTCTACGTCCCGTTCTTCTTCTTTCTTTTTTAAAGGTCCGCTTTCCCCGTCATCTTCTTCCCTATTCTATTGGTCTTTTTTCCCCTTCATCTTTTCCCCCTATTTTATCGGTTTTCTTCCCACTTCATTTTCTTCCTTATTTTACCTGTCTTCTTTCCTCCATCTTCTTCTTCCGTTTTTTATCGGTCTTCTTCACCATCCTATTCCTCATATTTGTAGTCTTGGTCTCGTTCCCCGTCATCCTCCTCTTCTTTTTCCCCCATCTTTTTCTTCTTCTTCTTCCCATTTTCATCCGTTTTCCCTTCTCCCGCTTTCAATCTCCACCCCCCCCCTTTTTTTTCTTCTTCCTCTTTTTCCCCTTCTAATAGTTCTCTACCACATCTTCACTCTCTTCACCTCCGTGTTGGTCTTCTTCCCATTCCCCTTGTTCGTCCTCTCATTTCTTCCCATATTATTATCCTCATCATCGACCTCTTCTCCGTCTCCCCCATCTTATTCCCTTCCCCTTCTACCTCTTCCAATTTTGTGTCCCAACTTTCTTTGTCTTCTTCTTATTCGTTTTATTCTTCTTCTTCTTGTTCTTTTACTTCTTCTTCTTCTTTCTCTTCTTCTTCTTTTCTTCTTCTTTTTCTTCTTCTTCTTTCTCTTCTTCGTCTTTCTCTTCTTCTTCTTGTTCTTTATCTTCTTGTTCTTTCTCTTCTTCTTCTTGTTCTTTCTCTTCTTCTTTTTCTTCTTCTGTCTCTTCTTTCTCTTCTTGTTCTTGTATTTCTTCTTGTTCTTTCGCTTCTTCTTGTTCTTTTACTTCTTCTTGTTCTTTTACTTCTTCTTGTTCTTTTACTTCTTCTTGTTCTTTTACTTCTTCTTCTTGTTCTTTTACTTCTTCTTGTTCTGTCTCTTCTTTCTCTTCTTGTTCTTTTACTTCTTCTTGTTCTGTCTCTTCTTTCTCTTCTTGTTCTTTCTCTTCTTGTTCTTTTACTTCTTCTTGTTCTTTTACTTCTTGTTCTTTTACTTCTTCTTGTTCTGTCTCTTCTTTCTCTTCTTGTTCTTTCTCTTCTTGTTCTTTTACTTCTTCTTGTTCTTTTACTTCTTCTTGTTCTTTTACTTCTTCTTGTTCTTTTACTTCTTCTTGTTCTTTTACTTCTTCTTGTTCTTTTACTTCTTCTTGTTCTGTCTCCTCTTGTTCTTTCTCTTCTTGTTCTTTTACTTCTTCTTGTTCTTTTACTTCTTCTTGTTCTGTCTCCTCTTGTTCTTTCTCTTCTTGTTCTTTTACTTCTTCTTGTTCTTTTACTTCTTCTTGTTCTGTCTCTTCTTGTTCTTTCTCTTCTTGTTCTTTTACTTCTTCTTGTTCTTTCTCTTCTTGTTCTTTTACTTCTTCTTGTTCTTTTACTTCTTCTTGTTCTTTTACTTCTTCTTGTTCTGTCTCTTCTTGTTCTTTCTCTTCTTGTTCTTTTACTTCTTCTTGTTCTTTTACTTCTTCTTGTTCTTTTACTTCTTCTTGTTCTTTTACTTCTTCTTGTTCTTTTACTTCTTCTTGTTCTTTTACTTCTTCTTGTTCTGTCTCTTCTTGTTCTTTTACTTCTTCTTGTTCTGTCTTTTCTTTCTCTTCTTGTTCTTTCTCTTCTTGTTCTTTTACTTCTTCTTGTTCTGTCTCTTCTTCTTCTTGTTCTTTTACTTCTTCTTGTTCTTTCTCTTCTTCTTCTTTTACTTCTTCTTGTTCTTTCCCTTATTCGTCTTGTTCTTTTACTTCTTCTTCTCCTTCGTACTATTCAGGCGCCATCTTGAGAAGAAGAAAAAAAACCACAGGAAGCAGTACTCTATCTGAGACTTTACATTTCTTTAAGGAAATTTGCCTGGGATCGGTACTAATATTGACCACATGATTTCTCAGTTCCTCTTGGTAGGGCCAATGCCCTAACGCGATGTTTCCCTCTGTATGTCTCTCTGGCGAGTTTTCAAGCGATAATTAATTACAACTATTTGTGCGCACGCCCAGTCGATCGTTTCTCCGGACAGGATACTGAGGAGATAGTTGGCAGACTAAAGTGATCGATAGCACGGGTCTATCGGACGGTAGATTATTTGCGCCTACACAATCAGACATTACTTCAACCCATCACGTTACAGGCGTAGGCGGAGACTTGGGGTGGGGGTTGGGGGAAGAGAAGAGAAACAATACCCCCCAAATACGATATTCCAGTTGAGAAAGTTGGCACCAGTATAGTAATAGTAGTAGTAGCAGCAGCAGGAGTAGTTGTAGTAGTCCAGTAGTAACAGTAGTGTAGTAGCAGCAGCAGCTGAAGTAGTAGTAGTAGTAGTAGTAGTAGTAGTAGTAGTAGTAGTATATTATTAGCAGTAGTAGTTAGTACAGTAGTAACAGTAGTGTAGTGGTAGTAGCAGCAGCTGAAGTAGTAGTTGTAGTAGTAGGGTGGATAGTAGTAGTAGTAGTAGTATCGTATTAGCAGCAGTAGTAATAGTAGTAGCAGTAGTAGTAGTAGTAGTAGTAGTTGTAGTAGTAGTAGTAGTAGTAGTAGTAGTAGTAGTAGTAGTTGTAGTAGTAGTAGCAGCAGCAGCAGCAGCAGTATTAGTAGTTGTAGTAGTAGCAGCAGCATTGGTCGAGTCGAGAGATAATGCAGTCGTCCAGACAGGAGGTAACTACGTATACAGCCACTCTGACCCCAACTCCAATGAGACCAACGGTCGCTTGAAACATACGGGATTCGATAGCCCACTGTTTCCGTCCATCACTTTGAGAGGCGAGTGTCTTACCCCTCGACCACAGCGACCCTTATAAATTAACACATCAACTACAACAAAACAACTTACAGCTAACATAATATTTCATGCAATTCAAACTTTCTAGCCCCATACACATTTTACAAATAACACATTTCTACATTCCGAGTTTACCAACAACAACAACAAAATGGAGAAGTTGATAACCTTGCACATGCCCAGCTGGCTGAAACAACATGGAGTCACGCGGGCGCACTGTGATTGACAGCAGCGTCACAGCAGCCGACAAATCAGGACTAATTTGTAACCTGAGCACTGCTGCTAGCAGAGAACTGTATCACAGCGAACATTTGTAATTATTTCCACGCGACCCACCCCAGGTTCAAAAGGAACCTTGGCCCAGTATGTCGAAGCGAAGGTTACTCATTGACTGTAATATTGCAAATCTTCGAAACGCTAGTAGGAAAGACAGTCATTAAGTCATTGCAGTGTGTACAGTTTGTGTTTTCAGTACACAAATTGCAATATACCTTGTCTGGATTGTGACGACCGAGCAGTAGGCGCATGTACAATATGGCCGCCGCTTCGACTTGCGCTTAACTTGACATTTTGTGCTGGTTTAGAAGACTGCAGAGTATGTAAACAACAAGTTTCATTTACATTACCTTGCTCTAAAAGCTTCCAATCTATTTTTAAATGCATTAATAGAAAAAACAATGTAACTTTTTTTTTTTTTTTTTTTTTTTGGTGTCCGAGGGCATGTAACCTTTAGACATCTACATTAGAATGAAGGTTTAATATGGAGACAGTTGTTTGAGTCAGAATAGAGTGTATGAATGAGTAGAGAGATTTCAAAACGGGAGACAAAATTGATGAACCGTGGCGTGGCAGACCAGCAAGCGTGGCAACTGACACCGTGAAACAGCAGATCGACCAGATAGTCCATGGCAACAAGCGAGTTACTATTGTTGAAATGGACGTATGTGAGTCACGGCGCAACGCACACAATTGTCTATGATGACCTCGGTTATAGGAAAGTGTATATCAAATGGGTACAATGCAGCTGATGAGGTAATGGAGGCGCTGCAAAATTGGTTTTAGGTCACACGAAAACACTCACTTGCTAGATGTTATCCACCATCTAGTGGACAGGTGGACAACGTGTATTGTGAGGCACGGGGACTTTGTCGCAAAGATAAGACACACAAAATGTATGCTTCGCACTTTTCTAAAATGTTATTAATAAAATTGCTGTTATTTAATGACTGTCCCTCGTGTGATACCACTTATCAAATAGCGTGTCCGGGATCAAGATGCTGCAGTGGTCAGCGACCCATAGCTGACTGCTAGCGTCAGGGCCAGCGAACCATAGCTGCCAAGACCCTTCTATACCTCCACGCGGTGATCCTGGATAACAAGCTGCAGCAGGACAGACTGGCTAAGAAGAAGGGATCGAAGTGGGAATGCTAACCCGGTACTCAAAAAATGCTTGCTGAAGTCGGATGTGTTGGACCGAAAGGTGCAAATATCGCAGCTAAGCTGTAAACTACGACACAACGCATTCCGTTCTCTGGACTACATTCTGATACTTAACCTCTTTGAGGGTTTGGTAGTGGGAGATTGAGAACGAACGAAGAAGAAGAAGAAGATATAGCGTGTCCTCTATTCAAATGCATGTGGTGAGTATTATGTTATCAATCGTGCGCTGAGGCGACCAGGGTCCGTCGTCCTAGGCGACCTGCAGTTGTTGGGGAATGTCGATCTGTTCTAGATTGCTGTAGCGAGAGCGGCCCCGAGGACGTCTCGAGGATGAGAACGGATTCTTCCAGTCCCTCGCCCCCCACAGCCTGCCGGAGCATTTCGTGGGCTGGGACTTCCCAGCGAGCAACGTGACCGAAGAGGGAGAGGCGACGGCGATCAATCGTTGAGGCAATGCCTGCAAGTCGAGTACGTTGAACAACCTCGCTGTTTGAAACCAGGTCGTGTGCGCTTCTGGTTGCACAGGCCTCAAGACGCTGCCGGTCCCGATGTAGTGATGACGACGAGGAGGAGTAATTAGGAAGCCTGGTCTCCAGAGAGAGCCTTAGCTGGGACCATACTCTGCAGATCAATATTAATGTTTCTTGATGTCAGCAGCTTCTGTTTCTCGCAGAATGCCTTTCATACGACTGCTATCCTAGCTCTGATTTAAACTTTCCAGCGGGAATCCTCTGTAATTATTTGTCCCTAACATGAAAACCTCCGCATCTGTTTTATGGTCTGTCCCTCTACGCTAATATGTATTCGTTGGCCTTGTTTGGCTATTCCATTTTTTTAATTTTAATTTTGCAGGCAATTATCTTCATGCCAAATGCTTGGCTGTATCGTTGATACGCAAATTTGATGGCACATATTCTGTCTTCATTCATCTTAACAACCAATACCCCATACGAGAGCCAAGTACAACATACTGACCAAGACCCCACGTCAGAGCCAAATACAACATACTGAACAAAATACCCCAGGTGAGAGCCAAGTACATCATACTGACCAATACCCCAGGTGAGAGCCAAGTACATCATACTGACCAATACCCCAGGTGAGAGCCAAGTACATCATACTGACCAATACCCCAGGTGAGAGCCAAGTACATCATACTGACCAATACCCCAGGTGAGAGCCAAGTACATCATACTGACCAATACCCCAGGTGAGCGCCAAGTACAACATACTGATTAAGACCACGCCTCAAGACAGGGTCAGGTGCAACATACTGACTTAAATCCCCGACTCCCATCCACATGTGCATCTTAAATGTGTGTTACATTTTATTAGTGGTAAAACTGTTGAGAAGTTTGGCACTACAGCGAAGAGAACCCACATTTGCTGTGTTCAGTATGCACCAGGGTGCAAGAAAATTCACAAAATAATGAGGCAGACATAGACAGACAGAAAGAGAGGGATAGGCAGACGTAGAAACAGACTGATAGAGAGGGACAGGCATACATAGAAACAGACAGAGAGGGACAGACAGACGTAGAGACAGACAGACAGGAAGGGTGAGATATAAAAAGTGAGACATACAGTCAGATCTAGAGAGTGAGACAGAGAGAGGGACATACAGTGACAGAAAGAGAGAAAGAGAGAGAGAGAGAGAGAGAAATAGAGAGACATACCGGCAAAGATTTAGACATGAAGAGCGAGACAGACAAACAGGAATAGTAAGACAAACCTACAGAAAGAGTCAGACAGACAGAAAGAGATAGAGACAGTCAGGGATATATATACATACCGACATGATGAGTGAGACAGACAGACAAACAGGCAGAGTCAGACAAATCCACAAGACAAATCAGACAGACTGAAAGAGAGTCGGACAGATAGGGATATACATACAGACAGGACGAGTGAGGCAGATATACAAACAGGAAGTGTCAAACAAATCCACAAAACGAATCAGACAGACAGAAAGAGAGGCAGACAGAGAGAGAGACATATAGACGGACAGAGAGGGATAGATGGGTGACTGACAAAGAGAGACAGACAGAGAGAGACATATAGACGGACAGAGAGGGATAGAAGGGTGACTGACAAAGAGAGACAGACACACAGGAAGAGTCAGACAAATCCACAAAACGAATCAGACAGACAGAAAGAGAGGCAGATAGAGAGAGATAGAGGGGTGACTGACAAAGAGAGACAGACAAAGAGAGACAGACACACAGAGACAACATGGATGCAGCAACGCAGAGTGTAACAGAGAGTGGTCTGTCAGGGTCTTTGTATATGACAAGGACAGGAATAACACCACTGCCTCACAGAGAGCATGTCGTAAGAGACAACTAACTGTGTGACATCGCATAACACCGGCCATGGTTAGGTGATTAGTTTAGAGCAGCACAGATTGCGTCGAACAGGCTGCGGGTCTACTTGCACATCGGTTAACCACCCTCCGTAAGCGATTGTACCATCTCAGCGGAGTATTAAGCTGCTCGAGCCTAGCCCGCTAGACAGGAAATATTTATCCAGGCTACATCCAGCTCATACCAGAGCTGGGACCTGCACAGGGGCATTTGCCCCAGTAGAAGTACAGGTCGACTAAGACTAAGAACTAAGAACGAGAGAGGCAAAGCTATCCCACACCTTCAAATCTGATTTCGGACAACACCACTGACGCCAACCAGACACCCAGTGACGCGCGTCCACAGTGCCAGTGATGTTAAACAGGAGCAGACAATCCCTTATCAGGAAGAGGTCAAGCGACGACAACTTGGCCAGCCTCTCTCAACATATACTACTCAAAATAAGTGAATGGACACCTACAAAATCTCACCGTACAAAGGGTCTAAAAATGAGAAAACAATTAAATTTAATAAAATTGTTCTTGTCATTTTGAAATAGATACAGAGAGAGAGACGGGCACAAACATACGAACAGACATGAAGAGTGAGACAGACAGAAAAACAGGAATAGTCAAACCTATAGTTCCACAAAGAAGAGCGAACTTGTCTGTTTACACCAGAAGTGACGTCATCATGCGCATCTTGCTTATGTTAACTTGGTGCAGTTAGGTCCGATTTCATTTGACCACGCTTCGTGTGTGCGGGGTGCTGTGTGGTGGTGGTGGTGTTATATATATATAAATATTTATTTCTATATTTCTTTCTTTCTTTTACCTTTCTGTATTTTAAAAATGTATGTGGACTATTCTGTCTTCCTTTATTTATATGCACCTTTCTTTCTTTCTATATACGTTTTTGTTTCTTTTTTTCTATCCTTCTTTCTGTATATCTTTCTTTCTATCTCTATTTTCTCTTTCTATTATATACATTGTATATACATTTGCTGTTTAATTGGACATTCCCTAACCTATCCAGTATATTTTGTCTCGTCGTCGTCGTCGTCATCATCATCATCATCATCATCAGTCTCGTAACCTGAAAGGTCATTGGGGCACCGATACTAGAGATTGTTGGACCAGTTCCCGCCACTCCACTCGGTTTTGTGCCAGGATGTTTGTTCTAGCTATGGACATTCCCGTCCACTCTCTGATGTTTTCTACCAATCTCTTTTTCTACCTCCCTCTCTTACGCTTCCCAGGCACAGTACGCTTGCAGGACCGTCTTGGTCAACCCAGACGATCTTGAAACATGTCCCTACCACGTGAGCTTGCATGCTTTTACCATAGTCAATAAGTCTTTATATTGGTGAACGTCTCTCTTAATGGTGTTCCGAACTATCTTAATATTATATTATTATCAGTGGATCAAGATGCTGAGCAGCGCATGAGCTGCAGTGGTCAGCGACCCATAGCTGGCTGCTAGCGTCAGGGCCAGCGAACCAAAGCTGCCAAGACCATTCTACACCTCCACGCGGTGATCCTGGATAACAGGCTGCAGCAGGGCAGACTGGCTAAGGAGAAGGGATTGAAGATGGAATGTTAACCCGGTACTCAAAAAATGCGTGCTGAAGTCGGATGTGTTGGACCAAAAGGTGCAAATATCGCAGTCAAGCTGTAAACTACGACACAACGCATTCCATTCTCTGGACTAAATTCTGCTACTTAAGCCCGTTCAGTGTTTGGTAGTGGGAGATTGAGAATGAACGAAGCCAAGCCATATTATTATCATATTATATACCATATATCAATCATATAATACTATATTATCAATATCATAGCATATCATTGCATAGCATCGCATAGCATAACAGCGACGAGAGATCATGTGTAAGATCTCCATTTATTATGAGGGAGATCTGTGTGGTTGTTTTGGGGATAGTTTGTACTGCGACGAGAAATCATGTGTAAGATCTCCATTTATTATGTAGGAGATCTGTGTGGTTATTTGAGGAATAAACGAGAATATAAAATGCGACATACCGCCACGATTTATGAGATCTGGTTATTTGAAAGATGAACCGTATGTCCACGACAGAAACATGGCAAGGACTACAATTTCAGAGGAAACGGTATGTGTGGTTGTTAGATAACGAGACGGAGAAGGGACGACCTCTAGTTTTACGAGGAAATACACGTGATCATTAGAGAGAGTGCGAGTAACACCACGGAGGGGCAATGACCGTTGAAATAATCCCAGCTGTTCACTACAAACGAAATACCTTGTAAAGCAATGCACTCATTCGGAAGGTCTGTAGCGAACAAGAGAGCATCACTAATTGGCCAGAGTCAGAACTAATCAGGCGTTCATGGAAGGGGAATATGTGACAAATCTGGCTAATCTTACTCCTGAATGTTACCTCGGCATCTTAACCCGCGTATACCCCTTTCCTCTCTCTATCTCTCTCTCTCTCACTCTCTATGTCTCGCCCTCTCTACATAAAACAGACACGCGTATTTTGTAAAAGAGACATGGAATAAATAGCATAATTATAATCATTTCTGCTTGGGAACACACAAAAAACAGAAGAACTAAACAAGCAAAGAAAAGAAAATAAGAATGCACAGAAAGAAAAAAAAGAAAAAAAAACAGGTGAAATCAAGAAGAAGGACCTACAAGAAGGAATAATAGAACGAAAACAAAGTGAAAGAATTTAAGAAGGTAACAAAGAAAATACGCAAGAGGAAAGAATACGAAATATGACAAGAAGTAACAGAAGGAAATAAATATCAGATGAAGTAATGGAAGAGATTAAACTCAAACTGCAGAATGTGTCGGATCGAAAGGTGCAAATATCACAGTCAAGTTGTAAACTAGCGACACAATGTATTCCGTTCTCCGGACTACATCCTGCTACTTGCAAAGCCCTGTTTGTTCAAGGCTTGGTAGCGGGAGATTGAGAATGAACGAAGAAGAAAAAGAACAAGAACAAGAACTAAGAAGGACAAGAAAAAGAAGAGCTCAAAAAAGAATAAACAGAATAAAGGAAAAAAGTAAAAGTAGTCAAGACGGATCAAAAGAAAGCAAGGATACGTCTAATTTAACAAGGAGGACAGCACAAGACACGAGAACGGAAAAATTGAAGTAAACGACAGGTTAAAGAAAGAAAGTTAAAGACTATTTGAATGAGTAGCAGGAAAGATATACTACAAAAAGGAGAAAAAGATCAAAGAAATCATATAGCAGATGGAAACAGAACATACTGGTTACACCAAAAACGATGCCTATTACCAGTTGAACCGAAAAGAGCAGGTCGTTGTCTTCAGACTTCGCACTGGCCACAATAGACTGAGGTACCACCTATTCAACAAATTGAAGATAGGTGGTACCGACGAATGCCCGTGCGGTACTGGTAAAATGACCACTGAACATCTGCTGCAGAACTGCCCGACATACGAGGATCAGAGAGAGCAGATGTGGCCATCACCAGTGGAACCACAAGACAAGCTCTATGGCAGTGTCGACAGCCTCAGGATGACCGCTGCTTTTTTCGAAGAAGAAGAAGATATAGCAGATGGGAAGAGGACCCATGCGAAATAATAGAAGGAAAGGCAAAAGGAAGAAATGATTGATCAAAGGATAGAATAAAGAAAGAATAACAGTAAAGAAGAAAGAGAAAGAATGAAAAATACAAAGAAAAAAATAACAAAGACAGAACGATAGAAAGAAATAAACAATGACAAACAGAAAGATGGAAAGAGAGAAAAAAGGAAGACAGAATGAAAAATAGAAATGTATATAATAGAAAGAAAAAAGAGAGATAGAAAGAAAGATATACAGAAAGAAGGATAGGAAAAAAAAGAAACAAAAAGGTATATAGAAAGAAAGGTGCATATAAATAAAGGAAGACAGAATAGTCCACATACATTTTTAAAATTCAGAAAGGTAAAAGAAAGAAAGAAATATAGAAATAAATATATATATATATATATATATAACACCACCACCACCACACAACCCCCCCCCCCCCCCCCCCGCACACACGAAGCGTGGTCAAATGAAATCGGACCTAACTGCACCAAGTTAACATAAGCACGATGCGCATGATGACGTCACTTCTGGTGTAAACAGCACATACTAACTGTCAAGTTTGCAAACTGTCATTATCCTCCGACTTATAGTTTTCTCTGCAGACCATTGAAAACATGGTGCGGGTGATAGGGAATCCGTCCAGAGTTGATCAGCGAGCGGTGATTCGGTTTATAAAAACTGAAGGATGTCGACCAGTTGACATTCATCGCAGAATGTAGGACGTGTATGGTGACAAATGTGTGGCGAACGTAAGCACCGGTGACGGACCACCAGAATAGCTGCATCAATTTTGGCGATGGCATCTTCTGACGCAACAATATGCGTCTGACCTGGTCTCGGAAGATCTTTCGTTAACTCGCGTCCTTCTTTAAACATCGTTGTCCAGTTCTTCACTGTTGTCTTCGGCACACTTTTGTCACCGTACACTGCCTGCATTCTGCGATGAATGTCAACTGGTCGACATATATATATATATATATATATATATATATAGAGAGAGAGAGAGAGAGAGAGAGAGAGAGAGAGAGAAACATAGAAAGAAAAAGACCACAAACAAGAAAGAAATAAACAAACAAACAATGAGAAACAAACTTGAAACGAAGATAAGAAAGTGGGTTTTATTAATAAGCACAGAAATACATAAGCATAGATAGCAATAAATACGACGTTTCTACTCAATCAAAAATCCCACCTCTTCTCCCCAAAACTGGGCTGGCGATGTGTCTGTCCTCTATCGATTTTCCGCCCTGGAAACAGAAAATAAAATGACCCTATCACAGACTCCCTGGCGCCCAGGGGATACGCAATTGTCCGTCCCTCCGTATATTTATCTCTTTCTTCTATATGTTCTTTACGGTTTTACGATGCCTCTTTAATTCCAACCGAAGACGTTTTGCTTATTTATGGTTCTTTTTTTTAATTTAATTTTTAGCATCATCTTGTAATGTCAGTTTTAGGATATACTAGGTTGCCAGATATGCCAAACGTAACTAAGCGGGAAATGAGAAATTGCCAAACACAGCCAATTTTTTAAAATGTGTGAAAAAATAAAACACCTATCCTAAATGAACGCCAATATAAAAACGTATGTATAGGAAAGAATTATTCAACAAAAAACGGCAAAAAATGGGATAGAAATGAGAAAAACAATGCCTTTGAAGTGTAACTTGTTAATATGATTGCTAAGGATTGATATCCTTAGCAATCATATTAACAAGTTACACTTCAAAGGAACGTGTCATCACTGTGCAATGAACAACATGACGTCATAATTGCAGGTAATAGATGGCCGCCCCACTACTGACAAACACCAAAGAGGACCAGCATTCTGTTATCCGTGTTTTGAGCAGCAAAGAGGTGAAACCTGTAGAAATTGATCGGCGAATGAAGGTCCGGTACAGTGATGTATGTCTTTCACTCCAGCAAGTGCATAAGTGGAGTAGGAAGTTCCAAAACGTCATTAGTTCTGGGTCTGACCCGGTCGTGAACAGTCTGTCACAGAACTCCCACCTTGCATTCGTTTGTGCGCGAATGCATGTGTGTGTGTGTGCGTGAGTGAGTGTATGCGTGCGTGCATGTATGTGTTACATGCGTGCGTGGGGAGAAAGTGGATGAGGAAGGGAGCGGTGCTGTGTATGTCCACTGCTAACCAACTAAATATAGACATGGAAAGAAGTACAATGCCGACCATTTTTGTACATCATCATCGTGTAGCGTGTCTTTTGCAGAACGTCGCTCCAATAACAGCCTGTCTCGACGAAGTTCGATCTCTTCCCAAATCTCCAGCCTGTGCCAGTCATGCCAAAGCATTCCTTGACATCTTGGTGCCATCGCCTTCTTGGTCTGCCCCTTCCACTCTTGCCCGTGACTATACCTTCCAAGACTGTTCTCTGAAGACCACTGAGGCTCTTGATGTGGCCAAAGTATTTCAATTTTTTGTTCATGATGAAATTTATGAACCGGTTCTCATATACGGCCAACTCTTGTTGAATGCAAGAAATATATTTGCTAGCACTATGCACGAAAATCAGATTAATGCGTACACTGGTCCTGTCAATATTCCTCTATGCGTGTGAGACATGGACAGTTACAGCTGACCTTCAACGAAGGATACAGGCCTTGGAGATGAGATGTTTCCGAAGACTTTTAAACGTCACGTACAAAGATCGAGTTACAAATGAGGAAATACGAGATAGAATTACAACAGTAATAGGGCCTTTCGAGGACCGCTTGGCAACTGTCAAAAGAAGGAAACTCACTTGGTACGGTCACATATCGAGATCAAATGGTCTTGCAAATACAATCCTCCACGGAAAGGTACATGGCAGACGACGAAGAGGCCGGCCCAAAAAGAGATGGGAGGACAACATAAAAAAATGGACCAGTCTCCGACCAGAAAAGTCACAGGCAGCGGCATCTGACAGAGAGGGGTGGCGTGGGGTTGTGAGGATGTCTTTATGTGTGCCCCAACGACCTCACCGGTTACGGGATGACCTGACCTGACCGTGTTGAATTTCTGCATTCTTATTTTTTTTGCCCCAACCATTGTATTCTAAGGACCTTTCTATAACATTTCAACTCAAAGGGCTCGATTCTCTTCCGTGTGGTTAATGTTTCGCAGTCATATCCTGCCTCTGGAATGAACACAGATTTTCAGAGTTGTCACTTTTGCTGGTTTTCTGGTATTCTGCCACAGTTTCCAGTAGGTTGTGTAGCCTCTGCATTGACATTACCAATCTCTTTCTTTTTCTTCATTCGTTCTCAATCTCCCACTACCAAACCCTGAAAGGATTTACTTGTTCTCTATTCTGGAGCCCAGATACTCGAAGTTTGTGACCGATTTTTCTATTTCCACACTCCCAAATTAAAATTTATGTTGGCTTTTTGGTTTGTCGGTGGTCATTATTTTTGTTCTCTTTATGTTTACAAAGGTGTTTTCATCTTCGATGCATCCGATTACGACTGTAATTAGCTGCTCTAACCCCTCTATACTGTTTAATAGTATCACAGTATCTTCTGTATATCTTAGCTCTGGGATCTTGTATCCGCCGATCGTAAAGGGAGCGTAACTTTCTATATTTCCATCCCCTCTAACGTTCCTTATTATGCATTCTGTATAAATGTTAAATAGGTATGAGGAGAGGACACATCCCTACCTCACTCCCACTTGTACTTCAAACCAATCTGATGCTTCACCAAATACTCTGACAGCAACATGTTGTTCCTGATATAATTCTTCTTCTTCTTCTTCTTCTTCTGCATTCGTTCTCAATCTCCGCCTACCAAGCCCTGAACAGGACTTTACAAGTAGCAGAGTGTAGTCCGGAGAACGGAATGTGTTGAGCTGTTAGTTTTTTACAGCTTGACTGCGATATTTGCACCTTTCAGTCCGACACATCCATCTTCGGCAGGATATAATGCTTTGATGAGATAGATTAGATGTACTGAAAACCCCATACCTATCATGATGTTCCACAAATTTACATGAAAGCTAAAAAATATAATACAATTTAGTTTGTTCTCTTATCTATTACCATGAAACTGTTAAGATAAACTATACACCTACCGATTCATGTCAGAGTTAACAAATAATACAATAGATTATTAATGAATATAACAAAAATCTTCCAGTTTGGACTTTACTCGTCTTTGGTTTCCATTTTCTTCTGCGCCCGATCTTGGGAAAAATTCTTCAAAAAAATTCTGAAAAAGCCTAACGAATTTTAGAATTCTAACGAATTGTAAAAGCCAAATGTATAAAATTTGGCTTTCAAATGGCCAAGCTGGCAACCGCGACGTCAAATCGTGATAAAAGCAAGACATTGGAGAGAGACAAGGCCTGTCATCAGAAGGGTTTCACCCTGGGGGCCACTCTCCCCCTTCTTTCTTCTCTCACCTCACTCTGTTTCATTTGACTCTGTCCTACAGTCACACCCTTGCACAACTTTCACACGCGCCCTCGTGGTAAAGCCCTTCCATAGCACTTTGGTTGGGCTAGCTTCTGAGGGTGCACAAACCTAGCATAGGTACATACAGATGCACACATGCATCCAAGCACTGGTTTATGCGTCCTGATATCGCCCAATTGACTACGGTCTGGGGTGGAAAATGGCGCGCCTCCGCCAGTAGAAACTAGTGAGGCAAACATTTAAGCAAAAAAAAAAAAAAAGACAAGGCCTGTCAGACCACGAATATATCACAGCTCAATAATTGACTCACGCGCCCACTTTAGATTTGAGATGGAGAAAAGAATTTATTCAGATTTGTTTTGGGTGGCTCTTTGTTGTTGTTTATATTCTGACTCTCCAGAGGGCTGATGGATATAGAGAGAACGTAGATTCAGAATACAGAATAGTGGCAAAACATACAGAATTTGTCATCAGCTCTGCAAAATGCAAGAGCACGTTCTTAATCTTAGAATTCTTCTTTTTAAATTGCTTTTCCTTCGTCCTCTTTCGACTGCATGCGACTTCTTCATTAAATTGGCTGCAAACGGCCCTTAGACCATTAAATAAACTGCAAGGGCCCTTTCTCCGTTAAATTGACTACAAACGGCCCTTAGTTCATTAAAAAAACTTGCAACTTCTTATCTCTATTAAATTAACGTTAATCCGCCTTTAGTACATTAAATAAACAGCATGCTACCCGTGGTCTATTAAACTGACTACAATCGGCCTTTAGTACATTAAATAAACAGCATGCTACCCGTGATCTATTAAACTGACTACAATCGGCCTTTAGTACATTAAATAAACAGCATGCTACCCGTGATCTATTAAACTGACTACAATCGGCCTTTAGTACATTAAATAAACAGCATGCTACCCGTGGTCTATTAAACTGACTACAATCGGCCTTTAGTACATTAAATAAACAGCATGCTACCCGTGGTCTATTAAACTGACTACAATCGGCCTTTAGTACATTAAATAAACAGCCTGCTACCCGTGGTCTATTAAACTGACTACAATCGGCCTTTAGTACATTAAGTAAACAGCCTGCTACCCGTGGTCTATTAAACTGACTACAATCGGCCTTTAGTACATTAAATAAACAGCATGCTACCCGTGGTCTATTAAACTGACTACAATCGGCCTTTGGTACATTAAATAAACAGCATGCTACCCGTGATCTATTAAACTGACTACAATCGGCCTTTAGTACATTAAATAAACAGCATGCTACCCGTGGTCTATTAAACTGACTACAATCGGCCTTTAGTACATTAAATAAACAGCATGCTACCCGTGGTCTATTAAACTGACTACAATCGGCCTTTAGTACATTAAATAAACAGCCTGCTACCCGTGGTCTATTAAACTGACTACAATCGGCCTTTAGTACATTAAATAAACAGCCTGCTACCGGTGGTCTATTAAACTGACTACAATCGGCCTTTAGTACATTAAATAAACAGCATGCTACCCGTGGTCTATTAAACTGACTACAATCGGCCTTTAGTACATTAAATAAACAGCATGCTACCCGTGATCTATTAAACTGACTACAATCGGCCTTTAGTACATTAAATAAACAGCCTGCTACCCGTGGTCTATTAAACTGACTACAATCGGCCTTTAGTACATTAAATAAACAGCCCGCTACCCGTGGTCTATTAAACTGACTACAATCGGCCTTTAGTACATTAAATAAACAGCCTGCTACCCGTGGTCTATTAAACTGACTACAATCGGCCTTTAGTACATTGAATAAACAGCATGCTACCCGTGGTCTATTAAACTGACTACAATCGGCCTTTAGTACATTAAATAAACAGCATGCTGCCCGTGATCTATTAAACTGACTACAATCGGCCTTTAGTACATTAAATAAACAGCCTGCTACCCGTGGTCTATTAAACTGACTACAATCGGCCTTTAGTACATTAAATAAACAGCATGCTACCCGTGGTCTATTAAACTGACTACAATTGGCCTTTAGTACGTTAAATAAACAGCATGCTACCCGTGATCTATTAAACTGACTACAATCGGCCTTTAGTACATTAAATAAACAGCATGCTACCCGTGGTCTATTAAACTGACTACAATCGGCCTTTAGTACATTAAATAAACAGCATGCTACCCGTGATCTATTAAACTGACTACAATCGGCCTTTAGTACATTAAATAAACAGCCTGCTACCCGTGGTCTATTAAACTGACTACAATCGGCCTTTAGTACATTAAATAAACAGCCTGCTACCCGTGATCTATTAAACTGACTACAATCGGCCTTTAGTACATTAAATAAACAGCCTGCTACCCGTGGTCTATTAAACTGACTACAATCGGCCTTTAGTACATTAAATAAACAGCATGCTACCCGTGGTCTATTAAACTGACTACAATCGGCCTTTAGTACATTAAATAAACAGCATGCTACCCGTGATCTATTAAACTGACTACAATCGGCCTTTAGTACATTAAATAAACAGCATGCTACCCGTGGTCTATTAAACTGACTACAATCGGCCTTTAGTACATTAAATAAACAGCCTGCTACCCGTGGTCTATTAAACTGACTACAATCGGCCTTTAGTACATTAAATAAACAGCATGCTACCCGTGGTCTATTAAACTGACTACAATTGGCCTTTAGTACGTTAAATAAACAGCATGCTACCCGTGGTCTATTAAACTGACTACAATCGGCCTTTAGTACATTAAATAAACAGCATGCTACCCGTGGTCTATTAAACTGACTACAATCGGCCTTTAGTACATTAAATAAACAGCATGCTACCCGTTGTCTATTAAACTGACTACAATCGGCCTTTAGTACATTAAATAAACAGCATGCTACCCGTGATCTATTAAACTGACTACAATCGGCCTTTAGTACATTAAATAAACAGCATGCTACCCGTAGTCTATTAAACTGACTACAATCGGCCTTTAGTACATTAAATAAACAGCCTGCTACCCGTGGTCTATTAAACTGACTACAATCGGCCTTTAGTACATTAAATAAACAGCATGCTACCCGTGGTCTATTAAACTGACTACAATCGGCCTTTAGTACATTAAATAAACAGCTTGCTACTTCTGGTCTATTAAACTGACTACAATTGGCCTTTAGTACGTTAAATAAACAGCATGCTACCCGTGGTCTATTAAACTGACTGTATGTGACCATTCTTCTTCTTCTTGCCCCGTTTGCCTCTATACAAAGCAAAGGCCATCGCTGTAGTTGCCTCCTTGCAGGAAACCTGCTTGTAACTATTCTTCGTTGTAATGTATTCCACGTGAAGATATTACTAGACCCATGTACAACTCTCTTTAGTCGCCTTTTGGGATAATTTTGTAATGTATCAGTGGACATATTGTAGGTCTCTCTGGTACTTGCAGCCCTTGGTCCATTCCGATTAACTTGATTCCATGCAACCCATGGTATATTACCTTGACTCCATGCGACCCATGGTATATTAACTTGACTCCGTGCCACCCATTGTCTATTAACTTGACTTAGTGTGACTCTTGGTACTTTAAGTTCACTTCATACGACCCATGGCCTATTAACTCAACTGCATAAAGGCATTGGTCTATTAACATCATTAGGTTTGTACTCCATTTAACTTGACGAAATGATATACATGTTCAATTAATTTGCCTTCGTGCTGCTTTCCGCTTATACACGACTTCCCGTGGGCCCCCTACACAGTTCAGAGTTTGAGACCCACTGCTGAAGACGGCACTATGTCCGTCAGTCTGGCTATATGCACTATATGCACGCGAACGACCCGAGACTGCCATCTCCAAGAAAGTGTTCTGATAAGACTCACGTGCAGCCAAATGACAGCTGATGAATATGCTAATTCACGTCTGATTAGCAGTTATTAACATGGTAATCTGGCCAGGCGACGTATTCAGGCGTCATTTTAAAGTGACGAATACTACCTCCGGGAGGCAGACTACATCGGATGTGTTTCCAGTTGCTGGTGGCCTTTGTTTTCGACTTGTGTAGTTGTGGCTGCAAACCTAATCGATAATTAGAGTTTTCCATTCCAAAATGGAATGAAAATAAGATGCAAATGCTGTTACCACGAGGCGCCGGGAGCTTTTTACTGTGGAGGAACGAATTGGACCACTGCTCGAACATGCACGTTGTAAAAGATTAATGAAAGAGGGTTGTGCGTGTAGCTAGAAACATTGTAATGTCAAACAGATTGGGACAGACGATACCATTGTAAATGTTCTAAGGCATGATTAAGTGGCCATTAATACCTTAGTCTTGGTCGTCACGTACTTCTACAGGAACGGATGCCCTGTGCAGGTCCCACTTAGTCGACACGCACTTCTACAGGGACGGATGCCCTGTGCAGGTCCCACTAAGTCGACACGCACTTCTACAGGGACGGATGCCCTGTACAGGTCCCACTTAGTCGACACGTACTTCTACAGGGACGGATGCCCTGTGCAGGTCCCACTTAGTCGACACATACTTCTACAGGGACGGATGCCCTGTGCAGGTCCCACTTAGTCGACACATACTTCTACAGGGACGGATGCCCTGTGCAGGTCCCACTTAGTCGACACATACTTCTACAGGGACGGATGCCCTGTGCAGGTCCCACTTAGTCGACACGTACTTCTACAGGGACGGATGCCCTGTGCAGGTCCCACTTAGTCGACACGTACTTCTACAGGGACGGATGCCCTGTGCAGGTCCCACTTAGTCGACACGTACTTCTACAGGGACGGATGCCCTGTGCAGGTCCCACCTAGTCGACACGTATTTCTACAGGGACGGATGCCCTGTGCAGGTCCCGGCTTTGGATTGAGCTGGGTATAGCCTGGAGGAGGACTTCATGCTTAGCGAACTAGGCTCGAGCAGCTAATTACTCCGCCGCGCTTGGGCAAGTGCCGCGGAGGGTGGTTAACCGACGTGTGAGTCCATCTCAATAGACTCAAACACTAGAGCAAAGTAGACCCGCAGCCTGTCAGGGGTCATCTATGCTGCTCTTAATAAACCACCTAACCATGGCCGGTGTTATGCCATGTCACACAGTTAGCCGCTTCTTACGACATGCTCTCTGTGGGGCAGTGGTGCTATTATTGTCATTGACATACACAAAGACCCCGGCGGAGCACTCGGTAAATCGACGCTACATAATGGAACTCTAAGAAGATTCTCTCCTTCCTCTCTCTCTTCTTACCTCTGTTTTATTTGACTCTGTCCAACAATCACACTCTTGTTTCATTTGACTCTGTCCAACAATCACACTCTTGTTTCATTTGACTCTGTCCAACAATCACACTCTTGTTTTATTTGACTCTGTCCAACAATCACACTCTTGCACAACTTTCACACGCGCCCTCAGGGTGAGGCCCTTCCATTGCACTTTGGTTGGGCTGGCTTCTGAGAGCGCACAAACCTAGCATAGGTACATACAGACGCACACATACATCCAAGCACTGGTTTCTGCGTCTTAATATCGCCCGGTTGACTACGGTCTGGGGTGGAATAGGCGCGCCTCCGCCAGTAGAAACTAGTGAGGCAAACACATAAAATAAAATTAAAAATTAAAAAGGAAGACGCAAATTGTGGACAGTCTTCTTCTGCTGTCAATTAGAGATCGTTCGGATCAAGAAGAGAGAAATTTAGAGATCGTTCGGATCAAGAAGAGAGAAATTTAGAGATCGTTCGGATCAAGAAGAGAGAAATTTAGAGATCGTTCGGATCAAGAAGAGAGAAATTTAGAGATCGTTCGGATCAAGAAGAGAGAAATTTAGAGATCGTTCGGATCAAGAAGAGAGAAATTTAGAGATCGTTCGGATCAAGAAGAGAGAAATTTAGAGATCGTTCGGATCAAGAAGAGAGAAATTTAGAGATCGTTCGGATCAAGAAGAGAGAAATTTAGAGATCGTTCGGATCAAGAAGAGAGAAATTTAGAGATCGTTCGGATCAAGAAGAGAGAAATTTAGAGATCGTTCGGACCAAGAAGAGAGAAGAGAGAAATTTAGAGATCGTTCGGATCAAGAAGAGAGAAGAGAGAAATTTAGAGATCGTTCGGATCAAGAAGAGAGAAATTTAGAGATCGTTCGGATCAAGAAGAGAGAAATCACCAAGCACACATTATCACAATATCCTCGGCGTATGTCACGAAGGTCCGCAGTATGATAGAAAGCCTACAATATTCTATACAAGTTCCGATGCTTTGCAGTGCTCTACCAGTACACGACGGGGCGACAGCAGCGGCGAAGCGGCCTGTAGTCCTCGGCCAAAAAAAACAACCTTGATTGAGAATACAGTCGTTCGACAGTGTGTTAAGCCGTCGGCCTCGTGATCAGGTGGTGTGGGTTCGACTTCGGACTCTTCCGTCTTTTTCACGGGTGCCTGATGCGGAGTCCCCCGTATCGCGTAGTCGCCCCCTAGTCGTCTTGTCCTTTACTTGCCACTGGGGTCGGGCGACGCGAGAAAAGAGAGTGAGGATAAAAAGTAGCGCAGTTAATCCTTACTACAAATTTCGCTAGCAAAATTAATTATGCCATCATCGTTTACGATGGACGGCGACCTTTGCTCTGCTTATATATCTATATATATAGAGGGGGAGAGTGAGAGAGAGAGAGAACGAGCATGAGAGAGGAAGAGAGAGCGTGAGAGAGGGAGCACGTACGTTCTATTCTGACTCAGTGTAGAGTAAGTGGGACCGAAATGTTTTAACTTAACGTTAACGTAATCAGTTTGAGAAACACTGCACGAACGTATAACCAATCGTTACACATCTTGCTTAACGATGTTAACAAACTCAAACCAAAATAAAACGGCTCCCAAAGCCTCTCACAGTGCGTCTTGTTCCCCTATCTCATACACTCATGCACTGCAATCTCACAGAAACCAGATTTCCTAGTGAAACATAACCTTAAGCAAACGATGGCTAGCTATCTAGCTAAGAATACTAGCTTTCCAACAGCGATTGTATCTAGCGTACACAACTCTTCTCGTGGTAAACAGAACTATCAAAAAACACTACCGAGTCTAGGCTTTCTGTAATTACCTTAGCAACAGTAACAGACTTACTCGTTATAATTGTAACATGCTTTCGTTGCGTCTAATGTTACATTTGTTATTGATGTATATATCGTTATCAACACTTTTATAATTAGCTCGGAGACATATCGGAGACAACGAAATTGTGGACTGAAAGATCTTAAGCAGATGTCTAGAAGACAAATAGAGGGAACCCATACTTTACCAGGGCACCATTTTACGATCATTTCATTATTTTAGGATGGCTAATTTACGAGACATGAATATCTTTGTAGAAACACCTGAACGGTGAGTCTGGGTGTTGAAGGGTACTGGAGATGATGAGGGAAGATACAGAAGAGAAGAAGGAAAAGAGAAGGATAAAGAAGAAAATGAAGAGTAAAAGAGAAATAAGAAAATGAAGATGATGATGAAGAAAGGGGATGAAGAAATGTTGCAGGACGAAAATGATATGAATTAGGAGGAGGAGTAGAAGAGGAGGCGGAAGAAGAAGAAGAAGAAGAAGAAGAAGAAGAAGAAGAAGAAGAAGAAGAAGAACAAGAAGAACAAGAAGAAGAACAAAAAGAACAATAAGGAGAAGGAGAAGAACAAGAGGAAGAAGAAGAAGAAGAAGAAGAAGAAGAAGAAGAAGAAGAAGAAGAGGAAGAAGAACAAGAAGAAGAAGAAGAAGAAGAAGAAGAAGAAGAACAACAAGAAGAAGAGGAAGAAGAACAAGAAGAAGAAGAAGAAGAAGAAGAAGAAGAAGAAGAGGAAGAAGAACAAGAAGAAGAAGAAGAAGAAGAAGAAGAAGACGAAGAACAACAAGAAGAAGAGGAAGAAGAACAAGAAGAAGAAGAAGAAGAAGAAGAAGAAGAAGAAGAAGAAGAAGAAGAAGAAGAACAAAAAGAACAATAAGGAGAAGGAGAAGGAGAAGAACAAAAAGAAGAAGAACAAGAACAAGAAGAAGAAGAAGAAGAAGAAGAAGAAGAAGAAGAAGAAGAAGAACAAGAAGAAAAAGAACAATAAGGAGAAGGAGAAGAACAAGAGGAAGAAGAAGAAGAAGAACAACAAGAAGAAGAGGAAGAAGAACAAGAAGAAGAAGAAGAAGAACAACAACAACAAAAAGAACAATAAGGAGAAGGAGAAGGAGAAGAACAAAAAGAAGAAGAACAAGAACAAGAAGAAGAACAAGAAGAAGAAGAAGAAGAAGAAGAAGAAGAAGAACAAGAACAAGAAGAAAAAGAACAAGAAGAAGAAGGAGGAGGAGGAAGAAGGAGGAGGAGGAAGAGAGGAGGAGGAGGAGAAATAACAAGAACATGAAGAACAAGAAGAAAAATAGAAGAACAAGAACAAGAAGACAAGAGGAAGAAGTAGAAACCTCAACACACCAGCAGGAACCAGACTTACTAGTTGCCGCGTTCAACCATGAGCCATCACCTCAACAGTTTACTCCCAAATGTTTGACAGCCGGCACTTCCTGGAACGACATCCTCTCAGTCTAAACAGGCCGCTATCAGCGTCATCTGAGCAGGAATATGGATCCCTGTAGCGAGAACAGGCGGGCAGATAACGAGCAAGTCAGTTGCATCCGGGGTACGCCTGGGATGCGTGCCAAATCTACGGGGATTCTTCCACGGATGGGTCCTTCAGTTCTGTTGTCATCACCCCAACGAAGGCCGGCTGAAATGGATCTCCAAAGATTTATGTCTCATGTTTTGATGCCGATCGTGTTCATCTCTTAATACTTACGAGGCGCATTCCAATCAAACCGGGGATTTTTGTTATAGTTTTGAGCAGGGGAGGAAAACTAACGTCTGGTCAGGCAAAATAGACTGGTCAGGCAAAATAGACTGATCAGGCAAAATAGACTGATCAGACATGTTAGTTAAGATCTGGAAAATAATTCTGGGCAAGGCCCTCGCCTCGGCTTCCTAGTAGCCCACCCTGGAAATGGGTTGTTTTCATGGCAGCCTGGCTACGAGATGAAGTATCGTCGTGATCCCCGTAGTAGTGAGCGACACGCAGATGAAGCCAGGCATAGCACAACTGTCTGGAGGACTCTGGTCTACCTTCCTCAGCACGCTCGGGATGTGGGGTAAGCTACAACAACCCGCCAATTACGTCCTTTTCAGGGCGCACACAATAGTAAACCGACTCATTGTGGACATTTGCAAACAACAACATCCTCAATGGGTTACAGCGTGCTGGAACTACTATCCTTAGCTAGGAGCCCTTGTGTCCTATTTCTGCTCGGTGGCCCACTTGCCATGGGCCAATCACATGCCAGATAAATAAAAATGGCGGACAGCACCGTTAGGACTTGCATGCGACAGCGTGTTGTGGTGAACTTTCTTCTAAATTTACAGAAGACCACAATCACAATACAGTGATGAGACACTATGCCGCAGTCAAACATTTAAATGGTGTAAACGCTTTAGGGATGGTCGGACAACCCACCAGCTATTCCTGTGAATATCCAGATGTTGGGACGCCTTATCCTGGATGTTCATTTTCTACTCCTCGTGGCACTGTTAACAGTGAACAAACAGTACATACGCATTTTGAATGAAGTGAATAACCGTCTGCATGTATGTGCCTGGTTTGATCCCAAAGGGCGTCGTGCTTCTGCAAAATAACTGTCAACCTGTAAAATTTTCAGCAACTCGGCTGGGAGGTATTGCCACAACCTTTACTGCACAAATCTTGCTCCAAGCGATTTCCACCTGTTTGGATCCCTAAAATAATTCCTAGTACGTCAGCATTTCAGCCCTAATGACGAAGTGAAATAGGCTGTTCTGGATTGGTTCAGACATAATAACGAATATGATTATGCTGAAGCTTTTCAAGCTCTACCTACACTCTGGGATTAGTGCATAAACGTTGCAGGAGATTATATCGAGAAATAAATTCAGGGCAACAATAGATTCGACATTCTGGTGTCCAAGGCAACAATAGAGTCGACATTCTGGTATTCAGGGCAACAATAGAGTCGACATTCTTGTGTTCAGGGCAACAATATAGGACATTTTGGTGTTCAGGACAAGAATAGAGGACATTCTGGTGTTCATGGCAACAATAGAGGGCATTCTAGTGTTCAGGGCAACAATAGAGTCGGCATGCTGGTGTTCAGGGCAACAATAGAATCGACATTCTGGTGTTCAGGACAACAAGAGTCGACATTCTGGTGTTCAGGGTAACAATAGAGTCGGCATTTTGGTGTTCAGGGCAACAATAGAGTCGACATTGTGGTGTTCAGGACAACAAGAGTCGACATTCTGGTGTTCAGGGCAACAATAGAGTCAACATTCTGGTGTTCAGGGCAACAATAGAGGACATTATGGTGTTCAGGGCAACAATAGAGGACATGCTGGTGTTCATGGCAACAATTGAGTCGACATTCTGGTATTCAGGGCAACAATAGAGTCAACATTCTGGTGTTCAGGGCAACAATAGAGTCAACATTCTGGTGTTCAGGACAACAATAGAGTCAACATTCTGGTGTTCAGGACAACAATAGAGTCAACATTCTGGCGTCACAGAAAGCAATTACGAGTACACTTGATATGGATAAGAGTGACATCTTGAAATCTATCAATGTCCGTCTATTAGATGATGACTCGAGATCAAGATGATGACCAGCGCATGAGCTGCAGCGGTCAGCGACCCATAGCTGACTGCTAGCATCAGGGCCAGCGAACTATAGCTGCCAAGACCCTTCTACACCTCCACGTGGTGATCCTGGATAACAGGCTGCAGCAGGGCAGACTGGCTAAGGAGAAGGGATCGAAGAGGGAATGCTAACCTGGTACTCAAAAAATGCTCGCTGAAGTCGGATGTGTTGGACCGAAAGGTGCAAATATCGCAGCCAAGCTGTAAACTACGACACAAAGCATTCCGTTCTCTTGACTACATTCGGCTACTTAAGCCCTTTCAGGGTTTGGTAGTGGGAGATTGAGAACGAACGAAGAAGAAGAAAAAGAAGAAGATGATGATGACTCCCCAATAGATGATGCAGAAATTCAGAGATTGCAGAGCTGTAATACCGAATGAAATCCGAGCTGACTGGGACGCAAGAGAGGATGGAGCTGAAATGCGTACAGCCTACCAGCTGTAAGATCCATCAGCATCCACACGTTCACCATTTAATGAGAGAGACTGAGCACCTATAGGTATACCCCGAGTGCAGTGACGTCGCTTCATAGAAACATAAGACAGAAAATAATCCCCGACCAGCCCAGAATTGGCAGTACACTGCAAATAATAACATATCGTATTTTCAAACAAAGCCATGAAATTCATCAGCATAGGGGGGCCCGTTGCGTCAGATTACGAACTGTTCCATTAGACCAAGATACAAAACAACAATATAAATTCAGATTTAAGACGCTCCTACGACCTCCGCGGCCCGCGACGACACTATCTATCTTGTCTACACAAAAGCTGAGACGACAGAACACAATCTCGTTCCCAGGCGGGAAGATCTGATCTCGTCCGAGAAAACAACTGTGATGGGCCAAATGAAATGGGAATCGCACGAAGATTAACGACACGCGCGCGTGCTTTTGCTCTTATTACCGCCACCCTTAAATATCCTGAAAATGTTAGATTTCCCACCCTGTCTTATTTCTCACTTTCCTTATTACTAGTCTAGCTTATCTCACCTTGTACATGCTCATCTAGTGCCAGCAATGCCCCCTTTACACTCGGTCACCCTTTCACCCCGCCAGTGCGCTACCAGGATCTGTAAAAAGGATACAGCTTCTTCTGCCACTTCCACGTTCTCTTCTGCGTCTTATTCTTCCTCTTCTTCTGCGTTCAGGCTTTTTGGTCATGCTATATATATAGTCCTGTCGATAGAACGAAGTCCATAGTCCTCTCTTGGCCCAGGTGGCAGCCCCACAGCTTCTCCATCATCTCAGCTCCCTCTGGCCAGCTTGGCATTGTAGGTCTCTGCATACTAGACATACTGCATAATGGTAGGATGTGTTCGGGGGTCTGGACTCTGGTTCCACATGGGCCAATGTGTGGGATATCTTCAGTCGATGAATGTGGCTCAGTGGTCTGCTCTCAGGCCAAGGATGGCGGTTTGTTGGTGTGTGTGGAGCTGGTGGATTAGGCTAGGTCTTGGGAGTACAGACTAGTAACATCGCAAATCTGCCAGGCGATTAAGGAGGGTTGGGCAACGGGCTGGCTACCCCAACCTGTAGAAATTATACCACAAACGCTTCAACAAATATGGACAAGTCAACTATAATTGTCGATTGTCAGTGACGAAGGATCAAAATGTGAGGTGTTGGCCAGAATAGCACAGACAATAGCGGCGCTTGCACGGCTTTACAAAATCTGGCAAGATAAGCGATTAGCACTATGCACGAAAGTCAGATTAATGCGTACACTGGTCCTGTCAATATTCCTTTATGTTTGTGAGACATGGACAGTTACAGCTGACCTTCAGCAAATGATACAGGCCTTGAAAATGAGATGTTTCCGAAGACATTTAAACGTGACGTACAAAGATCGAGTTACAAATGAGGAAATACGAGATAGAATTACAACAGTAATAGGGCCTTTCGAAGACCTCTTGACAAATGTCAAAAGAAGGAAACTCGCTTGGTACGGTCACATATCGAGATCAAATGGTCTTGCAAATACGATCATCCACGGAAAGGTGCATGGCAGACGACGAAGATGCCAGCCCAAAAAGAGATGGGAGGACAACATAAAAGAATGGACCAATCTCCGACCAGAAGAGGCACAGGCAGCGGCCGCTGACAGAGAAGGGTGGCGTGGGGTTGTGAGGATATCTTCATGTGTGCCCCAACACCTCACCGGTTACGGGATGACCTAACCTGACCAACTATAAAGAAATATATAATTAATCCATCCAAGACAAAAAGTGGTCCATTGTCAAGAGAGAAAACTGCAACGATGGAGATGATAGCTACAAGTAGCCATACTTGTGCAAGACGGGGACAGAGATGGGACGGATGGACAATGTTCTAACGACATCGGCAGTGTCACGTAGTACTGGTCTGGGGATTGCATGGATCTACTCGCCTGGTCGTGATGAGGTTTGCGACAACGGATGAGATGGCATACTGGCCACGAGAGTATCCAAAGTAGGGGCAGTGGATATATTTGTGAGAATATTCTGAAGCGGGTCAATGACTGCCTCTCTGATAACAAAACCGCAATCGACAAACTAGAAAAGCATTGGCGTATTGGTATTAGTAGAAGAATCAACGTCATTGCGGACGGTTTAACCAATACGTGCTCCGTTCTTCTCCATACTTTTTGGAGAACTCAGACCAATACTCGAACTCCGCAGCACCAGCGAGGATCTCGTAATATTTTGGGTAGATTTTCAACATTATCTTGAATTTTGCTGGGACAGCAGCCGTTAAGTCTAGTCTGTTCGATTTCCAACTGCAGCGGGATTTTTAACGTGCGCTACACTGTGCACGGACGTCCGATCTTTATTACTCAAAGATCCGAGGAAATATCAGAAAGTCCACATGAAAAAAAAACCGGTCTCAGCCGTTATTTGAACCCGTGACCTCCAGTACCCTAGGCCAACGTCTTACCTGGAGACCACTCAGTCTACAGAAACACACACGCATTCATACACTGGTCAATACGCCCACATTACACACAGATACACACAAACATCCATGCGCTGGTCAATACGTCCACATTACACACAGATACACACCCGCATCCATGCACTGGTCAATACGTCCACATTACAAACAGATACACACCCGCATCCATGCACTGGTCAATACGCCCACATTACACACAGATACACACACACATCCATGCGCTGGTCAATACGTCCACATTACACAGAGATACACACCCGCATCCATGCACTGGTCAATACGTCCACATTACAAACAGATACACACCCGCATCCATGCACTGGTCAATACGTCCACATTACAAACAGATACACACCAGCATCCATGCACTGGTCAATACGTCCACATTACAAACAGATACACACCCGCATCCATGCACTGGTCAATACGTCCACATTACAAACAGATACACACAAACATCCATGCGCTGGTCAATACGTCCACATTACAGATACACACACGCATCCATGCACTGGTCAATACGTCCACATTACAAACAGATACACACACGCATCCATGCACTGGTCAATACGTCCACATTACAGATACACACACACATCCATGCGCTGGTCAATACGTCCACATTACAGATACACACACACATCCATGCGCTGGTCAATACGTCCACATTACAAACAGATACACACACACATCCATGCACTGGTCAATACGTCCACATTACAAACAGATACACACATGCATCCATGCACTGGTCAATACGTCCACATTACAAACAGATACACACACACATCCATGCACTGGTCAATACGTCCACATTACAAACAGATACACACACGAATCCATTTTAATTCTTTGTTTTATTTTAATCTGTTGACGCGGGCTAAAATGAACAATTTATACACAAAACAAAGATAGATCCATGGATGCGTAAGTTGAAGTCTGGCATGGATGCGTGCTACGGTTGTGGATATAGTCCGGTTAGATCAGTGACATCGAAATAAGGCGTTACTGACACTTTAATGTGCGAGATATCCCACTAATTGGCATTCCCGAGTGATAACAGGGCACCTTACTAAGGAGGAACGAACGGGACCACTGCAGCGGCAGTCATGTAGGGACGTCAGCGTGTAAGTACATGGACAACCTACAGGTTCGACTACCGTTACTGTTATGCTGCAGCCGACCCAGTTGTAAATGGTTACCTTGCTTACAAATTGAGAAAAAAAGTAAATGATAAAAGGAATTCGATAATCCACCTCATTAAGAAGCTAAGGCTGGTATAATAAAGCATCATGCACTTCATCCCCGACAGCAGGGTCTGCTTTGGGCTATTTTTACCTAATTGGCAGGGTGAAAGGGGGACTAACGTCTGGGAAGGCAAAACATACTGATCAGACAATGTTAGTCGGGATCAGGCAAAATATACTGATCTGATGTTAGTCAGGGTCAAGTAAAATATACTGATCTGATGTTAGCCAGGGTCATGTAAAATATACTGATCTGATGTTAGTCAGGGTCAGGTAAAATATACTGATCTGATGTTAGTCAGGGTCAGGTAAAATATACTGATCTGATGTTAGTCAGGGTCAGGTAAAATATACTGATCTGATGTTAGCCAGGGTCAGATAAAATACACTGATCTGATGTTAGCCAGGGTCAGGTAAAATATACTGATATGATGTTAGCCATGGTCAGGTAAAATATACTGATCTGATAATATTAGTCAAAGTCTGGTAAAATATACTGATCTGATAATGTCAGTCAGGGTCAGGCAAAATATACTGATCTGATGTTAGTCATGGTCAGGCAACATATACTGGTCTGATAATGTTAGTCAAGGTCAAGCAAAATATACTGATCAGACAATGTCAGTCAGGGTCAGGCAAAATATACTGATCAGATATTAGTTAGTCAGGACAAATATACCGATCTGATGTTAGTCAGGGTCAGGAAAAATATACTGATCTGATGTTAGTCAGGGTCAGGCAAAATATACTGACCAGACAATGTCAGTCAGGGTCAGTCAAAATGTACTGATCAGAAAATGCTAGGCAAGGTCAGGTAAAATATACTGATCAAACAATGTTAGTCACAGTCAGGTAATATATACTGATCAAACCATGCTAGTCGGATCAGGTAAAATATACTGATCAGACGTTAGTCAGGCTCAGATAAAATATACTGATCTGACAATGTTAATCAGGGTCAGGTATAATATACTGACCAGAAACGTTAATCATGGTCATGTAAAATATACTGATCACACTATGTTAGGGTCAGGTAAAATATACTGATCTGACAATGTTTGTCAGGGTCAAGTAAAATATACTGATCAAACAATGTTAGTCACAGTCAGGTAAAATATACTGATCAGACGATGTTTTTGATAGTCAGGTGAAATATAGTGATCAGACAATGTTAGTCAGGGTCAGGTAACATATACTGATCAGACGATGTTTTTTATAGTCAGGTGAAATATACTGATCAGACAATGTTAGTCAGGGTCAGGTAAAATATACTGATCAGGCGATGTTTTTGATAGACAGGTGAAATATACTGATCAGACAATGTTAGTCAGGGTCAAGTAACATATACTGATAAGACGATGTTTTTGATAGTCAGGTGAAATATACTGATCAGACAATGTTAGTCAGGGTCAGGTAACATATACTGATCAGACGATGTTTTTGATAGACAGGTGAAATATACTGATCAGACAATGTTAGTCAGGGTCAAGTAACATATACTGATAAGACGATGTTTTTGATAGTCAGGTGAAATATACTGATCAGACAATGTTAGTCAGGGTCAGGTAAAATATACTGATCAGGCGATGTTTTTGATAGACAGGTGAAATATACTGATCAGACAATGTTAGTCAGGGTCAAGTAACATATACTGATCAGACGATGTTTTTGATAGTCAGGTGAAATAAACTGATCAGACAATGTTAGTCAGGGTCAGGTAAAATATACTGACCAATACCCCCAGTTGATTTTTTCCTATCTGACTTACTGTTAGGAAAGAAAAGGTGCCTAGCAACAAGCCATGATTATTATTTTTTTTTCGTGTTGGCCTACTGATCTTGTCTTGCGACGTCACAGAGAGGGTGTATGTGTATACTGGTACTGTGAACTAGTTGGTCGCCGGGTTCTACCTATTGCTGGTTGATCGTTACCCTGAAACCTCCATGCATCCTTGCCAATTGCCCGAACCGCTTTATTTCTTCAGATTTATTTTTTTTGGTGCGTTCGTCTTATTTTTTCAAATGGATCAACCGGTAAAAATGTCCGTGGTTTCTGAATAGTGAGATCAAACACCCGTGTGCAGTGGCACGCACGTTAAAAATCATGTGACCGTTAGAAATCGCAAAGAGTAGGTTTAAACGGGCGCCGGCCGGGCAAAATTCAAGTTAAAAATCTACTCAAATTACTGTACGGATTTCTCGCCGCACGGAGAATATGTTGCATAAAAGGGGACTGTATGGTTATAACATCAGGTTTTGGTTATGTGGTTAGCGGAGCCGTATAGATAGCGCCTGACAGGCTGCGGGTGTACCTTGCTCTAATTTACGCTTCCACCACCACCAGTCCCCAAAACGGCGATCGTGTATTCAAGGGGCTACCAACCTAACGGTTGGTAACAGATGCTGGGATTGACCTAGTAAGTCACCTGCAGATTTTCGCGTATGAAATAAAGGAGGTCAGACCTCCCCACAACGCCTAACGACACAAGTGGACTGATGATAGATTTAGACTTAACTTCACCTCTTTATACTGGTTCAGAAGACTCTGCAGAGTCGGTATACAATCAGTTTATTCTACATTCACTTGATCTAATAATAATTATGCGCAACCAATCTATTCTTGAATGCATAAACTGGCACCAGAAGAGCATATGATGGAAAAATTAACAATGAACGAAATGGAAGAGGCCATGAGAACATTAAAGAAAAGGAAATCTCCCGGAAAAGACGGGATAACAAACGAAATGCTGATGGGGCTGGGCCAAACAGCGAAGAGGAAACTACTATCAGTCCTGAACCAAAGCTGGAAAAGGGGTATTGTACCCCAGGCATGGAAAGACGCAGTACTTGTACCAGTACCAAAGAAAGGAAAAGACAAAACAGATCCAAATAGATACAGGCCTATCAGCCTACTGAGCTGTGTAGGCAAACTGATGGAACGTATGATAAACACCAGACTGAAGTGGCATCTGGAAGAAAAACACATACTAATTCCAAAGCAAGCAAGCTTTAGACAGCACAGATCCACTGAGGATCAGGTCATCCTCATAGCCCAGGAAATAGAAGATGCCTACCAGGAGCAAAAACACACAGTAGCGGTTTGGGTGGACCTGGAAAATGCATTTGACAAAGTCTGGAAAGAGGGACTAGTCAAGCTAAGAAGAAGTGAAGTTTGTGGGAAAATGTAAAAATGGATCAGTCACACCTCAAAAACAGAACGGCCAGAGTTCAAGTACAAGGGCAGATGAGCAAAAAGGTGACACTTGAGCAAGGAGTACCCCAAGGGGGAGTACTGTCACCCACTCTTCCTGGTGTATATAAATAATATAACAGAGAATATACCAAGAAGAGTCCATAGCTCAATGTTTGCAGACGATCTGGCTATGTAGACCTCTGAAAAGAATCTCGCCATAGCAAGAAATCGGATGCAGCAGACCCTAACATCGCTGGAAGAGTGGGCGAACTCATGGCTGGTCAAAATAAACGAGGAAAAAACGACATGTACAATATTCTCGCTATCAAACAAACCCCAAAACACCAAATTAAGTCTTAACGGCAAATACCTGCAGCCAAACGACAACCCAAACTATCCGGGAGTCACATTTGATCGGCGCATGACATGGGAAAGTCAGATCGAGAGAAACCGAATGAGAGCCAGAGAAAGAATGGCAATCATGTGGAAACTTGCTGGCACAAGCTGGGAAGCAGACGAAAGTATACTAAAGAAACTGTACACTGGAAGAGTGAGACCATTTCTCGAGTATGGCATTGCGGCATGGACAACAGCAGCAAAGGCGAACTTCGATCAAATTAGCAAACTCCAAAACCAAGCCATGAGAATTATAACAGGAGGCATGAAGTCAACGCCAATTGTAGAACTTGAAAAGATTACAAAACTGCAATCCATGACCGACAGAAGAGACTGCAGAGCCCAGCTGCAATCAGAGAAACTCAGAAGACTGACTGACCATCCAATGCACCAGAGACTAAACAATCTCGGAAATGGGAAACTAAAGCGGAGAAACTTTGCAGAAATAGCCAAAGCAAAGATGCACGAAGACCCCATGAACGCACTAACAACACAAAAGCCCATCCCTACTGTACGAAAACCTACCTGGATGAAGCATATATATCCAGAGGTGGTAGAAAATATACCAGGTATTCCAAACAAAAACTGCCAGACTGAAAAAAGAAAGAAGAGATACTACCTTGAGCTATATAACGAAAAACTACCCAAGCATGGACTGGACCCATGCATACACCGACGGTTCTGTAACAAACACAACACAAAACGGAGGGGCAGGAGCATTTCTGAATCTACCAAATGGCAGAAAAATAACACTGTCATTCGCTACTGGAAAATACGCAAGCAATTTCAGAGCGGAGGCAGAGGCACTGAGGGCGGCAGTGGAAGAAATGGTGACAGGTAAAAGGAATGAAAGCCATATAGTCCTGCTTACAGATGCCCTGGCCGTAGTCACAGCACTAAAAAGCCAGAAAAATACTGAACTTAATGACTTAAGAGCAGTACTCTGTCAACTATGTCAGCAGTCCGCACCAACAAGGGTAGTGGTACATCCCACTGCAACATCCAAGGCAACGAGGAGGCAGACAGACTGGCAAAAGAAGGTGCAAGACTACCACAACCAGATACTAGTATGACATACGAAGAGTCAAAACGGCTTATTAGAGCTAGATACATGACCAAATGGGAAACCGAACATACTGGCTACACACAAAAAAACGATGCCTATTACCAGTTGAACAGAAGAGAGCAGGTCGTGGTCTTCAGACTTCGCACTGGCCACAATAGACTGAGGTACCACCTATTCAACAAATTGAAGATAGGTGGCACTGACGAATGCCCGTGTGGTACCGGGAAAATGACCGCTGAGCATTTGCTGCAAAACTGCCCGACATACGAGAATCAGAGAGAGCAGATGTGGCCATCACCAGTGGCAACACTAGACAAGCTCTTTGGCAGTGTCGACAGTCTCAGGATGACCGCTGCTTTTTTCGAAAAAATTAAGGTTGATGTCTGACTGCGTACGAAGAAGAAGAAAAATGCATAAACCCCCGCCTCCATTATCTCCTGTGACAACGCATTCCAAGTATTCTCCACTCACCCCTCTCTGACTATACACAAATTGTTCCTGGTATCTAATCTAAACAATGCGTTGTTTGTTTTTGTTGTCGGCCTAGTTTCAGAACCATACAAACGGAAGGACGTTACAAAAACAGACAAAGGTTTTATTTTTTCATGTTGAACTTAACTTTTCTTTGATTTCCATAAGTTACACAATAACCACATTTGATGACGTTTTGTGTTGAATTTAACTACTTTTCTTCTTTGATTTTCATATATTGCTGAATGACCATATTTGATGACGTTTTGTGAATTTAACTACTTAACTTCTTTGATTCCCCTATATTGCTCAATGACCATATTTGATGACGTTTTGTGTTGAATTTAACTACTTTGATTCCCATATATTGCTCAATGACCATATTTGATGACGTTTTGTGTTGAATTTAACTACTTAACTTCTTTGATTTTCATATATTGCTCAATGACCACATTTGATGACGTTTTGTGAATTTAACTACTTAACTTCTTTGATTCCCATATATTGCTCAATGACCATATTTGGTGACTTTCTTGTGACTTACCATTTCTCCAGCAGGAGGCCCCATTTCCAACATCCCTTAGTCCTGAACAAAATACTTGGCAGGTTCAAAGCGTTACTATTTCCTTGTTCCCCATTCTGACCCGACAACACTCGGTCTGAAGCATGCTGTAGAACGGATTTGTGTGTTGACTCTCTCTCTATTTTCTCTGCCTGTGATTGAAAGGAGATGAATCTGCATCCCTTGAGCCAATTTCCGCTCAGTTCCAATTTGCTAAGTGGCTCTTATGACTTTCCATGCTCCCAATTATATCATTAAAACTCGCTGCCAGGTGAGATGAAAGCGTAGACGAAACGCGTGGAACTACTGGAAGAATCTGAGCCTTGACACATGTAGGCGAGACGATGATGATACAACAACGATGGGTACTTGCATCTTAATTCAAACCAAACCAAAAGAAATATATAATTTTAGCACAGAAATTGAGGCAGTGATGTCACAGAATAGTCCACTTTTTAAACTAGTGGAGGTGTCAAACACTCTGCGAGAATAGACGACAATTTCTGGAATCTCTTAACGTCGGTCCATGATAATGAGAGTAGCATCCAGTTTCATACAGCACCATGTCGTCAGACGATGTAGTAATAAGTTTCTTTACTAACCCTAACCCTAAGCCTAAACCTAACCCTAACTCACCTAACTCTAACTCTAAACCTAACCCTTACCCTAAAACTAACCCTAACCCTAAAACTAACCCTAACTCTAAACCTAACCCTAACTCTAAACCTAACCCGAACGCTAAACCTAACTATAAACTTAACCTTAACTCTAAAGTTAACACTAACCATAACCCTAAACCTAACCCTAAACTTTACAATAACTATAACCCTAAGCCTAAACCTAACTCTAAACCTAACCCTAACTCTAAACCTAACCCTAACTCCAAACTTTACACTAACTATAACCCTAAACCTAACTGTAAACCTAACCCTAACCCTAAACCTAACCCTAACTCTAAACTTTACACTAATTATAACCCTAAACCTAAACCTAACTCTAAACCTAACCCTAACTCTAAACCTAACTCTAAACTGTACACTAACGTTAACCCTAAACCTAACTCTAACCCTAACTCTAAACCTAGCCCTAACCTTAAACCTGACACTAACTATAACCCTAAACCTAACTCTAAACCTAACCCTAACCCTAACTCTAAAATTTACACTAACTATAACCCTAAACCTAACTCTAAACCTAACTCTAATTCTAAACCTAACCCTTCCCAAAACTGAATATAACCATCTTTGCTACACATCTTGCTTTATGTAATTCTTTACTTATTTATTTAAAATAAAATTATTTCGACATGTCCTTCGTTTAACTCGAAATGGAACGTCCTGTTAATACAATGGGAACCCAGGGAACTCTGTTTGGTGTGAATTATGACACAAGAACCCAACAAGAATAGATCAGGGATTGTGAAAAATTGTAGACTGTTATGAGGTATCACATTTGAGTGATACCCAGAATGAGTGCCACACTTCATCCCTGCCAACAGCAGTGTCTGCTACCGGCTTAATATTACATTAAAAACAAACCAAAAAAAACCGAGACCAAAAAAAAAACACGAAGCGGATACGGAAATGCGTAACATGTGCGCCAAGTTGAACCAGCTGCAGGTGTGGGAAAATAGTGTCAAGGTCACAACGGTACTTAATGTCACAAACTTCAGGAGCGCTGTTCCATCAACACGCGCCCGGCGTGTCTGAGTCGATTCACGCTCAGTGCCCACGCACGCAAGCACACTCGAAGTGCGGTAACCTTAACCCTTAGCGTGACAACAGAAGTGAATGGAGACGAAGCGGCCCGCTACTTTCAAGCACTCCTGGATTCGACCTTCAAACCAATTTTTGTAATAGCCTTACTTCCGATGGTTTTCCACCGGGAACCCGCGAAGCAGCAGCATTGTGGGATTCTTCAACCAAAACTGGAATGTTCAATTATTATTAATATTATTACTATTTATATATTATATATATATATATATGGGATCAAGGTATTGAGCAGCGCATGAGCTGCAGTGGTCAGCGACCTATCGCTGACTGATAGCGTCTGGACCAGCGAACCAAAGCTGCAAAGACCCTTCTACACCTCCACGCGGTGATCCTGGATAACAGGAGGGCAGATTGACTAAGGAGAAGAGATCGAAGAGGGAATGCTAACCCGGTACTCAAAAAATGCTTGCTCAAGTCGGATGTGTTGGGCCGAAAGATGCAAACATCGCAGTCAAGCTGTAAACTACGACACAACGCATTCCGTTCTCTGGATTACATTCTGCTACTTAAGCCCTTTCAGTGTTTGGTAGCGGGAGATTGAGAACGAACAAAGCCAAGCCAAGCTATATATATATATATATATATATATATATATATATATATATATATATATTGCGTTCAACTTTTTTTTTTATTCCCCAAGGTGGTGCACGTTGCACTGTGATTTTTATTTTGCGCCTGTTGGCCCAGTGCATACGACTTCGTCATTCATTTTATGTAAGGGTCTGCTTCCTCCTGCATTTTCTAAGGGTTTGCTTCCCCGGGGTAACGGCCGGTGCTATGATGGGGATCGAACCCAGCACCTTCTGCCTGCTGGTTGTGAGCCGTGTCACTTAACCACTAGCCTACGCCGTCCCCATATATATATATATATATATATATATATATGTGACCCTTGCGAATTATTTCACCCTAAACAAAGTTGTCTGGGTTCCCATCCTACGTATCGAGACAGTCTATTTCAGGTTACGGAAGGGCAGGTCGATAGGGTTAGCATTAGGGTTATGTTTATATATACCTGCTAGGGAGGCTTAAAAAATTACTGCAGCAGAACAACGGAGACAAATCAGACTTTTTAGCCATCTTCGCACCCATCCACATCCCCGACTAACAGAATACTCGGCTGGAGGGACTAGTAAGCCACATGTCCTTTTACAGAACGTAGCTTCTTACAACCGCCACCTATTTGGCTGTTATTAGATTCTTGGCAAGTGTGCAGTACGGTAGGTTGCCATTACTTTCAGTATGTGGAGGAGCATTCACCTGAGAAAAAAACCCAGTGTCTGCAAAACTGGACACAAGTGGGAATCGAACCCGGAACGTTGGCATTGTGAAAGCCGAGCGAGTTTCACAGCTAGGCCAACCAGCCTCCTCTGGAGGGACTGACTAAATGAAAAAAGAAACGATTCTCATCACTCGTGATGGACGAACATGCTAGCGAGTATGCAGGCAAACATATGAGTGATACCATTTTGACCTTCATTGTGACCACTATTTGATAGGAATTTTGTTACATTTTGAAACACTGTCACCTTCGTGAACCTCGATGGGCTATAAGCATAGCATCAGTTGATGGTCAAAGAAGAAGTTATTTCGAATGCCCATTAAGAGTAGGATTACTCTTTTGTGCGGCCTGAAAAGGACGTTATGTGGCCGGTTGTCGTAGCTTTACTCACATCCAGAGGGTGCTGATGAAGGAGGGCCGGGGTTCTCCAGACAGTTGTGCCATGCTTGGCTTCATCTGCGTGTCGCTCACTACTATGAGGATCACATCGATTCCCTCACCTGGTTAGCCAGGCTACCATGAAAACATCCTGTTTCCAGGGAGGGCTACTAGGAAGCCGAGATGAGGGTCTTGGCCAGTATGTTTTTCCTGACCCTGACTAACATGTCTGATCAATATATTTTGCCTGACCAGAAGTTAGTCTTCGTCTCATCTCACCTCCCTTGAGAGCCAGACAAAGTGTGACAGACCACGACAGACCGATAACTGTGTGACGTCTCCCCAAGACACACCTCTACATCCCAAAGGGTGCATGAAAAGAGACCAAGTTGTCTTGGTAATCAAGTGGCAGCGACGAATTATCATTTGTTTCAGAAAAACCGGCCTAATGTGACTAGAAATGAGAAGAATTCGAAGTGCATTAACACATGAAATAGTGGAGGCAGGGACAATTAATGCATTTAAGAATAGATTGGATGCGCACAGTTTTGAGAACAAGGAAATGTAAATGAAACTGGTTGTATATAGACTCTGCAGAGTCTCTAAGCCAGTATAAAGACGTTAAGTTAAGAGTCAGCGACATTGAACATACTGAGAACCACTGTGGCCCTCCGCGTATCCGCACTCAGACGTATTACGCCTAACATCAATACAGACTACCACCAGCCGATTATGTGAAGGATGAGGAACTGCTAAGTTACTACATTGAATCTCCATGCCTAATGAAATTGGGTGTTGCACAAGGCAGTTTTCACAAAGCCAACAAAAAGGACAGTCCTATTGTGATGCTAGTATTTAAAATACGGGACAATGTGAATTACGTCAGGGTTGCAAACTTGGCTTTTTAAAGCCATGTTTCAGAAACTGCGCTTGGCGTAACAAAAATCGAACTGTTTTAATAGATTGCTTGATATCAGACAATTGGCCTCGCCCCCCGTTGGCATTTTATGAATTTTAAGGGATTGGTTGGTTCCAACCAATTGGTTTATTGTTTAATTTTATTTAATTAACTTCTTTTTTTTAGGAGAGGAGTAAAAAAAAGAAGGAAAGATTGTTTGGCGCCAAATAATAAGGTTGGCTTTTCTGTGAAATTGTTGGGGTCAGAAAACTCGTTCAGATTTTTTTTCCGGCGTTGTTTTTTAAATTTTAAAATTATTTCTACAGAAAGAAGTAAAAATGAGAGAAATACATGCAAATTTATGCCTGGTTGTTCCGGGTTTTCTGTCTATATTTTCATTTCTCACGAAGACTGCCTTTGTTGGGCTTGTGTTTGGTTTCTTTGTGGGCCTGTGTTTTGGCTCTCTTCAGCGTTGTAATCGAGAAGCCATGGGGTTACGATTGTACACTATCGCCTTTTATGAAATTTTGAATGAAGCGGATCTGGTCGCTTGTTGTGATCTGTTAGAAAGAACGTGAGAATTTCAAGTAGACAAATGTCACAGGGTTATTGCTCACAGGTTACTGATAACAGAAGTGTGGGTTCCCTAGAGTAGGCGATCATGTTTCTACACTGCATCCTGTTCCCAGTACTCTGTCAACTCCGTTTTGTGTCTGCGCGTGTGTGCTAAAACAGAGGTGCTTTTTTGGGGAGTTTCTTTGTATAATATTATTTGCTTACTTATTTATCGACTTCTGACCTTCGTGTAACGAAGCAGCTTTGATTTATTTATTACAAATAACAAACTGAAAAACTAACTTTCAAACTAACAAACTAACTTGGCTCTTTCAAACTAACTATCTTTCAAACTAACAATCTAACTAACAAACTAACTTTCAAACTAACTAACTAACTTTCAAACTATCTTTCAAACTAACAAACTAACTTTCAAACTAACAAACTAACGTTCAAACTAACTAACTAACTTTCAAGCTAACAAACTAACTTTCAAACTAAGAAACTAACTTTCAAACTAACTAACTAACTTTCAAGCTGACTGACTAACTTTTAAACAGATTAACTAACATTCAAACTGATAAACTAACTTTCAAACTAACAAACTAACTTTCAAACTAACTAACAAACTAACTAATAAACTAACTTTCAAAATAACTAACTAACTTTCAAACTAACAAACTAACTTTCAAACTAACAAACTAACTTTCAAACTAACAAACTAACTTTCAAACTAACAAACTAACTTTGAAACTAACAAACTAACTTTCAAACTAACAAGCTCACTTTCAAACTAACAAACTAACTTTCCAACTGACTGACTAACTTTTAAACAGATTAACTAACATTCAAACTGACAACCTAACTTTCAAACTAACAAACTAGCTTCCAAACTAACAAACGAATTTTCAAATTAACAAATTAATCAATTAACTTTCAAACTAGCAAACTAACTTTTCAAATAGCTACCTAACTTTCAAACTAACTAACAAACAAACAAACTAACTGACTAACTTTCAAATTAACAAACTAAGCAATTGACTTTCAAACTAACAAACTAAATTTCAAACTAACTGACTAACTATCAAACTAAATTTCAAACTATCTGACTTACTTTCAAACTAACAAACAAAATTTCAAACTAACAAACTAACCAATTAACTTTCAAACTAACAAACTAACCAATTAACTTTCAAACTAAGAAACAAACCAAAAAACTAAACTTACAAACTTTCAAATAAACAAACAAACTATCAAACTAAATGACTAACTTTCAAACCAACCAATTAACTTTCAAACTAACAAACAAACTAAAAAACTAAACTGACACTTTCAAATATTCAAACAAACTTTCAAACTAAATGACTAACTTTCAAACTAACCAATTAACTTTCAAACTAACAAACTAAAAAACTAAACTGACACTTTCAAATAAACAAAAAAATTGTCAAACTAAATGACTAACTTTCAAAGTAACCAATTAACTATCAAACTTACTTTCAAAAAACCTAAACTAATTTCCAAACCTATTTACCAACTGACTAACTTAATTACAAAGTGGCTGTTCCCCTACCTTGTGGCGTAGAGGTGTTTTTTTTTGTTTTATTTGTTTCTACGTTCGCCTTTTTCTCTGTAATCTCCAAAGCGGTGTGCGTTGCATTGTGGTTTTTATTTTGCGGCTGTCGGCCCAGTGCATCCGACTTCAGTATGCATGTTGTGTAAGGGTCTGCTTCCTCCTGCATTTTCTAAGGGTTTGCTTCCCCGGGGTAACGGCTGGTGCTGTGATGGGGATCGAACTCAGCACCTTCTGCTTGTGAGCCGTGTCACTTAACCACTAGCCCACGCCGTCCCCGTAGACGTGTTAAAGAGAGGACGACACGTTGTTCGATTTGCTGTCACTTCCTCTTGGTCCGTTTCCAATAGTCTTCAGTACACCTATACCGTCACTTCAGCAGGTGTGTCAACATATGTTGTTTCTATGTGTCACTGTCATATGCTGAGTTGGAGAGTATTCTACCCAGACTCACAGAGTCATAAAGTTTTCCAAATTTACTATAAGCACAATAATACAGCAGACTCACTAACTCACACAGTTGGAGAGTATTCTACCCAGACTCACAGAGTCATAACGTTTTCCAAATTGACTATAAGCACAATAATACATCAGACTCACTATCTCACACAGTTGGAGAGTATTCTACCCAGACTCACAGAGTCATAAAGTTTTCCAAATTGACTATAAGCACAATAATACAGCAGACTCACTAACTCACACAGTTGGAGAGTATTCTACCCAGACTCACAGAGTCATAAAGTTTTCCAAATTGACTATAAGCACAATAATACAGCAGACTCACTAACTCACACAGTTGGAGAGTATTCTACCCAGACTCACAGAGTCATAAAGTTTTCCAAATTGACTATAAGCACAATAAATAATACAGCAGACTCACTAACTCACACAGTTGGAGAGTATTCTACCCAGACTCACAGAGTCATAAAGTTTTCCAAATCTAAGCACAATAATACAGCAGACTCACTAACTCACACAGTTGGAGAGTACTCTACCCAGACTCACAGAGTCATAAAGTTTTCCAAATTTACTATAAGCACAATTATACAGCAGACTCACTAACTCACACAGTTGGAGAGTATTCTACCCAGACTCACAGAGTCATAAAGTTTTCCAAATTGACTATAAGCACAATAATACAGCAGATTCACTAACTCACACAGTTGGAGAGTATTCTACCCAGACTCACAGAGTCATAAAGTTTTCCAAATCTAAGCACAATAATACAGCAGACTCACTAACTCACACAGTTGGAGAGTATTCTACCCAGACTCACAGAGTCATAAAGTTTTCCAAATCTAAGCACAATAATACAGCAGACTCACTAACTCACACAGTTGGAGAGTATTCTACCCAGACTCACAGAGTCATAAAGTTTTCCAAATTGACTATAAGCACAATAATACATCAGACTCACTAACACACACAGTTGGAGAGTATTCTACCCAGACTCACAGAGTCATAAAGTTTTCCAAATTGACTATAAGCACAATAATACATCAGACTCACTAACTCACACAGTTGGAGAGTATTCTACCCAGACTCACAGAGTCATAAAGTTTTCCAAATTTACTATAAGCACAATAATACAGCAGACTCACTAACTCACACAGGCACCCAACAAAAACCCGCTGAAGGTGGAGTAGATTGATGGATTTGAAAAAAAGCTCTAGAAACAATATCGCAAATATTTTACAAGAATGAAGGTGATAATTAAATGGCAACTTGAAGATCTGGAGAAGGAAGAAGAGAAGGAGAAGAATAAGGGAGAAAGGAGAACGAAGAAGAAGAAAAAAATAATAAATCAGTCATTCCAAGAATGCAGTGAAAATGAAATACAAGAAGAATGAATATATGCTTTCTCTCGTTTCTGGAATGCAGAGTCATAAAGCTGATGTACCGGCCTCATACCCTATATGATCTAAAGAGCAAACACAATCTTACAACGGGGCACGCGATACGAGAAGTTAGTACACTTGATCCGAGATGTTAATACGGATGTCTTCTGCCTGAGTTATCACCTTGACACATATCTACCACGCAACAGTTTTCCAGGAAATTTAATACTTGTTCCGGCGATCAAAGAGACCTGGAAGACAGGAGATCAGTGGCTCTGAATGTTTGTCATGCTATGGGTACGTCTGCCGGTCTCGGGAAGCCATTGTCCTGCATTTATCCATTCTTTGGAATAGTATACTGTGTCCCCAATATAAAGCATATGTCCCCTCCGCCTTTTATGTTGCTGTTATTCTGATAAAGCACTCCGTCACCCGTGCCCTTTTTTGTCAGTTGTGGTTAAGGCCATGTAACCCCCAAACACATTTTTTTTCTTTATTTTGTCGGACTTCCAAAGTTCTGCCCCCTTCCCCACCCCTTCTTCCCCCTCCCCCCCCCCACCCCCCTAATTTTGTAAAGCGTATGCTAACCTCGGGGAAGGAAGACTAACGTCTGGTCAGGCAATACACTCTTATCAGACATGTTAGTTAGGGTCTGGCAAAATATACTGGTCAAGACCCTCACCTCGACTCCCCTGTAGCCCTTGGTGGGAACGGGCTGTTCTTCTTGGCAGTTTGTCTAGCGAGACGGGAAGGGAGGGGCGGGGGCTGTTGCGACGTGATCCTCATAGTAGTGACCGTGACGCAGGTGAGTCCAAGCATAACACAGCTGCCTGGGGGACCACGGTCCACCTTCATCAGCACGCTCGGGATGTGAGGAAAGCTACTGCAACCCGCCACTTAACGTCCATTTCAAGACGCACAGAAGAGTTCTTGTTTCGAATGCCCACAATGAATAGGTTTACTATTGTGTGCGCCCTGAAAAGGACGGACTGAGGGCATTCATAACAACACGGCCCCACACACCCACTATTTGTCAACCTGGTGTAGCTTATACGCCAGCCCCCACCCACTATTTGTCAACCTGGTGTAGCTTATACGTCCGCCCCACCCACTATTTGTCAACCTGATGTAGCTTATACGCCCGCCCCACCCACTATTTGTCAACCTGGTGTAGCTTATACGCCCGCCCCACCCACTATTTGTCAACCTGATGTAGCTTATACGCCCGCCCCACCCACTATTTGTCAACCTGGTGTAGCTTATACGCCCGCCCCACCCACTATTTGTCAACCTGGTGTAGCTTATACGCCCGCCCCACCCACTATTTGTCAACCTGGTGTAGCTTATACGCCCACCACCACCCACTATTTGTCAACCTGGTGCAGCTTATACGCCCGCCTCCACCCACTATTTGTCAACCTGGTGTATCTTATACGCCCACCACCACCCACTATTTGTCAACCTGGTGCAGCTTATACGCCCGCCTCCACCCACTATTTGTCAACCTGGTGTAGCTTATACGCCCGCCCCACCCACTATTTGTCAACCTGGTGTAGCTTATACGCCCACCACCACCCACTATTTGTCAACCTGGTGCAGCTTATACGCCCGCCTCCACCGACTATTTGTCAACCTGGTGTAGCTTATACGCCCACCACCACCCACTATTTGTCAACCTGGTGCAGCTTATACGCCCGCCTCCACCCACCATTTGCCAACCTGGTGTAGCTTATACGCCCGCCCCCACCCACCCACTATTTGTCAATCTAGTGAAGCGTATTATCAAAAAGTCCAGAGCTGCCCATGATCTTCATCTGTAACTGCGGTCAGATAGGATCCGTCGACGCCCCCAGGTGAAGATCCCCTGGCCCCAGACGCACACCTTTATCTCTCCGGGCCAGCTTTTCTATTTCTCCAAGAAAACAACAAAGAAGCAAGAGGCCCGCATTAACCCAGCCTAAAACGGGACATGATTCTAATCTCACCCCCACACCGCATCCTCATGTCACGCCAGAATTGCTCTTAATAGCCATTTCCGTGTCTCCATCATGATCGTGTAGAAACTACAACATGACTCGTTCCGCGACACCTCTGACCAGCGGGAGGTTTATATGGAGAGGCGTAATGCGAGAGGAGGCGAGTGCACTGGGCTGAGGAGGGAGGAGGAGGAGGAAGTGGAGGGACTGAAGAGGAAAATGAGTTGGGAATTGGTTTTCATTTATGTTCATGTTTTGATTGCACTTCCTGTTTCCAGTGCCCTGTCTTCCTCCTTGATTTTAGGTGAACAGAGAAGGATAGTGATGATTAGGGGAGGGCCACGCGTCGTTACTGGCAGAAGTGTATCAATGAGGCTTCGTTCATATTGAAATAGAGGGCTTAGAGTCGGCTCTCAAGGTTGTAAACCGGAGAGAGAGGAGAGTGAGAGGGGAGGCGAGAGAGAGGGGAGGCGAGAGAGAGGGGGGGGGGCGAGAGAGAGGAGAGGCGAGAGAGAGGGAAGGTGAGAGAGAGGGCAGGTGAGAGAGAGTGGAGGTGAGAGAGAGGGAAGGCGAGAGAGAGGGGAGGTGAGAGAGAGTGGAGGTGAGAGAGAGGGAAGGCGAGAGAGAAGGGAGGTGAGAGAGAGGGGATGTGAGAGAGAGGGGATGTGAGAGAGAGGGGAGGCGAGAGAGAGGGGAGGTGAGAGAGAGTGGAGGTGAGAGAGAGGGAAGGCGAGAGAGAGGGGAGGTGAGAGAGAGGGGAGGTGAGAGAGAGGGAAGGCGAGAGAGAGGGGAGGCGAGAGAGAGGGGAGGCGAGAGAGAGGGGAGGCGAGAGAGAGTGGAGGCGAGAGAGAGGGAAGGCGAGAGAGAGAGGGGAGGTGAGAGAGAGAGGGGAGGTGAGAGAGAGGGGAGGCGAGAGAGAGGGGAGGCGAGAGAAAGAGGAGGCGAGGGAGGAGAGAGAAAAAGAGAGACGAGAGTCTAGAGAGGCTAGAGAGAAGAGATTCGAGAGATGGAGGAGAGGGAGGAGTGAGAGAGGCTAGAGAGAGGAGAGGCGAGAGAGACGAGAGGCAAGAGAGATGAGAGAGGGAGAAGAGGCGAGAGAGGGAGAAAAGGCGAGAGGGAGAAAAGGCGAGAGAGGGAGAAAAGGCGAGAGAGGGAGGAGAGGCAAGAAAGGAGAGACGCTAGAGAGGAGAGGCGAGAGAAGAGGCGTGAGGAGAGGTGAGAGAAGAGGCGAGAGAGAAGAGAGAGGAGAGGCGAGAGAGGCTAGAGAGAGGCAAGATAGGCTAGAGAGTGGAGAGGCCAGAGAGAGAGGCTAGAGAGTGGAGAAGCGAGAGGGTCTAGAGAGAGGAGAGGCGAGAAAGGCTAGAGAGAGGATTCTGACTAACATGACTGATCAGTATATTTTGCCTGACTAGACGTTAGTTTTCCTTCTGGGCTTCAGGAGTAAACCCTGAGGAAAAATCTGAATCCTGTGCTATCTATAAAATCTTGCCACTAGCAAAAGGAAGCTCAGGACCAGAGAGTGAGGTTGACAAAAGGCAAATTAACTCCATCACATGTGATGGACCAACATCATGGGTGTATGTGTGATGGTATATGCTCATGAAAGAGCGAGTGAATAAGAGATATAGTGTGTGTGGGGTGAAATGGTACGTGTATCTATATGTGTGTTAGAGAGAGAAAGAGTGTCTGTATGTGAGGGATAGTGCAAAGAATTTAGAAACGTCCTGATGTTAGAGCATATCCGGCCATCTTTATGAGGTATAATGATCAGTTCACCTCTTCATTTATCCTAAACCACATTTGAGTCATGTACCCATTTCTTCAACAGGGTGAACTATTGGGGGCCAATGTAGAATCATGAAACAGATCCCTCTACTGCACAGCAAACACTCAAACCGCTGAGTAAACATGCTTAGAAACAAACAAAAGATGACAATGACGTGGATACAATACAGCTGAATTTTGATAGAAAATGATGTTGATATCTGATATGCCAGTGATTCCCAAACTGTTTCAGCCCACGGCAGCCTTAGTGCACCAGAATTTGTCCATGACACCCCAAGTCAGAAAATAAGCCTGCTTAACAGTGGGCAGGTGATGAAAATATTGAAATATTTCTGGGAACCCCTGTGAACCAGCCATGGCACACAGATTGGGAACCACTGTGATGTGGTAAGCCAGACAAGAAGAACAGTTAAATACAGAATGAATGAAGGACAATTCAAAATGAGACGGGGGGGGGGGGGGGGGGGGGGGGAGGGCCACACAAATGAGAGTATCACAGCAACAACTCAATATGGCAAAAGGAAAATAGGGTACAGGTGAAGTAATGTAGATATTAGGATACAGAATTGACACAATTTGACTGTCTCGTCTTGTGATTGACAGGCCAACATGAGGTAGGGAGAAGTTGGGTGGACAGAGGGAGGAAGATTTGAGGGTAGGAAAATGGCAATGTATTACACTTACTTGTCTTGTGAAGTGAGAGAAAGAGACAGAGAGAGAGAGAGAGAGAGAGAGAGAGAGAGAGAGAGAAAGAGAGAAAGAGACAGACAGAGAGAGAGAGAGAGAGAAAGAGAGAAAGAGAGAGAGAGAAATAAATATATTTAATCATCATCATCAAGTGCCCTGCCGATGGTGATCATGGACCTTTATTACCTCTTATCACATGTCTCAGTTATATTTTCTCTCTTTACCTTCCACTGTCCCGCTTGCCTGCGATTCTGCCCGTTGTCACCATGTGCCCCAACCTGCCTCTTCTCATGACATGCCTGAAAAAGGATGACTGCCTTGTCTTGATTTCTTAGCTTTCTTTACAGTCCATGGAGCTTTCAACATTCTTCTGCATAACGACATTTCTGTTGCTGCTTCCAATGATCCCTGTACGTGCCTGCTGATTGTCCATGACTCGCTGCCATATGTCAGTAATAGTTCCACATCGCTCTCTCTCTCTCTCTCTTTCCTTCTATCGCCCAGAGGGTACATAGGTCATCATCAACCAACCCTCGCCAAGTAGCTCTGTCCTGTGCAATTTTTTCCACTTCTTTCCAGCTTTTTCCTGTTTTTGTTACTTCCGCTTCCAGATCTCGTCTCCTTGTTATTCCTTTGTCTGCCTATGCCTCTCCTTCCCTGGGGGTTCCATGACAAGGATTGCCTGGTGTTACTGGCCTGGGGCTTTCTTAATGTATGACCCATCCAACTCCTCTTTCTTCCTAAGATTTCCTGTTCCAATTGACCTTGTTCCGCTCTCTGACAGTCTGTTATTTATAACTTTCTCAAACAATTGTATACCAAGAATCTTTCTCAGTCATCAATTGACAAAACTCTGCGGTCTCCTGTCATTTACTCTTGGTCATCCTCCATGTTTCTGCTCCGTACAGCACGACTGGCTTCACATTTGAATTGACAACCATTATTTTAGTCTTCCTTCTTATTTCCTTGTTGTTCCATCTTGGTTTCAACATGCTGAATGCAACCCTTGCTTTTGGTATCCTTGTTTTTTACCTGGAGGCAGGATATATTTCCAGAGGTGGTAGAAAATATACCAGGTATTGCAAACAAAAACTGCCAGACTGAAAAAGAAAGGAGAGATACTACCCTAAGCTTCATAACGAAAAGCTACCCAAGCATGGACTGGACCCATGCATACACCGACGGTTCTGTAACAAACACAACACAGAACGGAGGGGCAGGAGCATTCCTGAACCTACCAAATGGCAGAAAAATAACACTGTCATTCGCTAATGGTAAGTACACAAGCAATTTCAGAGCGGAGGCAGAGGCACTGAGGGCGGCAGTGGAAGAAATGGTGACACACAGTGAAAATGAGAGCCATATAGTCCTGCTGACAGATGCCCTCGCCGTAGTCACAGCGCTAAAAAGCCAGAAAAACACTGAGCTTAATGACTTAAGAGCAGCACTCTGCAAACTGTGCCAGCAGTCCGCACCAAAAAGGGTAGTGGTACAGTGGGTACCATCACACTGCAACATCCAAGGCAACGAGGAGGCAGACAGACTGGCAAAAGAAGGTGCAAGACTACCACAAACAGATACCAGTATGACGTACGAAGAGTCAAAACGGCTTATCAAAGCCAGATACATGACCAAATGGGAAACCGAACATACTGGTTACACCAAAAACGATGCCTATTACCAGTTGAACCGAAGAGAGCAGGTCGTTGTCTTCAGACTTCGCACTGGCCACAATAGACTGAGGTACCACCTATTCAACAAATTGAAGATAGGGTGTACCGACGAATGCCCGTGCGGTACTGGTAAAATGACCGCTGAACATCTGCTGCAGAACTGCCCGACATATGAGGATCAGAGAGAGCAGATGTGGCCATTACCAGTGGAACTGCAAGACAAGCTCTATGGCAGTGTCGACAGCCTCAGGATGACCGCCGCTTTTTTCGAAAAAATAATGGTTACTGTCTGACTGCGTACGCAGAAGAAGAAGAAGTATCCTTGTTTTTATATCCTCGCCTGTCCCTCCTTCCCTATTGATGATAATTACTAGGTATGTAAATACCTCTACCACTTCCAGTGGAGTTCCTCTTAGTCTGATTGGTTCTGTGTTTGCTGCATTGACCCTAATTATTTGTATCTTTATATTTCCCCATAGCATCCAAGAACTCTTTTCCTTAAATTCAGTGAAAGGGTTTTGTTGCACAAGATTGCCCGCATAGTCTGGAAGACTGATTGTTGTATCATACAGCATCACGAAGACCAAACACAACATTCCTCTTGTTCGTCAGGCTCCCTATTCTCTCGACATGGCTAGTTGTAATATTTGGCTGTTCCCCAAACTGAAAATGCCACTGAAAGGTACCCGATTTCAGTCACGAGAAGACAGAATGCTGAACGCAACAGTCCAGCTTTACTCCATTCCCAAAGAGGCCTTCCCAAAATGCTTCCAACAGTGGTGGGACCACTGTGCAGCCCCAAGGAGAGTACTTTGAAGGTATGCAGCAAAAATGGAGCCGTAACCAGCTGTGGGTCTATATTGCTGTGCTGTTTTAGTTCATTATAGATGCCGCCAGACCACGGCTTTGCCTGAAATTCACACTAGTCGATGACTTATGCTTGTGTTTCACGGAAATGTACTGTTGTTTTCCATTTATACTGTTTAATTTGTTTGTTTATTGTGTCTTCTTCCCTCCAATTATCTTGGAACGGACATCGGCTATATGAATAGCACTACGCTTAAACCTGTGTCATATTTCACCGTATAGTTCACACGGCTGAACTTTATAAGATTGGCGCCCTTTGCCCTAGCTACAACCATTGTCAGTATTTGTGTGTGAAATTTAGACATGACTAATAGATGAACACAGCCTGGGAGAGATACCTGACTCACTCACACGCTGAGTGATATCCCTACGACCTCTTGCGGTTATGGGAAAGGCACGACACACAAAAATGTTAGATGTCATCTCCCTCTGCTGCCTTGTGGGATACCGGTTTACGAAAAGGCTCCGGGAATAAAACCTGAGGAAAAATCTGCATCCTGTGCTACCTCCAGCCGTCTCGATAAATATCTTGCCACTGGCCAAGGGCAGCTCAGGACCAGAGAGTGAGGTTGACAAAAGGCGCAGTTGCTTTCTCACTTTAATCCAAATCACTGCGCAAGGTCACCCATTTCAGCGGACGCAGCAAGAGAAAAGACTGTCCACTCGGCTGAACAAAGAGAGTGGTCTCCATCACAAGTGATGTAAGAACATCATACTTTGAAGGTAATTAGGGTGTCAGACATCCAGGTGAGTAACTGTATTGTTTCAGACCAAAGTCCCGATACATTTTGAACAGATAAATATATTGACTTAACAATCTGATAGCCTAGTTCAGTTCAAATGCCATCTGCACATCGAAGGTCGGCTGCAACGTATCTCCAACTTCCCCTGTCTCTTGCCTTGATGGTACTATCTGTCAGGTTTTTCTCTATCCATCTCCTGATGTTATTCTTGATGGTACTATCTGTCAGGTTTTTCTCTATCCATCTCCTGATGTTATTCTTGATGGTACTATCTGTCAGGTTTTTCTCTATCCATCTCCTGATGTTATTCTTGATGGTACTATCTGTCAGGTTTTTCTCTATCCATCTCCTGATGTTATTCTTGATGGTACTATCTGTCAGGTTTTTCTCTATCCATCTCCTGATGTTATTCTTGATGGTACTATCTGTCAGGTTTTTCTCTATCCATCTCCTGATGTTATTCTTGATGGTACTGACAGGTTTTTCTCTATCCATCTCCTGATGTTATTCTTGATGGTACTATCTGTCAGGTTTTTCTCTATCCATCTCCTGATGTTATTCTTGATGGTACTATCTGTCAGGTTTTTCTCTATCCATCTCCTGATGTTATTCTTGATGGTACTATCTGTCAGGTTTTTCTCTATCCATCTCCTGATGTTATCCTTGATGGTACTGACAGGTTTTTCTCTATCCATCTCCTGATGTTATTCTTGATGGTACTATCTGTCAGGTTTTTCTCTATCCATCTCCTGATGTTATCCTTGATGGTACTGACAGGTTTTTCTCTATCCATCTCCTGATGTTATTCTTGATGGTACTATCTGACAGGTTTTTCTCTATCCATCTCCTGATGTTATTCTTGATGGTACTATCTGTCAGGTTTTTCTCTATCCATCTCTTGATGTTATCCTTGATGGTACTATCTGACAGGTTTTTCTCTATCCATCTCTTGATATTATCTTCCCACTTATTGCATTCTTTACCTCTGAAACATTTGTCATCCGCCCTTTCCTTCCAGTACTATTTCCAGAAATGCGTAATACATTTTTATTTTTCCAAAATATTTTAACAATCAGACTCGTTTCATCAATTCTCTCTGCACCCTTGATTGTTCCAAGACATTCTTATTTGTTTTCTTTTCTTCCCAGGAGATGTGCCCCACTCTTCTATATATCCACATTTCAAAAACATAAATTCTCTTATTCAACAGCTTGTTCATTATCCATGTTTCTAGCCATACAGTAAAAATGACTATACATAAATTGACCATTCTCATTTCTAATTTGTGAGTGACTTGTTTAGATGTCAATATATGACTCATGCAATATATGACTCATGCAATATATGACTCATGTTGGTGAAAAACAGATTTGGCCATTTCTATTCTCTTCCTGTTTCCATTTTGTTTGTTCTAGTTTCTGTTATTATATTTCTAAGAAAGGAGTAGTTCTTGACCTGTTTCAATATTTGATTGTCCATTGTGTAGAGTAGATTTTGAGTCTACTTTGCTAATTAATTATCACTGTGTTCGTTGTTTAGGTGTTAATGTCCAATCCTTACACAGCAGGCCAAGTGAGTGAGGCATATATAAGAGTTTAGGATGGTTTGAGCCAATCGTCTTGTGACAAGAGGAATTTTTACAACATTATGAAAGAGGAATTGATACGACATTATGAAAGAAGAATTGATAGGGCATTATGAATGAGGAATTGTTAGGACATTATGAACAAGGAATTGACAGGGCATTATGAAAGAAGAATTGATAGGGCATTATGAATGAGGAATTGATAGGACATTATGAAAGAGGAATTGATAGGGCATTATGAAAGAAGAATTGATAGGGCATTATGAATGAGGAATTGATAGGACATTATGAAAGAAGAATTGATAAGGTACATTATAAAAGAAATTGACAGGACATTATGAAAGAGGACAGACTGGACATTTTGAAAGAGAACAAACAGGACATAATGAAAGGAATTGATAGGACATTATGAAAGAGGAATTGACAGGGCATTATGAAAGAAGAATTGATAGGGCATTATGAATGAGGAATTGATAGGACATTATGAAAGAGGAATTGATAGGGCATTATGAAAGAAGAATTGATAGGGCATTATGAAAGAAGAATTGATAAGGTACATTATAAAAGAAATTGACAGGACATTATGAAAGAGGACAGACTGGACATTTTGAAAGAGAACAAACAGGACATAATGAAAGGAATTGATAGGACATTATGAAAGAGGAATTGATAGGGCATTATGAATGAGGAATTGATAGGACATTGTGAAAGAGGAATTGAGAGGACATTATGAAAGAAGAATTGATAAGACATTATGAAAGAAGAATTGATAAGGTACATTATAAAAGAAATTGACAGGACATTATGAAAGAGCACAGACTGGACATTTTGAAAGAGAACAAACAGGACATAATGAAAGGAATTGATAGGACATTATGAAAGAGGAATTGATAGGACATTATAAAAGAAGAATTGATAGGGCATTATGAATGAGGAATTGATAGGACATTGTGAAAGAGGAATTGAGAGGACATTATGAAAGAAGAATTGATAGGACATTATGAAAGAAGAATTGATAAGGTACATTATAAAAGAAATTGAGAGGACATTATGAAAGAGGAATTGATAGGACATTATGAAAGAAGAATTGATTGGGCATTATGAAAGAAGAATTGATATGACATTATGAAAGAAGAATTGATAGGACATTATGAAAGAGGACAGACTGGACATTATGAAAGAGAACAAACAGGACATTATGAAAGGAATTGATAGGACATTATGAAAGAGGACAAACATGACATTATGAAAGAGGACAAACATGACAATTAGAAAGAGGAACTGATAGAACATCATGAAAGAGAAAAGACAGGACATTATGAAAGAAGAAAAACAGAGAACATTATGAAAGAGGAATTAACAGCACATTATGAAAGAGGAAAAACGAAGGACATTTTGAATTATGTAGGACATTATGAAAGAGAGAGGAAATTATGAAAGAGGAATTGATAGGCCATTATGAAAGAGGAATTGACAGGACATTATGTAAGAAAAAACAGAGGACATTATGAAAGAGGAAAAACAGGATATTATAAAAGAAGAAAGACAGAGGACATCAGATGAGAAAAGAGGACATCTATAGTTTTCTCTCATGTCTTATGAAAAGGTAGAAAAAATAGTACACAATGAAAGAAGGAAAAGAGGAATAGACAGAGGGAGGCAGATAGGATAGACGACTTTCACAGTTTTTACTCACTCGTCTTGCGACAAGAGTACCCTCGCCGTCGTTGTCGTTGTTAAGTTTGGTCAGGGCCAGATCAAGTTGAGGTGTCCGCTGTGGCACATCTAAGAATGACACAAGATCGCATAAATCAGTCCAGCACTCAATCAAAGCATCACTCAAATGATCCATCAATCCATCCCATTAATCAATCCATCCCTCAATCAATCCAGCACTCAATCAAAGCATCACTCAAATGATCCATCAATCCATCCCATTAATCAATCCATCCCTCAATCAATCCAGCACTCAATCAAAGCATCACTCAAATTATCCATCAATCCATCCCATTAATCAATCCATCCCTCAATCAATCCATTACTCAATCAATTCATCACATGTTGTTGTTGTTATCCCAGAGCTGCTGAGCAAGCCTACCCTTGGTAGCCCAATGCCATTCTTATATAGATACAGGTCTTCTTCAGATATTTCGCTGCTCTGTACAGTGTGTTGGCAATTGTCTGCAGTGCTTGTAAGAATCTTTTCCTCATGTCCGCAAGCGCCTTGCACTCAATGAGTAGATGTCAAACTGTTTTCATCAGGATGAGAGCAATGTTTGCATAAGGGCAGGTGTTGGGGATTGATGCGGTTCAAGTGGCTATTGACTCTGGTATGTCCTGTATGCAACTGAAAGATGAGACTTTGATCTCTTCTATTTAGTTTATTTATGTCATCGTTATTTTTTGGCTGTGACATTTCACTAAAAAAAACTGCGACCTGTTGTTCCCGGTCGCCGAGCTGTTCATCCAGATTTCCAGAGAATTATTATTAATAATTTGTTTTACTGTGTGGTTATTGCAGGGTCTATCCAATTGTTGTTTCAAGGATCCTGTTTTTGCCAATCTGTCAGCCATCTCGTTCCCTAGTAGCCAACTATGTCTAGGGATCCATTGCAGAGTGACATTTATCCCGTGGGCCCCAACAAGAATATCTCCTTTTCTTTGTATGGGGTGTTCCCAAATTAAGTCTTAACGGCAAATACCTGCAGCCAAACGACAACCCAAACTACTTGGGAGTCACATTTGATCGGCGCATGACATGGAAATGTCAGATCGAGAGAAACCGAATGAGAGCCAGAGAAAGAATGCAATCATGAGGAAACTGGCTGGCACAAGCTGGGGAACAGACGAAAGTATACTAAAGAAACTGTACACTGGAAGAGTGAGACCAGTTCTCGAGTATGGCATTGCGGCGTGGACAACAGCAGCAAAGGCGAACTTCGATCAAATTAGCAAACTCCAAAACCAAGCCATGAGAGTTATAACAGGAGGCATGAAGTCAACGCCAATTGTAAAACTTGAAAAGATTACAAAACTGCAATCCATGACCGACAGAAGAGACTGCAGAGCCCAGCTGCAATCAGAGAAACTCAGAAGACTGACTGACCATCCAATGCACCAGAGACTAAACAATCTCGGAAATGGGAAACTAAAGCGGAGAAACTTTGCAGAAATAGCCAAAGCAAAGATGCACGAAGACCCCATGAACGCACTAATAACACAAAAGCCCATCCCTACTGTACGAAAACCTACCTGGATGAAGCATATATATCCAGAGGTGGTAGAAAATATACCAGGTATTCCAAACAAAAACTGCCAGACTGAAAAAAGAAAGAAGAGATACTTCCTGAGCTATATAACGAAAAACTACCCAAGCATGGACTGGACCCATGCATACACCGACGGTTCTGTAACAAACACAACACAAAACGGAGGGGCAGGAGCATTTTGAACCTACCAAATGGCAGAAAAATAACACTGTCATTCGCTACTGGAAAATACACAAGCAATTTCAGAGCGGAGGCAGAGGCACTGAGGGCGGCAGTGGAAGAAATGGTGACACGTAAAAGGAATGAAAGCCATATAGTCCTGCTTACAGATGCCCTGGCCGTAGTCACAGCACTAAAAAGCCAGAAAAATACTGAACTTAATGACTTAAGAGCAGTACTCTGTCAACTATGCCAGCAGTCCGCACCAAAAAGGGTAGTGGTACATCCCACTGCAACATCCAAGGCAACGAGGAGGCAGACAGACTGGCAAAAGAAGGTGCAAGACTACCACAACCTGATACTAGTATGACGTACGAAGAGTCAAAACGGCTTATTAGAGCTAGGTACATGACCAAATGGGAAACCGAACATACTGGCTACACAAAAAAAACGATGCCTATTACCAGTTGAACAGAAGAGAGCAGGTCGTGGTCTTCAGACTTCGCACTGGCCACAATAGACTGAGGTACCACCTATTCAACAAATTGAAGATAGGTGGCACTGACGAATGCCCGTGTGGTACCGGGAAAATGACCGCTGAGCAATTGCTGCAAAACTGCCCGACATACGAGGATCAGAGAGAGCAGATGTGGCCATCACCAGTGGCAACACTAGACAAGCTCTATGGCAGTGTCGATAGCCTCAGGATGACTGCTGCTTTTTTCGAAAAAATTAAGGTTCATGTCTGACTGCGTAAGAAGAAGCAGAAGAAGTATGGGGTGTTCTTCTAAAAATTACAAAATCCATCTGCAACAATTTGCCCAAGTCAAGCTGTTCCTGCAAAATCTCAACTGCTGTTTTTTATAGGCTCGGCCGGTGCTTCATCGTTTGAACGCTTTTCGATGCATGAATCACAAAACTCGTAAATGGACCCATTCGGGTATTTCATATGGATACCATACCCTGCAAAAGAGGTAGATTTAAATGCTGATCCATCCGTATAGACCGGACTGCCGATTTTGGGTAGCTGGAGACTGTCTCCAGGGCAGATGTCTTCAGGATATTAGGTGTAGTCTTCTTGGTGGCTGCCTTTTCTGTCTGGTGTGTTTTTATGATTGGCAGGCAAAGATTTTCCCAAGCGCGTGGTCCAACAAACTTATTTTCCGTTTTTCTCTCCTCTGGTAGATGGTGAATGTGGCTTTCCTCTTCTGCTACATCCAGTGGGGACAATTGTTTCAGTCTTCTCTTTTGCTTCTAAGTGTCTATTAGTACCATATTTTGGTGATCATTTTCTTGTCTCTTATATCTCTCTACCACTTCAGTCAGTGCCCCCTTTCTACTGATATCTAGCGGTTCTATGTTGGCCTCTATCTCTCATGCCGCTGTAGGTGTTGATCTCATCCCCCTATAAATTAGTCTGACAGCTTGATTCTGCACCCAGTCAATAAATGAGATGTTATTTATACTCACAAAGATGGCGCCATAACTGGCTGCGAGTCTACATTTCTCTACTGTTTTGGATCATTATGGATGCCGCTAGACCACGGATTTGCCTGGAATTCACACTAGTCGACGACTTCACTTGTGTTCACTGAAACGTGGTGCTGTTTTCCGTCTGGACTTGTTATTTCGTTCTTTTTTTGTGATTTCTTCCATCCGTTTATCCTGGTCTGGATGCCGGCTGAATGGCACTACGCTTATACCTGTGACGTATTTCACGGGTTAGTTCTGCCGGTTCACCTTCGCGAATTTGGCGTGTGAGAATTTTAGATGCTACTATGATGAGCTCAATACAGCTGGGGAGAGATGCCAGACCCACTCACACGCTGAGTGTTGTCCATACGACCTCTTGTGGTTATCGAAAAGGCACGACAAACTGCGTTAGATGCCATCCCACCTTTCTACCCTGCGGGTTACATGTTTATGGAAAGGCTTCGGTGGTAACCCTGAGGCAAAATCTGCATCCTATGCTATCTCCAGTCGTCTCGATGAATGTCTTGCCACTGGCAAAAGGTAGCTCAGGCTCTGTGAGTGAGGTTGACAAAAGGCGCAGTTTAAGTCACCCATTTCAGTGGACACAGCAAGAGATACGACTGTCCACACGGCTGAACAAAGAGAGTGGTCTTCATCACTTGTGATGGACAACTATTATTGGTCTGTATGGGAAGGCTGTAGCTCATCACTAGTCGTAAATAACCACGGTATAGTTGTCGAAGTGTTTGTTTATCAGTTCCCCAATTTGTACTAGCAGGCCTTTTGATTAAGTTTAAACACTTGGTTGCTTTACTTCTCACGTTGCAGATGTGGCTGCCAAATTTCAACTGTCTGTCCAGTGTTACTCCCAGATAAACTGTGGTATCAGCCTTTACAAGATGGTGTATACAGTTGTCTGTGTATTTATCTTTAGTTTCCACAGTTCGCAGTATACTGAAATTGTTAGTAGCGCTCTTTTGATCATGGCTTTTGCCAAAATGGGATATTTCTGTGGTCCAAATGGCAAGATCATCAGCAAAACAAGGCTTTTGACCCATTTAGATGGCTAGTGAGGTCCTTTATATAGATGAGAAAAAGGGTCCAGCTTAGAGGAGAGCCCTATGGCAGTCCCTCTTCTAACATTCTTTTACTTGATGCTGCACTTGCAAAGTTGGTATCTATGGTTCTGTTGGTCAGGAAGGCCTGTATCCATTTGGTCATCTTTCCTTCTATTCCCATTTTCCTCAGTCATCAAAAGGCCCTTCCTCCAATATGCCCTGCAATATGCTGATAGTGGGAATCCAGAATTATAGTTTTATATGCAAATATGCCTGCTGGACAACCTGCAATATGCTGATAGTGGGAATCCAGAATTATAGTTTTATATGCAAATATGCGTGCTGGACAACCTGCAATATGCCTGCAATATGCTGATAGTGGGAATCCAGAATTTTAGTTTTATATGCAAATATGCCTGCTGGACAACCTGCAATATGCTGATAGTGGGAATCCAGAATTATAGTTTTATATGCAAATATGCATGCTGGACAACCTGCAATATGCCTGCAATATGCTGATAGTGGGAATCCAGAATTATAGTTTTATATGCAAATATGCCTGCTGGACAACCTGCAATATGCTGATAGTGGGAATCCAGAATTATAGTTTTATATGCAAATATGCGTGCTGGACAACCTGCAATATGCCTGCAATATGCTGATAGTGGGAATCCAGAATTTTAGTTTTATATGCAAATATGCCTGCTGGACAACCTGCAATATGCTGATAGTGGGAATCCAGAATTATAGTTTTATATGCAAATATGCGTGCTGGACAACCTGCAATATGCCTGCAATATGCTGATAGTGGGAATCCAGAATTTTAGTTTTATATGCAAATATGCCTGCTGGACAACCTGCAATATGCTGATAGTGGGAATCCAGAATTATAGTTTTATATGCAAATATGCGTGCTGGACAACCTGCAATATGCCTGCAATATGCTGATAGTGGGAATCCAGAATTTTAGTTTTATATGCAAATATGCCTGCTGGACAACCTGCAATATGCCTGCAATATGCTGATAGTGGGAATCCAGAATTTTAGTTTTATATGCAAATATGCCTGCTGGACAACCTGCAATATGCTGATAGTGGGAATCCAGAATTATAGTTTTATAAGCAAATATGCCTGCTGGACAACCTGCAATATGCTGATAGTGGGAATCCAGAATTATAGTTTTATATGCAAATATGCCTGCTGGACAACCTGCAATATGCTGATAGTGGGAATCCAGAATTATAGTTTTATATGCAAATATGCGTGCTGGACAACCTGCAATATGTCTGCAATATGCTGATAGTGGGAATCCAGAATTTTAGTTTTATATGCAAATATGCCTGCTGGACAACCTGCAATATGCTGATAGTGGGAATCCAGAATTATAGTTTTATAAGCAAATATGCGTGCTGGACAACCTGCAATATTTTTTTTATTTTTTTTTTGCCATCGCCTTATTTCTCTAATCCCCAAGGAGGTGTGCGTTGCACTGTGGTTTTTATTTTGCGCCTGTCGGCCCAATGCATCCGACTTCAGCATTCATTTTATGTAAGGGTCTGCTTCCTCCTACATTTTCTAAAGGTTTGCTTCCCCGGGGTAACGGCCGGTGCTGTGATGGGGATCGAACCCAGCACCTTCGGATTGTGAGCCTTGCCACTTATCCACTAGGCCACGCTGTCCCCCAACCTGCAATACGTCTGATGCAGATCAATAAACACTGCTAGTGAGCTTTTTCCATCTTGGAATCCATCCATCACATTCTGTGTAAACCTCAAGAGGGGATCATCCGTGCGGTGTCCATGCCTGAACCCTGCCTGGTTTCTATCAAGGAGGTTTTTGCTTTCCTTACTTACTTAGTCGCTCCTCTTCTACCGTGAGGTGTAGAGGTGTTTTTGCTTTCCAGCCACCAATATAGTCTGTTGTTTACCATTCTTTCAACCACTTTACCTAAACATGAGGTGAGCGACACAGGTCTATAGGTTCCAGTTGTTCCTGATTGTTTCTCTTTCTTCAGTCTGGGTTTGATAGTTGCTGATAGCTATATTGATGGCAACTGTCCTTGGTCCCATGTTCTGTTGATAAACCATAAAAGTACCTCTTTCGCCGTTGGTCCTAATTTACTTATCATCTCAGTTTTAACTTTATCTTATTCTGATGCTTTTTTTTTTTTTGCCAGTTTCTTCATCATCATGCTCAGGTATTGTGAAGTGAAGTGATTTTTAAAGGCAGCTATATTGGTGTAGTCGTTAAAGGAGTCTTTTAAAAGTGCTTTATCTAGCAGTTTTCTTGGAAGTGCTTTATTTACTCTAGCACAAAACGCTGGGATAAGTGCATAAACATTGAAGGAGATTATATAAAAAAATTAAATGGCATTTTCATTACTTGAAAAAAAAAAAAAATGTTCATTACAGAAAGAAGTCCCAGTTTGACTTAAACGCCCCTTATATATATATATATATATATATATATATATAAGGCTATAGAGAGAGAGAGGAGAGAGAGAGAGAGAGAGAAAGAAAACAGGAAAAATGGAAGAACAATATAAATTAAGAAAAATAATTAGAAAGTATTTCAGATCTGTTACCTTCATAAATAACCATGGACGACAACGTCTCCAGTGTATCTTTATTGAAGTTTCCTCCGGGTCTGAAACATATGCAGAAACAAAACAAAACAATGACATAAAAACGATAGATGCTGACGCCAATACAAGCCTAAGAGCCAGTTGATGATCTGGTGCACATGTGATATATTTAAGAGATGTGCACGTGCATGGGATGCCTAGCATCCGCTACCTATCAAGCTGGATGTGGTTGCCCCCCTACAGACACATTTTGGATCCCCCAATTACAATTTCCAGCTATTCTTAACTTCACTTAACATCTTTATGCTGGTTTAGAAGACTATGCAAAAAGTTTGTATACAACCAGTTTCTTTTACTTCACTTGATATAACAATAACTATGCGCATCCAATCTATTTATAATGCATTAACTAATCCTGCCACCACTACTTCCTGTGGCAATGCATTCCAAATATTCACCACTCTCTGACTAACAAAATACTTCTTAGTATCTAATCTAGACCTTTCTTTAATTAATTTGTAGCTGTGCCCTCTTGTTCTCATTAGTGGTTGTATTTTGAAAAAAAATTGTTATAGTCTAATTTATCTTTTCCTTTGATTATCTTATAAACCTGTATTAAATACCTCAAATTCTTCTCTTTTCTAGATACTGTAGGCCAGTTTTCTAAGTCTTTACTATAATTCTGGAATCCCACTATATGTTGTGTCACTCTTCTTTGTATACTTTCCAGCATGTTTATATCCCCTCTACAATAAGGACTCCACACCTGTACACAGTATCGGTACTCCAATCTAGGTCTAACTAATGCTTTATACAGTTTGACAATCTCTTCCTTATTCCTATGTTTATAAATTTATTTTTATCATACCTAACATTGCATATGCCCTTTTCACAGCTACCTGGACTTGCTCACTCATCTTACCTGTATAATCTATTACAACCCCTAGGTCTCTTTCCTTTTCTATCTTTCTAATATTGTTCTCTCCCATTCTGTAATTATGTTCCATATTGGATCTACCTATGTTGATGACTGTACATTTATCTACATTAAACTCCATTTGCCAGCTCACAGACCATTCTCGAATTTTATTAAAATCAATCATGGATCCGATATCAATGTTCAAATCGTTTATACATATATCAAGAACAAAATTGGTCCCAACACCAAGCCCTGTGCCACTCCATATTTTACCTCACAACACTTAAAGTACTCCTTATTTATGCTTACTCTCTACGGTCTTCCCGTTAACCATTTTTCTAACACCCTGGCAACTTCACCACCTATTCCACGCAATTTTAACTAAACATACAATCTTTGATGAGGTACTCTATCAAAGGCCTTTTAAAAATCTAGATAAATAACATCCTATATCAGTGTGTGACCTACATACTGACTAACAATCAAAACATCTAATAAGGAAAGAAAATTGAGTAACTCATGGTTAACAATGAAATTGAGTTTTCTGTATACAAATGTTTTATGTATAGAACTAAACTACCAAGTTCTAAGTTTAGGTGGATGATTAAACAATATATGCTTATGTGTTCAATTAAGGTCATGTGGAGTGTGGAGGTGGACTCCAGAAAGGTGGAGTAGTCAATAAAATATGGACAGGACAGAAGTGGGAGTGGGCAAGCGAATGGTTACAAAAAAATGCTGGAATTTAATTAATGCATCATGCATACTCCAATCAATCAATCAATCAGTCAGTCAATCAATCAATCCTCCATTCATTCATCCATCATAACCTTTCGTAACCTGAAAGGTCATTGGGGCACGAATACTGCAGACCGTTGGGCCAGTTACTGCCACTCAAGTCGGTTTTGAGCCAGGATATTTATTCTAGCTACGCACCTCCCTGTCCACTCTCTAATGTTATCTTCCCAACTTGTCTGCCTCTATATCTTACTCTTCCCAGGCACATTACCTTGCAGGACTGCCTTGATCAACCTAGACGATCTTGAAATATGCTCATATCATGTTTTTTTTCTGCGTTTTTTTATCCATTTGTTGCGTTCGCCTTATTTCTTATTTCTTTATTCACAAGACGGTGTGCGTTGCACTATGTTTTTATTTTGCGCCTGTCAGCCCAGTGCATCCGACTTCGACATGCATTTTATGTAAACGTCTGCTTCCTCCTGCATTTTCTCAGGGTTTGCTTCCCCGGGGTAACTGCCTGTGCTGTGATGGGGAGCGACCCAAGCACCTTCGGATTGTGAGCCGTGTCAATTAACCGCTAGGCCATGCTATCACCTGACCCATACCATGTGAGCCCTACTCAATAGGTCTTTATATTGGCTGACCTCTCTCTTAAAGGTGTCCCGCACTGTATTATTCATGTTGTGGTCTAGATACGAAATGTTGTGGTCTAGATACGAAATGTTGTGGTCTAGATACGAAATGTTGTGGTCTAGATACAAAATGTTGTGGTCTAGATGTGAAATGGTGTGGTCTAGATACAAAATGTTGTGGTCTAGATACGAAGTGTTATGGTCTAGATTCGAAGTGTTGTGGTCTAGATACGAAATGTTGTGGTCTAGATACATAATCTTGTGGTCTAGATGTGAAATGGTGTGGTCTAGATACATAATCTTGTGGTCTAGATGTGAAATGGTGTGGTCTAGATACAAAATGTTGTGGTCTAGATACGAAGTGTTATGGTCTAGATTCGAAGTGTTGTGGTCTAGATACGAAATGTTGAGGATTCGATACAGACATCTCATATCCATTGCTCAAATTCTTTGCTGTAGAAGAGTCCAAGTTTCGCACGTGTAGAGGAACACGGAAGTGGCAAGTGCATACATTAAATTTAACTTGGATTTCAGGTTGTCTTTCGCGTCTTTTATGAACATGATAGCATTAAAAATAATTTTAAATGTACCACTTTTCAATCCAATCAAACATTAAAAACAGGAAGTATCATTTTTTAAAACTGCGGCTTAATTTGTAGACTCACTTCAATGTGGAACGAAAAGCTACCAGAAGTTCATTACACGATTTAAGATTTTTCAATTCAGTTGCTGACGTTTTAATTACATCAAATATGTCTAATTACATCCAGGTGAAGTTAGTGGAGGGATCTCAAACTAGTGAAATGGGAGCCAAGATGCAGCAGTGCATGAGCTGACAGCAGCCAGTGACTCGTTACTGGCTGATTGCAGCAGGGTCAGCGAACGACAGATGACCAAGATCCTATTCTGTCCCTGTGTGGCCGCCCTAGAAACAGGCTGCACCCGTGTAGTCTGGCCAAGGGATAGGAATCGCAGTGAAAGGTAAACCCAGTATGAAAAAGAAACCAGGACGAATGCCGAAGAAGAAGCTAAAGAAACATGACAGAGGAAACAGTTTTAAAGCTGAAAAAAGTCATTTGTCAAGCAACAAAAGGTTTTATCAATCATATCCAACAAACAATACAGAGAGATGTGATGTACAATGAAGTCCTAATCAATCAATCAATCAAACCAATACTTATTAGCTCCTGTGCAGCACAGGTCTTCAACAATTCCCCCAGGGATCAAGATGTTAATTAGTGCATGAGCCGTAGCGGTCAGTGACCCGATGCTGAATACTAGCGTCAGGACCAGTGACCCAGTGCTGCCAAGACCCTTCTCCATCTCCATGTGGTGATCCTGGATAACAGGCTGCAACAGGGCAGACTGGCTAAGGAGAAGGGATTGAACAGGGAAGGCTGACCCGGTAACAAAAAATGTCATGCAAAGGTGCAAATTACACAGTCAAGCTGTAAACTACGACACAGCATATTCTGTTCTCAGACAACATTCTAGTACTTGCAAAGCACTTTTCAGGACTTGGTAGCGAGAGTTTGAGAATGAATAAAGAAGAAGAGGAGGAATCCCCCAGTCATGTATTCCAGTTCTGTCCACGTCTTCACTGATTCCTTTATCCTTGTCTCGAGCTATCTTCTCCGTGTCTTTTGCCCTGGCTCAACTCCTTTTGCATTTGGGATTCTAGAACATTGGCTGCCTTGTAATGCGATCAGCTGGTTTCCTCAATATGTGTCTTATCCATCGCCAGCGTCTTCTTCTAATGTTCCACTGATATCTGTCTGGTTCTTTCCAACAGTTCCACTTTAGTGATCTTATCTTCTTCTTCTTCTTCGTACGCTGTCAGACGTTGACTTGAATGTATTCAAAGAAAGCAGTGGTCACCCTGAGGCTGTCAACACTGCCATATAGCTTTTCTAGTGTTGGCACTGGTGATGGCTACATGTGCTTTCTCTGGTCCTCGTATGTCGGGCAATTTTGCAGCAGATATTCAAGGATTACATTGCCAGTACTTAACGTGCCTTCATCAGTAAGTGATCTTATCATGCCATTTCTATGTCTCTAATCATTTATGAAAGTCTGTAATTTTGGTTGCTACAGTTGTTGTTCTCCATGTTTCAGAGCCGTACAATAGAATGGACTGTAAATTGGAGTTGGATATTTTTAGTTTTGTGTTTGACTTAATTTCTGTTGAGTTTCAAATGTTCCTCTCACTTTTCGTATTCTTATTTCCATATCTTAGGTGACTAAGTAGTCCTGAGGTAAGACGCCGGCCTCGGTTCCTGGAGGTTGTGGGTTGAAATCACGGTGGAGACTGACATTTTTTTCACATGGAATTTCTGGTATTTCCCCTGATATCTGGGTAATAGTGATCAGACGGCCACGTGCAGTGTCTCGCACTTTAAAAATCCCTCGGTAGTTGGAAACAGAAAAGAGTAGGCTTAACGGCCACTGCCCGAGCAAAATTGAAAATTATGTTAAAGATCTACCCACTCTATGACGAAATCCTCAACTGTGCTACAGAGTTCGTGCATTGTGCTGAGATTCTCTAACAATATGGAGAAGTGATTCCACATCTTATAGGTTTGTGTATCCCAACAATTGACCTTCCAATGCACGTCTAACGTGCAACGAAGTAGGACTGTGCACAAAGCTGGTGACCGCATCATGTAAAACAGACTACCATAGGACCACCATTTTAGGGCGCATATATGCTTTGGTTCAGACTTCCTAAGAGGAGGCCAGCTACTGAGGTGGCCCCCCATGCCATTGTTGTTGTGAAAGAAAGGACTGAATGAGATACCAAAATTAGAACAAACACAGGGAGGCAGCAAGGGAGGAAAGCATAATAAAACTAGCAAAAGCTATTTCTATTCTCTCCCCTTCTATCACACGTCTTCCCTAACACTCTCTCCCTACCACTTGTTCCTTTTATTTCTGTCTCTCCATTTTTCTCTCTCTCATTTCACGTCTCTTTTCCTCAAATTGTTCTTTGTGACCAACGATGCAGCATAGTGAATGAGCTGACAGAAGCTAGTGACTCACAGTTCGCTGCTTGCAGCAACGTCAGTGACCAATAACTGACCAAGACACTATTCCGCCTTCAAGTAGCAGCTCTGGAACCATGTCGACTGGCTAAGAGATTACGGATTAAGAATGCTAAAAATGCTGTTCTGGAATCAGATGCGCCAGGCCGACAAACGCAGATAATTTTGTGTGGTAGGCATCATCCAACCCAAGGGTCGTAGGTTGCCTAGCTTAAATAACTTTCCCCTCGCTTGATTTGCTGAAGAATAGATCAATAAAAACATTTATAAGTAATGGCTCAGAGACCGCTGTGAGACAAAAATTAAAAGACACCTACAACCTCTGAGCCATTACCTATATAGGTTTATATCCTATAACTGAGCCATTACCTATATAGGTTTATATCCTGTCCCTGAGCCATTACCGATATAGGTTTATATTCTGTCACTGAGCCATTACCTATATAGGTTTATATTCTGTCACTGAGCCATTACCTATATAGGTTTATATTCTGTCACTGAGCCATTACCTATATAGGTTTATATTCTGTCACTGAGCCATTACCGATATAGGTTTATATTCTGTCACTGAGCCATTACCTATATAGGTTTATATTCTGTCACTGAGCCATTACCTATATAGGTTTATATTCTGTCACTGAGCCATTACCTATATAGGTTTATATTCTGTCACTGAGCCATTACCTATATAGGTTTATATTCTGTCACTGAGCCATTACCGATATAGGTTTATATTCTGTCACTGAGCCATTACCTATATAGGTTTATATTCTGTCACTGAGCCATTACCTATATAGGTTTATATTGTCACTGAGCCATTACCTATATAGGTTTATATTCTGTCAATGAGCCATTACCGATATAGGTTTATATTCTGTCAATGAGCCATTACCTATATAGGTTTATATTCTGTCAATGAGCCATTACCTATATAGGTTTATATTCTGTCAATGAGCCATTACCTATATAGGTTTATATTCTGTCAATGAGCCATTACCTATATAGGTTTATATTCTGTCAATGAGCCATTACATGTTTTTATCAGCCCACCGAGCCATTACTTACATATGTTTTTATCTGGTCACTGAGCCATTACATATGTTTTTATCTGGTCACTGAGCCATTACATATGTTTTTATCTGGTCACTGAACCATTACATATTTGTTTTTATCCGCTCACAGAACCATTAACTATGCATGTTCTTATTGTTATTTTTTTGCCTTTAGTACCTCTGCAGCCTCGATTTGCTTATTTGAAGCATAGGTAAAACACTGCATTTGGCTAACCTTAACCAGCTTTTATGAAACCTGATTCCAGCCATTGGCAGTGTGATTTCGTGGCAATGGCTTTTACCAACCCCATACGCAACTCTCTTACGACATGCGTGAAAAAGGGAGCAGTGGTCCTATTCTGTATGCTCCGGGAACCACTCAGGTTTTACCAAGCCCTGCTCTAAAACAATTTTGTCTCAAGCAGGTTTCGGAATACTACTGAATATAGTACTGCCCAACTAGCATAAACGTGAGGCAGCTCAAAGGCCAGGGAAGAACAAGGCCGTGAAAAATTGTAGCAGCAATAAATAACAGAAATGCGAAAGAAGCACCACTTGGGTAATAATGAACTGTAGAAGCTTCTGCACTCTTGTATAATACTTACATTATTGATTGTGTTTTTTCAATGAATGTTGATGTTTGTCTTAATTTCCCTTCTCTGTCGGGATAGAAGTGACAATAAAACTAGCAGACATCATGGTCAGATAAACAACAAAGAAATCCTGACTATATACAAACAATCAATGAAAAATATAACCAGGCTAATAATAATGTTCACCTAGTCATCTAGGGTCCGTTGCGACAATCGACCACTACCATGTTCAACTGCTGAGGCTTGTAGCCAAGCCTCGTTCACTGCCGAAGGAGAGACTGCTATCTGTCAGTCATGTAGAACTGGGGTGGCACCTCCCACGCTTCCAGCCGGCCGGTGGGAGACCGTTGTTACACTTAACTGACTTGAACATTATCTGGTGAGCCGAAACTTCCCGATCCAGTCGGACCACATGACCAAACACAGACAGACGGCGGCAGACCAGAATGTCCAAGATGGAGGGAACACTCGTCTTTGCAGACACCTTGACATTACAGATGAGATTGAACCACCAGATACTGAGGTGGGTTGATGGTGGCGCATGTGAAAGGCATCGAGTCTTGATTTGTCCTGTTTAAGTAAGGCACAAGTCTTTGAACCATACAGGAAGACAGGAATTTTGGATCGAAGAGAAAGTCTACCATTATTCCACATCTGGCGAAGGTCGTTCATAGCAGAGGCAGCAAGCCCGATTCGCCTTAACATATTAGGCGCCCTGCATCCATCGCATGAAAAAGAACTCCCCAGGTATGTGAATTCGTTGGTGCACTCCACCGTATGACCATGGAAAACAATGCTGTGAGGACCAGTGTTGGATCCAAGGTTCTGAATTTTTGTCTTGGTTCAAGATATTAATAGGCCGAGGTTTGATGTTTCGAGATCAAGATCCTCGAGAGACTGTTTCAGAATCGCATTGTCTGGTCCGACTAGGTCTATGTCATCAGCATAGGCGAGGTCTGTGATGCGTGTTTGGTCCATGACAATGCCCAGATGGTGGGAGTCAAGGCAGTGGATAATTCAGTCGATGACTGGGCAGAAAAGGTCAGGGGCAAGAAGAACGCAACCTTGACTGACCCCTGAAGATGCTAGGAACCTGTCCGAGAGAGTGCCACCTAGGCGAACTCTGAAACAGGCTAGTGGTTTTATAAATGTGGTTTACAACCATTGAAGATCACATAATACAACACATGCATGATGTTGAAACCATCTTCGCTTGTGACAGTAAACTATTAATTTGTCCCCATCCAATAGCAAAGAATAATCAGAGTCAGGCAAAATATATGAACCTTTACAGCACTTATAGTGAAATTTTAAGCCAGAAAAAATGTATGTTCTGTGCTTAACCTTTACCACACGTCCGTTGCTTCAAAGTGATGGAAACAATTTTAATTGCATTTCGAACATCGCTGCAAAGCAACGGCCGTTTTAATCATATATTTAATCAAACTGGGCTATACGTAGAAATCGTCTGAACATACTGCTCATTTAATTGTAGAGAGTTCGACTAACCTCTTGTCTGGTTTAAAACCAATGGCAATTTAGACATTTGTGTTAGACTTTTGGAAATGATTTCTTGTTTTTCACTTGGATTTGAAGATTATTTTAAGATATTGGATTATTGAGAATGGGGACGTTTTTTATTCTGCAACAGATTTTTCTGAGGTACATCTGTTTAGATTATGTAAAAAAAAAATTTTTTTTTAAAAGTATCCCATAGCATTACTGCCGTAGGGGTGTGAGGTGTTAGCCATCTCACATTTCAACATTAAAGGCTCGGCTATATGAGGGCGATAGCCATCTCCTCTCCCTCGCCGCTTTTTTTACTTCCCGGACTGAACCGGTACCCATTTAAGGCTGGGTCGACCCGGGAGCCATTGTGGTCTGAAAAAAACATTACCGCCTCAACTGGGGAATGAACCCAGGACCACTCAGATGCGAAGCCAGCGTGCTAACCACTGCGCTACGCTGTTTATGTAGATGCAATAATTATGTTTATAGTGGAAACTGATAGATATGGTCAATTGTGAACATTGATAAACCGTTTTCGGTGGACATTTTTCTTTCTTTAATCAAGGGACATCGAAAGCGGGTGAATCTTTATGTATGTGCTGTTTTTCAACACTGACACCTTTATCTTCTTGTATGTCAAAAACTAACTCACACAATACAAAAACAATAACACCAACAAGTTCTTTATTCATTGATGTCTCTACACACAACAAAATCATACCTATAGACCAACAAATAAAAAGGTTACAAGCTCTCAAAGTCAACAACCACAGTCAAACGTGATGTGCTGACAAATAATGACGTCGCAGATGAAATTTCATCAAGACCTTACCTCCAGTCTTCGTTCATATAACTTCAAACAGGCTGTGTTATAGCAATCTGGTCAATTTTGCCTTCACCACACCGCAAGATTTTTTCAAGAATTTCAAACTTTCATATTTTACGATGGTTGTTCTTTGAGAACTTGCAACCTTTCTATTTGTTGGTCATTAAATATGATTTTGTTGTGCAAAGGATATTCTAGAATATGCTTCTTGTTTGCGATGAGAAGTGTTTTTAACGCTTAAAGTAGTGCATAACTGGGTCGATACATTCTTTCAAGAATCCTAAAAAAATTTCTGATGAAGCCCGACCCGGTCATCCTGTTCAGATTATAATACAAGCATCTGTGCTGTGCATAGGGGAGATGATTCAAAATGACAGGCGAGTAACGATAGAAGGTGTAAAAACCCGTAATATGGTATTTACAAGGTTTAGCCTACAGCATAATGTATAATCCCAACTCGGCAGAAGATGTTTCATTTATGACAAAGAGCCTGAACATGAATTTCAAATGTGGTGAGAACAGCAGACCAAAGACTTCTGTGCTGCACATTTTGGCCTACTGATAAAGCAATGGAATAAATACATCAGCAAAGGCAAAGGTCGCCGTCCGTCGTAGACAACGATGGCATAATTAATTTTGCTAGCGCTGTTTTAGTGAGGATTAACTGCGCTACTTTTTATCCTCACTCTCTCGTTTCGAGCCGCCCGACCCCAGCGGCTAGTCAATGACAAGATGACTAGGGGGTGACCACGAGATACAGGGGACTCCGCATCAAGCACCCGTGAAAAAGATGGCGGAGCCCGGAGCTGAACCCACACCACCTGATCACGAGGCTGACGGCTTAACCACTTCGCCACAGAATAAATGCATTAATGTTGAAGAAATTATGTTGAGAAATAAGGGATGATGTAAGTACAATAATAAATATGTTTCTAGTTCTTAACTCTTAAAGACCATAAGAACGCTCTCAGCGTTCTTCCTGGCGTCCGCTTGATGCCAGAAAAATGCTCATATCGTTAATAGCACATTGAACGAAATTTTTTTTCTTTTTTTTTTTCTTTTAAAGTGTTTCAAAATTTTAATTGACATTACATGGTAAATCTTATATTTGCATTTCAATTGTTAAAGCTTCAACGTGCATTGTGTGGACATTCAAAGTTGGAAACATTTGTCATCTTTCAATTCAGTTTATCACAAAAATGTGTAGCGAACCTAGCATTTCAAGATTGTCTAATAGTAGGTTGTTTTTATCTGTAGAAAAGGCTAGGGAGTTGTGTACGCTAGACGAATTTAGTGACAAGCATTCACATTTTTCTGATGTTGAATCAGAGTCAGACATAGAATATAATATTTTTCAACCTACTCAGCCTACTGAATCTGATGCTGAAGATGAGTGGGCGTTGTCACAGCCAAGACCTAGTGTTGCTAAAAGGCAAAAACGTTTGACTGCACCATCAACAGAAAAACGAAGATGCAATATTTCTGAAGCAAATTCTAGAGATCATGATAGCGAATGGGTTTCAGTACCATTATGTTACTGCATATTCATTTTCCTTTAATTTGATATATATCATGTTTCTCTTCCTTGTGAAATAATTTTAAAATGTCCAGTTTTATGAAGAGACTGCTTTTATAGAAAAAATAATTCTGGCAAAACTAGTTTAAAAATTATGGCCTTTAAAGATTAATTTTTTAGTTTTAAACAGTCATTTGTGACCTATTTACTGACCTGCTCTCATATGTACAAAGAAAGAAAACCAACCAACATACAGACTTACAATGGTCTGGCTGGCTCAGACGCTGGTAGAGTTCCATCTCTGTTTCCCTCTTCCTCCTCGTCCTCTTCATCATCCTCATCTTCATCTTCCTCCTCCAGAGTGACAGTCTTGGCTATTCTTTCCTCTGCTCCCATCTTGCTGAGGTGAAGAGCAAGACGGTCAAGATCCTATTTGAGACAAATTTAAAACAATATTTGGTACAGCGGTAGAACACTTGCTATTCATGACAAAGGGTAGGGTTTAACTCCTGTTACTGGTACGCTGCAGTCAACCAACCTGTAAATGTGTACCTGGCATTTGAGCTATGGTAGGGAAAAAAGTAAAGGTCAGTCCCATAGCAAAAAGGGATGCCGTCAGGGATGAAGATAAACCTTCATGTACTAAGCCTCAGTCTATGTGAGGTGGGGTGGCTAGTTCCCTTCCTTGCTGTTTTTTACCTTCCCCAACTCATAAGTTTACTCATTTACAGCTGAGTCTACTGGAGGAGTGATCGTACCAGGCCTAAGCCACGGCCCGGATTTCTTTATGTCCGTGAACTCAAACCCCAGGCACGCTGTTATCCCAGTCTAGTTAACCGGCTCACTGTCGACAAGGCAACACGCTCCTCTAGGGAAGAGGAAGAGAACTGGTCGTCTCCAACATATTCAAGCTGCGGTTTCTTATTGTTGAATGCCTACTATCAGTAACTCTACTCTTAGGTGTGCCTTGATAGGCCGTTATGTGGCGGGTTTCAGTAGCTTTCTTCATATCCATCCCGAGCATGTTGATGAAGGTGGACCAGTGTCAACAGGTGGTTGTGCTATGCTTGGCTTCATCTATGTGTCGCTCACTACTGTGGGGATCAGTAGTAGGATGATATCTCCAACAAATCATTTCTTGACCAACAGTTACTGTTGTGAAAGTATCCTTACTTTATCCTTTCATTTTTAAATTTTATTTTATTTTCCTAAATTAATATCTTTACCTGAAAGACACCATGACAAGGGCGCATCTTTTCAATTCTGCGGTCATACCAGCCATGATCTACGGATGTGAAGTGTGGAATCTACGCAACGCGGATGCAGAGAAACTACAAGTTACCCAGCGAGCGTTGGAAAGACGCGTCCTCGGGATCTCGATCGGAGATCAAATCCACAATGCTAAAATCAGAGAACGCACTCTATTTCGTGACGTCGTGGAATCCGTGTTGTCTTGCAAATACCACTGGGCTGGCCACGTGGTGCGCATGCCAGACAACAGATGGACACTCAGAACGATGTTTTGGCTGTCATATGATTATACACAACCACACGGCCGCCCACCCATACGATGGCGAGATGGTCTGCTGAGAGACCTAGGACCGAAATAGTCCGACACGTCGAAAGATCGGACTGCATACCAGACATTGTTGGCTACCTCGCATACGGCACACCAGCCGTACTGAAGTCGAGGATATTGTATTGTAATAAATATCATTCACCATTCACCTGGCAAGTTATACCTGCTGCCAGGACAAAAACCATGTTGTCTAAAGCTCTTTTGGTAATTATTGTCATGTTCTTATATTATTATTCCTTCGGAAATGACCACATAATCAACAATGAAAAAGAACAAACAGGCACAAGCACACGGTACTAACATCAGTTTTGTTTGACGAAGAACCTCCAAATAGAACTGCGGGCCTGATATTTGACTGATTTTGCATAGGTTGGTTGCCTGCGCTGGCACTAGATGGCTTTGAAAAGGGCATTGCTGCAGAAATAATAATTCAGAGAAACATAGTTTAAGTCAAAACTTTAAAATTACATCAGTGCAAAAAATATGAATTGTCTCTAGCAATCATCATCGTTCTTTCATTAGTCTTGATCATTCTAGCATTCGGCTCCTGGCCAGTTCCTGGTAATGGCTGCCAACTTAAACTGTATTGTATCATTGTAATTAACTACATCAAAACACATCCAGTCTGTACCAGTCCTCTCTCACAACCTTATAGGCTATTCCTCAAATAACCACATCTGTTTCCATTAGAAAACTGGGAGTCTGTACCACTCCTCTCTCCCAACCATACAGGCTATCCATCATATAACCACATTTATGTCCATCCTAAAACTGGGAGTCTGTACGAGACATCTCTCACTGTCGTACAGTCTATCCATTATATAACCACATTTATGTCCATCCTAAAACTGGGAGTCTGTACGAGTCATTACTCACTGTCGTACAGTCTATCCCTCCTATAACCACATGTTTCCATCATAAAACTGGCAGTCTGTACCACTCCTCTCTCACTGTCGTGCAGTCTATCCCTCAGATAACCCCATCTAACAACTGCTACCCCAGACAATAATAGGAAGCCTCGTGAAGCTCCTGATCAACGTTTAGAAATCATCACAATACAGCACAAACACCAAACTCAAAATATACAAGAGTTGTGTCTTCTCTGTGCTTCTGTTTGGTGCGGAATGTTGGAGAGTAACGATATGAGAAACATCAATGTTGTCATCTTTTCATACAACCTGTCTAGGAAGAGATCCATAAAATATTCTGGCCAAACTCAATCACCAACCGAAAGCTGGAGCAAACAAGAAGACATAAACAACATTATAACCAGCAAACGCTGGAATTTGTTAATAATAATAATAATAGGACTTCCATCGCAAGCGATAATGACAATAGCAATCAGACATGTTGTGTTGCACCTCACCGGTGAGTCCGGAGGTGGGTGTATAGTCAAAATTTGGCATGGAAACCCATTCCACACATGTAGCATTAAAGGTCAAAATTTGACATCTGCGTTTCAGTTATTTTGTCTTTTCGTAAAGTGCTTTTTTTTTTTCTGTACTTCGAAGGCCTGGCATTAGAATTGAATAGGTCATGTCCTAAAAGAATAATCAGACACCATCACCAGAACTGACTTAGTGTGGGCTCCAGAGGGGAGAGGAAAGAGAGATCTACCTAAGACAACTTGTCAAAGAACTATAGAGGCTGAGATGTGAATTATGAATCAAACTTGAGGCACTGTACGAAGGATGAAGTGGAGGGAGTTTGTTGCTGTCCTTAACGATATGAGCGTTTTTCTGGCATCAAGCGGACGCCAGGAAGAACGCTGATAGCGTTCTTATGGCCTTTAAGAGTTAAGTCAGACACGAACTAGAAATCTATTTATTATTATCTAATCTAATAGCTGTCCATCGTTGTCGATGAGGACCGCCGACATCATCCTTGTCACAGATTTCCCTGTTAGGTGTGGGTGCGCATGTGGCTGAACAGGCCAATGCGAGCACGAAAACATCTGCTACATATCGGGCACACGAGGTTTGTAGAAGGGGATGGTGTTCCCGCTGCTCGGGATTTCCGCGTCTCGCGTCTGTTCTGGGCTTTCACAACACGGTCGTCTTCACCGGCAGCTACACCCGATTTGACTGCACTTCTCCAGTCAGATCTGTTTTTCGATCTGTATTATATCTACACTTAAACAAACAAAATAAACAGATCTACTCGATAAAGGTCTTTCCCAACAACCTACTTCTCCTTCTGCAAAAGGTTGGCTTGCTCCAAACAGCGTATACAAATTAAAATTGTTCGAAAGCCATTTGTAATCTAACATACGATACTTTAACCGGCAAAATATTGTGTGTAGATGGTGACGTATTCAGCATACAAAATGTGGCTGTCAGGAGTGTCTCCGTTCAATAAAAAAAAAGGTGTTTCGAATTCCGTTTTTGTAGACTGAGTTGATCGAGAATGTACCGACCGTAGAGTGCTAAAGGTTAACTCTTTTCAACTTAGCACAGCCGAATTCACCCAGCCAGAAATTGTAAAGTTGGACTGAAATCGCCTATTTAACACTATCATCTGTCATTGCTGCATAGCAATAAAATCTCCATTGGCTAGAAAGACCAAATTATAACCGAAAATGTAGGACACATGACACGTAGCGCTACCATTGTCTCACAACGGTGCATGGTTCAGATGAGGTCTCAATTTTTGGCTAATCGTCAGAAATGACTTTTAAAGTTATGGATTCTTTGATTCTGAAATCATTTATTATTTGATCAGTTCAATAATCACACATCTGGATTACTCGTGGATATTCAACACATGCCTGGTTCACACTTTGACTGGAACACATAAGAAAACTGAGTGTAAAGGAACTGAAATATCAGCGAAATACACGATGTGGTAGGCCACAAAAAAGGCTTTTTTCTCCAATTTACACCTGCGCATTAATCTCATTTAGCACTTCATACTAATATATAATCTTTATTATGAATACTTCATTTCGTAGATAGTTTAATAATCTGTCTCATAAATTTTTCTCAATTTCTTAAAAATTAATTTATTTTGTTCTGAATAAAACTGGTCTGGAGAGAAAGAAAAAAAATGTGCCAAATTTTCACAGAATCAAAAGGGTTAAAGACGCCATCAGATTTGATGGTCACTGACCACAGAAGCAAAAGGAAGGAATTTTTCTCAATTTGTTGAAAATTAATTTATTTTAAAAAAAATAAAACCTAATACGACACACTTCTTCTTCTTTCGTTCACTTTAAAATATTGTCCATATCTGCAATGTTGTCTCTTGTATAAACTTCAGTCTTTTGTAATTCACATACAGGTCCATAAAGTTTCCCTTCTAGGGTTGTTTCTATGGGCCAGTGATATTTTCTCCGTAAATTCCACATTCCGATCTGGATAGAAATATACAGATCTGCAAAATTATACCAGAATGAAAAGGGTTAAGAACACCATCAGATGTAATGGTCGCTGACCACTTTGTCGGTCATTGACCAAGGAAACAGAAGGAGGTAACATGAAGATCAACGTTTTCTACACTGGCACTTACCTATAAGGCGTGAAGGTTGTTGCATTTGGTAAGTGTGTTTCTGAGGAGGGTGCTCCTGTACCACTGTTATAGGTTTGTGTTGAAATTGACTAGATGCTGGCCTCTGTTGATGTTGTTGTGGCAGATGTTGGTGGGGAAAATGCTGTTGTGGCTGTGGTTGTGGCGGTGGATGGTACGGCGGTATCTGTTGGTGTTGTTGCTGAAAAACAAACAAAAATGGCTGAACAATATAAAAGGACACCAAAGAAAAATATGAGGGGGACTCGAAGTAAGGTGTCCGTCTCTGGTGTTGGAGGTCGCATGTTTGATATCACGGTGGTGACCAAGATTTTTTTCATGTGTATCTTCTGGTAAAAATTTCCCTCATCTCTGGGTAATGAGATCGGACTCCCGTGTTCAGTGTAGACCACGTTAAAAATTCCTTGGCAGTTGGACATCGAAAGGGTTAGGCTTTGTGGCCGTTGCCCGAACAAAATTCGAGTTAAAAAATCTACCAAAGTTATTTGTACTATTTGCCAGGTGGTTTGGAGTAGCTATAGATGGCGCCTAACTGGTTGCGGGTCTACTTAGCTTTAGTGTTTGAGTCTATTAAGATGGACTTGTACATCGGTAAAAAATAACCCTCCAAACTGGTTGTATACAGACTACATATGTAGAGTCTTCTAAACCAGTATAAAGATATTTAGTTAAGTAAGTTATAATATTTAATATCTCCTTTTCACATAGTGGGACGTAGGAGCATGCAGGAGCATACTGCCCGGAACATGCAGGCATCCGGGGAAAAGAAAGAGCTTAAGCAGTGGCAAAAGACAGGTTTGTGTTGATCAGGGCAGTTATGGATACTGAACAGAATGATGAAGAGGCTGAAGGTGAGGAAAATGCATATGAGCAGAAGATGAAAGATTTTGGAGAGGGGAGAAAAAGTATCCTGTCCGGAAAGATCTGTAGAACATGAAATCAACACCTGACCGGGACTCTGTGTAGGTATACGCTTAGCTGGCTGCTTGGACGGATAACGGAGCACTTATGTCCCCTGCCCTATGTTGGTTCAAGTTCACCCCACCCCCACCTCCTACCCCCCTTGCAGGAAGCCTGTATCAAAGCATTTATGTTCACTTGTGGAGATGGTTTCTGCTTCTTCTTTATTGTGATCGCAGCTTTGCTGACTTCCCATGACAAACTTGACAGTTGTTTGGAGAAGCTCTGTAACTCTATGCAGGTTGAGTCTAGTGTTGAATCGGTGGGTCAGTTTATCTTCCTTAACTGGTCATACAGGAGACAGTCCTGTAATACATTCTCATCGGTTTGTGGATTTAATCCATATGTGTACAGTGGTCAAGCAGACAGTCGAAGCTTGTACATGTGTTTATAGTCAGCTTGTTGTGTCCTGTCCTGAAGCAAAGAATGCTGGTCTGTCCCTGCAAGTCAAGGGAATGGTAGTCATTTAAGGGATAATTCTACTCTCTTCTAATCACCTGGATAGCTCTCTTTTTCTAATAAGAGAATCACATCAATAGGTCCCCCCCCCCCCCCCCCCCCCCCCCATATATTAGCCAACCTGCCATGAAAACAGTCCGTTTATAGAAATGTGAAGATGTCAAGGTGGGTCTTGACCAGTATATTTTGCCTGACCCTAACATGTCCAATCAGAATGTTTTGCCTGACCAGACGTTAGTCTCCTCTCTCCTGAGTAAGGTAGAAGACAGAATATGTCTGCTCGGAGAGGGCTGGATGATGGCCTATGCACCCAAATGTGATAAGTGAAAAGGGTGAAGAAGAAGAAGAAGAAGCAGCTCTAGCAGGGCCCTAGTAACAAATCACACAGCTATTTCTACAACTATTTCTCTTCTTTCTTCCCCCCTAAACTCACACATACCAACCAACCAACGAACTCACCCCCCACCATCAACCACCACCGCCTCCCCCAAGTCAAACAATACCATCCTCTATTGACTACCAACACGTACTTGATGTGCAGAAAGTGGGCGGGGCGCTCCATGCTGACTATGACGCTGTTGCTGCCCACCACCTGCAGCCCTCGACGGGTCCTGGCGTTGAACCTCTCGCTCCTGGATCTGTTGGAAGTTTCTCTTAAGAGTGCTCTCTCCTGGGATCTGCAGGATGGAGCTGTCAATCAAAAAATTATACTAGACACTCATTAAGTAACACAGGGACCTGAACAAATGAGGCATTTTTTTAATCTCATGTTAAGCTTTCCGTTCAGTTCTAGATAATTGAGCGTACCTTCGTTACATAATGAGAATATTATCAAAATAAATGTAACTTCCTATGGAGCATATGACTTCAACAAATAAATGCAAAATATTTATGTCCTGAGCCATCCGCTCGAGTTCTGACAATATCTTCTCTGTTTCCTTTATGCGTGTCACAATGTCTCTTCTCTATGTGTGCATTGGTCTGCCTCTACTACTCCTGTACTGGGGAATTGAAGCACCAGCCAACCTTTCAATGTTGTCAACTGGTTTCCTTAATTAGTGTCCCATCCAAAGCCAGAATCTTCTTCTTTATCTCCTACTCCCCTGACATCTACCTGGCTCTTTCCAACTTCCAACAGTTCCACAATTGTGATCTCATCATACCATTTCAATTTCTCTATTCTGTGTGAGCACTCTATTCTGTGTGAGCACTCTATTCTGTGTGAGCACTCTATTCTGTGTGAGCACTCTATTCTGTGTGAGCACTCTATTCTGTGTGAGCACTCTATTCTGCGTGAGCACTCTATTCTGTGTGAGCACTCTATTCTGTGTGATCACTCTATTCTGTGTGAGCACTCTATTCTGTGTGAGCACTCTATTCTGTGTGAGCACTATTCTGTGTGAGCACTCTATTCTGTGTGAGCACTCTATTCTGTGTGAGCATTCTATTCTGTGTGAGCAGCCATTTATAAAAGTCAATATCTTTCTGTTTGTTGTGGTTCACGTTTCAGACCCCCTCAATTTGAAAGACTTTACAGGACTTTTTCCGTTCCAATGCCATGAGATTAGGACGAATTGCCTCTTTTCCACTGGATTTTCACGCTGCCAGCTCTAGGGTCATCGCTTTATCATATATAAACTATTGTGTTAACGTCATAGAAACGGCTAAACATAATGCTCTTTTGATTGTAGAGAGTTCCAACTTCCGTCATGTATGGTTAGACGGACACAACGGCAATTTTTCTATTTGTTTTAGGTTTTTGAAGGGATTTCTTCTGTTTTTCGCTTTTATTTGAAGATTCACCCGTTATTGAGAATGGGGGAGTTAAGTTCCTGCAACAGATTTTTTAAGATAGATCTATTAAGTTTGTTTATGTAGATACAATAATTACGTTTATTGTCGAAGTGGCAGACATAGCCATTACGGTAAATATCGTTAGTAGTATTAGTACGTTTTTTCTGTGCCGCTACTGGGTGAATATATATGTTTGTGTTATTTTTCACCACTATCACCTTCATTTTGCAGATGATCTAGTACTCATCATGGAGGCAGCCACAGACGCCAATGAAATCCTTGAAACGCTTCACCAAGACGGAAAGAAAGCTGGACGCGAAGTGAACACGCCCTAGACAAAAGTCATGTGCAAACCGATTCGCTTCCCGTGACCCAGTCCTCCTAGATGGAGAGAGACTTGACGACGTGGACGAGTATATGTACTTTGGACTCCTGCTAAACATGCAGAACAACTTAAGCCCAGAGCTGAGAAGACAGCGTCTGGCAGGTTGGGCGGCTTTCTCTTCGATAAAGCTGGTACTGGACAACACCCACGACCAGAGCCTGTGCACCTCTCTATACAACTCCACAGTACCACCTCCAATATGCTACGCGGCGGAAACATGGACACTCGAAGAATGAAATGGAGTCCAAACTCAGATTGACCCAAGCCTCTTTCCAGATACACATGGTTGGCCTCACGCTTTCTAGCCAACGCGCAAATGGACTTCACACCTCGGATATACGTCAATTGTCCCTGGTGGAAGATGCTGTTATTTATGCAGACAAGATGAAACATCGCTGGGGGGGCACTTACTACGAAGAATGGACGATCTTTGGAGGAAATTGACAGCAATATGGCACCCCAGAGACAAGAAACGACCATGGCAACGACCACCACCACGTTGGTCTGACTCATTTGCCTCCCGCAATAACATTTACGATGCCACAGATGGGCAACTTATTATCCATTGGTACAGCATGGCCCACGACAGAGAAGTTAGAGAAGCTGGGAGACGCAACGGTGTAACCGCCGCTGAAGAACTAATATACACACAATAACACCAGCAAGTTCTTTATTAATATATGTCTCTAAATAGCAAACATTTTAAAATGCAGAAAAAAAATACAGAATGTTAGTTTTTTTTTAATGCGATTTTCTCAAAATCAACAACCACGTCGTTGCATGGGATGCTAAGCCATTATGTAGATGCAGGAAATAGACGTAATTTTCTAATCCGGAAAGCAAAAGGTTAAAGATTTATATTTGTTTTGTTGGACCTAATTTTCTTAGCTTCACAACACAAACATAAAAAGCTGCTATTGATCGGAAAACATGACATGATAAGTAATTTTAAAATGTTTAAATATGTTAACATATTTTTATTATGATTACTTCATGTCATAAATAACTTAATTATGCATTTTTAGACATTTAGATCATAATTTTAGTTCAATTTGTTCAATAATTAAAATGTTTTATTTTGATTAAAAGAACAATTTGATACATGGAATTGCAGCACATGTCTCGGACTGCAAAAAAGGAATCTGTCAAATTAGGCTGGACTGTAAAGAGTCAATCAGATGAAAAACATACGCACAGAACTTAACGTCTTTATACTGATTTAGAAGACTCTGTAGAGTCTGTATACAACCAGTAGCATTCACATTTCCTTGCTCTAAAAGTCATGCGCATCCAATCTATTCTTAACTGCATCAATTGTCCCTGCCTCCACTACTTCCTGTGGCAATGCATTCCAAGCATTCACCACTTTCTGACTAAAGAAATATATCCTAATATCTAATCTGGACCGTTCTTTAGTTAATTTGTAGCTCTGCCTACTTATTCTTGTAGGTGGTTGTATTTTGAAAAACATGTTATAGTCTAATTTATCCATTCCTTTGATTATCTTATAAACCTGTATTAACCCTTTCAACCCGTGATCCCGATGAACCGGTGTGTGTGTACGGAACCCGCGCCCCGAGTCACCGGTTTGCCGGTAGAGCACACGTATCTTATGACAACGATCGTAGTATGGATAGACACGGGAGAATTTGCATACTACTTCCGGAATGTTACTTCAAAATGGTGGCGCCCATGAATTGATCACATTGCGACAAATTTTTACAATATTTTCACGATGAAAAGGCATTCAGAAAAACCAGTAAATGAGCGTTCTAAAAGGCTTACAATGGAACAAGCTGTCGAGATTGTTGTCAATGATTCGGAGGACGATGAATTAGATTTAGATAGCAACTATTCTGAAACTGATATAAACGTTGAATCAGATGATCATTTGAGTGATAACATGTGTTCACTAGACTCTGATGAAGCTACATCTTACCCTGTTCCTGATTTTTCTGGCGATCAGGCTGTTTTACAGGGGCGTGGAAGGGGGCGTCTCCCAGGTAGTGTCTCTAGTAAATTTGATGCAGGTTGGTCTCCAATAAATATATTCAGACCTGTGTCTGTAGTAGACACAACATTTATGGAGCAGATAGGCCCTAAGAACATTCCAGAAACTATTAATCCAGAAAGTAAAACCAATGAATTTTTGGAACTTTTCCTGGATAATGATTTCTGGCACAATTTGTGTGAGCAGACAACTCGGCGCGCTGAGCAGGTGAGAAGCAAGAAACCAACTAGCTACTATGCCAAAAATTTTTAAAGTGTAGTAGTGCCAGAGATGAAAGCATTCTTTGGACTATGTCTTCAAATGGAACACAGTGTGAGTAATCCACTTTATGAGGAGTACTGGTCTAGTTCGTCTGCTAACTTCGTGTCTCATACTCCTGGTTTCCGCACTGTGATCGCTTCCTTGCTCTCTGGACTTTTCTTCATCTTGTTGATGAAGAGGACCCGGCTTTGGATAAAGCAAATAAACTTTACAAAGTAAGGCCTATGTTGGATGTGTTGCTACCAAAATTTTGGCACTATTATTCGCCTTCACAGCACGTGAGCTTAGACGAAGGTATGATCCCCTCGAAGAGCAGGCTTGCCTTCAAACAGTATATCAAGTCAAAGCCCATAAAGTGGGGAATAAAAGCTTACATGGCTTGTGAAGCAAGCTCTGGATATATTCTGAATCTGGAAATCTAAACTGGAAAAGCAGACAATATTATTCCAGATCTTGGTGTTGTTGGTAGCGTCGTTATTAGAATTTTAACTTCTGGGAATTTGGTCAACAAAAACCATATTGTTGTTATGGACAGATTCTACAACAATGTTACTCTCTTTGGCTTAGTGAATTCTACCAAACAGGATACTCCAAAAAAGGTGTCGCCACTAATAATAATAAAGTTCACTTAGGCATCTGAAGCCCGTTGGGTTAGTCAGCCACATTCATGGCTCACTACTGCGGTGTCGTCCCAGGCCTCGTCCAGGCTGAAGGAGGTTGCTATCTGCTGATTGTGCAGGGATTGCCTCTTCTGCATATCCAGCCGGTCGTGGGAAGAATTTTGGCACTGGGGAACGACTTATGTAGTATCTTGTGAGCCGCGGTTTCCTAAGCCAGCTGTACAACATGACAGAACAAAAAAAACTAGGTGGCTACCCTTTCTCTTGTCCATCTATCGTAACTTGTTTATTTATTTGCTTCGGAGTTTACATTACAACAGATAAAAAATGTTACCTTGGATCTCCGGGCATAGTATCTTCATTGTCTTCATCATTGTCACTGCCTTCGTATTCATACTCTGTTTCATGATCTTCACCTGCTTAAATGGAAAAAACAATTTGATTAGACTATATTAATCGGTAGTAAGCAGATAGGGCGATAGTTCTTGAGAAGTTTGGTGTCACCATTCTTGCGGATGAGTATAGTTTTTGAGGTTTTTCATTGATCTGGAATTTGTTCCTCTGTGAAGCACTTGTTAAATATCTTGGAGAGCTATAGTGCTAGAATGTTCTTCTGCCTTATGTCTATGGTAATTCCGTTTACTCCCAAGGCTGGGGAGGAAGACTAGTCGGGTCAGGCAAAATATACTGATCAAACATGTAAGGCTCATGCAAAATATACTGGTCAAGACCTTCACCTTGACTTCCTCGCAGTCCTACCTGGAAACGGGCTGTTTTCATGGCAGCCTGGCAAACAAGGTGAGGGATCAATGTGATCCCCATAGTAGTGAGCAGCACACAGGTGAGGCCAAGCATAGCGCAACCGCATGGAGGATCCCAGTCCACCCTCATCAGCACACTCAGTATGTGAGGAAAGCTACAACAACCCACCACTTAACGTTCTTTTTAGGGTGCCCAAAACAGTAATCCTACTCGTTGTGGACATTCAACAACAATAATTGAAAAACTCCCGAGGCTGTCCCTGACTTTGCCCGTTGGATCACAAGAACGACCTCACCCGGTTCAATCAACTGAACAGGTTCTAACTCGGTTTTGACACTTACCTTTGATGAAAAAAGATTAGTATAGTATGGCCCGTTTATCTGTTGAGATGGTGTTATCGGCCAATTTCAGTGTTTCAAGATGGTTGTCTACAGCACCATGCTCCTACTGCATCTTAATATACTGTGCCTGTCTTCAGCTGCCTTGACCAGTCTTTTGTATTTGATGTTGCTCGTAGTCAGCTTTGAGCAGATGGCAATTTTGTTGAGTGTGCCATTGACTTTAAGCCTTCTCCGCATCTCGAGTGAACGTCTAGTTTCTTTTCCAATCTGGGAGGATCTTAAGTAGGAATTGCCGCAGCAGCGACGCATTCCTTTATTCTAGTCATCAGCTGACCGAAAAGATTTGTCTCGAGGTAAGGTGTTTTCCTCTGGCATTGTAGATCGCGGGTTCTTCTTCTTCTTCTTCGTACGCAGTCAGACAGTAACCATTATTTTTTTGAAAAAAGCGGCGGTCATCCTGAGGCTGTCGACACTGCCATAGAGCTTGTCTTGTGGTTCCACTGGTGATGGCCACATCTGCTCTCTCTGATCCTCGTATGTCAGGCAGTTCTGCAGCAGATGTTCAGCTGTCATTTTCCCGGTACCACGCGGGCATTCGTCGGTTCCATCTATCTTCAATTTGTTGAAGAGGTGGTACCTCAGACTATTGTGGCCAGTGCGAAGTCTGAAGACAACGACCTGCTCTCTTCTGTTCAACTGGTAATAGGCATCGTTTTTGGTGTAACCAGTATGTTCGGTTTCCCATTTGGTCATGTATCTGGCTTTGATAAGCCGTTTTGACTCTTCGTACGTCAGACTAGTATCTGTTTGTGGTAGTCTTGCACCTTCTTTTGCCAGTCTGTCTGCCTCCTCGTTGCCTTGGATGTTGCAGTGTGATGGGACCCACTGTACCACTACCCTTTTTGGTGCGGACTGCTGACATAGTTGGCAGAGTACTGCTGACATAGTTGGCAGAGTACTGCTCTTAAGTCATTAAGCTCAGTGTTTTTCGCGCTTTTTAGCGCTGTGACTACGGCCAGAGCATCTGTAAGCAGGACTGTATGGCTTTCATTTTCTTTATGTGTCACCATTTCTTCCACTGCCGCCCTCAGTGCCTCTGCCTCCGCTCTGAAATTGCTTGTGTACTTACCAGTAGCGAATGACAGTGTTATTTTTCTGCCATTTGGTAGGTTCAGGAATGCTCCTGCCCCTCCGTTCTGTGTAGTGTTTGTTACAGAACCGTCGGTGTATGCATGGGTCCAGTCCATACTTGGGTAGTTTTTCGATTTAAAGCTTAGGGTAGTATCTCTCCTTTCTTTTTCAGTCTGGCAGTTTTTGTTTCCAATACCTGGTATATTTTCTACCACCTCTGGAAATATATCCTGCCTCCAGGTAGGTTTTCATACAGTAGTGATGGGCTTTGGTGTTGTTAGTGCGTTTATGGGATCTTCGTGCATCTTTGCTTTGGCTATTTCTGCAAAGTTTCTCCGCTTTAGTTTCCCATTTCCCAAATTGTTTAGTCTCTGGTGCATTGGATGGTCAGTCAGTCTTCGGAGTTTCTCTGACTGCAGCTGGGCTCTGCAGTCTCTTCTATCGGTCATGGATTGCAGTTTTGTAATCTTTTCAAGTTCTACAATTGGCGTTGACTTCATGCCTCCTGTTATAACTCTCATGGCTTGGTTTTGAAGATTGCTAACTTTATCGAAGTTCGCCTTTGCTGCTGTTGTCCATGCCGCAATGCCATACTCGAGAACTGGTCTCACTCTTCCAGTGTACAGTTTCTTTAGTATGCTTTCGTCTGCTCCCCAGCTTGTGCCAGCAAGTTTCCTCATGATTGCCATTCTTTCTCTGGCTCTCATTCGGTTTCTCTCGATCTGACTTTTCCATGTCATGCGCCGATCAAATGTGACTCCCAGATAGTTTAGGTTGTCGTTTGGCTGCAGAAATTTGGGGTTTGATTGAAAGCGAGAATATTGTACATGTGGTTTTCTCCTCGTTTATTTTGACCAGAGATCGCGGGTTCAAATCCCAGTGGAGACATCAGGATGTTTTCACAAGGATCATCCGGTAAATATTTCCTCTGATCTCTGAGTAGTGAGATCAGACACCCATGTGCAGAGGTGCACACGTTAAAAATACCTTAGCAGTTGGAAATCAAAAAGAGTAGGCCTAACGGATGTTGCTCGGGCAAGATTTTAGTTAATAATGTACTCAAATTATTCTAGGGATTCTTGCCCTACAGAGAATATGCCGCATAAAAGGGGACTCTAGATAGATGGTCTGGTATGGTATGATTATGGTAATGGTAATGGTTATGGTAGGGTATGGTAGGGTAGGGTTGGGTTGGGTTGGGTTGGGTTAGGTTAGATTAGGGTTAGATTAGATAGATAGATCGATTTGATCTGCTAGCTCGGTGCTATTTACATGTGTTATGGCTATATACCGTTGTTTGTGAGGAGGGCAGCTTAGGTTTAGTGAGGTCCGGAGTGGTCTGTGGTCGCTGATGATGTGTAAATGATGTAGTACTTCCACATTGGTGGCTAATTGGAGGTACTACCCATTGTTTCACGTATTTTACATGTTTGTAGTTGTACGTATGTATGGGAGTTTGTACTTATTTGTACACATTCTTCTTTTTCTTCTGGGTTCGTTGTCAATCTCCCACTACCAAGCCCTGAAGAGGGCTTTGGAAGTAGCAGGATGTAGTCCAGAGAATAGAATGTGTTGTCGCTAGTTTTCAGCTGACTGCAATATTTGCACCTTCTGGTAGAATTTGTACGTTATTAAATATTAATCTTTGTGTAATCATATTAATCATTTCTTGTTTAACCTCATCATCAGCAGCAGCATAATCATCATAATCATCGAGTGCCCTGCCGAATGGCATTGCTGATCATGGACCTTCATTACCTCTCATCATGTGCGTTGTTTATCAATTCGTTTCCGAACTCCAGTAACACAATTCGTGATTAATTTTAGGTTTAGTATGCCCATGAAACTAGGAATATTCAATGTAGCTGTGGTTTCCTATTGCCTTCCACTCGTAGCCTTTTGTAATTTGGGCAGATAGTTCAAAGAATTTTAAATTGAATAACAGCTCGCATACTTATTCGTCAACCACTAGTTTACAGGCTTTCTCTACCTAGCTTTTAGAACAACAGAGACTCAAACCTTGCCCTTTCACTTGGAAGTAGAAACAGTTTCAGCACAAGAAGACCAAAATTAAAGCTACTGTTATCAGAGGATCTTTATTACAGGCAAGACAAGGCAAGGCAAAGGCCTCCATCATAGACGATGATGGCATAATTAATTTTGCTAGCGCTATTTTTAGTTAAAGATTAACTGTGCTACTTTTTATCCTCACTCTCTTGTCTCGTGCCGCCTGACCGCAGTGGCAAGTTAAGGACAAGACAACTAGGGGGCGACTACGAGATGCAGGGGACTCCGCATCAAGCATCCGCGAAAAAGATGCCGGAGTCCAGAGTCGAACCAACACCACCTGATCACAAGGCCGACGGCTTAACCACTTCGCCATGGACAAGCTTTTCAAAGAAACCCTTAGTTAGAATTGAGAACAAATCCTCTATTCCACTGCCAGCTATGACAGTATCTGGGACCACCGGACTCACTTAAGCCTACGGCTACAGATCACGACTTACCTTTACGATTTTTCTTATGCCTGTCTATATGATCTTTCAGCTGAATGCGGACTTGTCTCTCGGTGGGCTGGTCCTTGATAAACGAGTGTTTTAGCAGCTGCTCTGTGGAGTGTCGCTGTTGGTAGTCCTTGACTAGACAACTATCTACAAAGTTGTGGAACTTGCTGGACCTGGCAAGAAGAAATACGGAGCAACACAAGTTGTAAACACCCACAACAACTGGAGAGCAAACAGGAGGTCCACTGCACCTAAATAGGTGTGTAAAAGGTGACTAAAGAGAATTGTGCATGGAGCTAGTGAAAATTGAGAAACTTTGACGCAGTGAGTTGTAAACAAAGCATGCTTATTAGTAATAACGATCATAAAGTATTTTTCTGCACTCGGAAAACATATTTTATGCTTCTTGTTCGTCACTTGTTCTCAATCTCCAGCTACCAAGCCCTGAAAAAGTAGCAGTATGTAGACAGGTGGGCACGGTCACAAAGTAATTAAAGAAAGGTCCAGATTAGATACCAGAAAAAAAATTTTTTGTCAGAGAGTGGTGAACGTTTGGAATGCATTGCCACTGGAAATAGTGGAGGGCGGGTCAATTAATTCATTCAAGAATAGATTGTATGCACAGATTTATTTTTCGATCAAGTGAATGTAAAATAAACTGGTTGTACACAGACTCTGCAGAGTCTTCTAAACTAGTTTAAAGACATTTAGTCAAGTCAAGTTAAAAGGAATATGCGCTCTGTTGCACCTCCGTTAAGCCCATTTAGTCAAGTCAGGTTAAAAGGAATATGCGCTCTGTTGCTCCTCCGTTAAGCCCATTGGTAAGTCAAGTTAAAAGGAATATGCGCTATGTTGCACCTCCGTTAAGCCCATTGGTAAGTCAAGTTAAAAGGAATATGCACTCTGTTGCACCTCCGTTAAGCCCATTGGTAAGTCAAGTTAAAAGGAATATGCACTCTGTTGCACCTCCGTTAAGCCCATTGGTAAGTCAGCACTAGCAGGTTTCATAATACACACTGCTTCAAGCTTCCATTGTTTCTTGGGCCTCTCTGCTACAGCAGCCCAGACAAAATACTTCTCTTCATTATTATATAAAAAGACGGACACCTGACTAGCTCTGATTAGAAGGGAGGAGGCTCTCACCCTGGGGGCAACTCTTCTCTCTGTTCTCACCTCACTCTGTTTCATTTGACTCTGTCCCACAGTCACACCCTTGCACAACTTTCACACGCGCCCTCGTGGTAAAGCCCTTCCATTGCACTTTGGTTGGGCTAGCTTCTTAGGGCGTACAATCCTAGCATAGGTACATACAGATGCACACATGCATCCAAGCACTGGTTTATGCGTCCTGATATCGCCCAATTGACTACGGTCTGGGGTGGAAAATGGCGCGCCTCCGCCAGTAGAAACTAGTGAGGCAAACATCTAAACAAACAAAAAAGCTCTGATACAGACAGAAGTACCCCTTAACTTACCATTTGTTTGGGTTTTTCAGCCGAGGCGGTGGATTTCTTGGTATTAAAAACAGAGCCCTCATGGGATGCATATCACACAGTGCTGAAATCATTCATAAATAATACATTTAAACACACATCAGACACAGTAAAAAGTGATTTTTTTAGTGATTATTACCACAAACATGGGGAGGTAGACTAACGTCTGGTCAGGCACAACATACTGATCAGACATGCTAGTCAGGGTCAGGCAAAATATACTGGTCAAGACCCACACCTCAGCTTCCTCGTAGCCCTGCCTGGAAACCGGCCGTTTCATGACAGCTTGGCTAACGAGGTGAGGGATCGACGTGATCCCCGTAGTAGTGAGTGACACACAGATGAAGCCAATCATTGCACAACCGCCTGGAGGACCCTCATCCACCTTCATCAACACGCTCGGGATGTGAGGAAAGCTACTGCAACCTGCCACTTACCTTCCTTTTCAGGGTGCACAAAAGAGTGAATCTACTCATAGTGGGCATTGAAAACAAACAAATAACACCATTAACATAGACAAATGAATTACAGCAATGAAAATAAACAAAGGTAAGTGTGAATGTAATAGATAAACTATGATTTGAAAACATACTACAAATGAGTATATGAACCCTCTTTACATGGTTATTACAGAGATGCAGTAACTCTGGAAAAACTTTCTATCCAGATCAGAGGTTAGACTATCATCTTTTTGGTGTCGTGGACACTTTTGGCAATGTGGTGAAATCTATGGAGACCATTTTAGCATCCTGTTTCTTGTTTTGTTTTTTGTGTTCGCCTTATTTATCTATTCCTCAAGGCGGTGTGTGTTGTACTGTGATTTTTATTTTGTGCCTGTCGGCCCAGTGCATCCGACTTCAGCATGTATTTTATGTAAGGGTTTGCTTCCTCCTGCATTTTCTAAGGGTTTGCTTCCCCGGGGTAAAGGCCGGTGCTGTGATGAGGATCAAACGGTTGTGAGCCATGTCACTTAACCATTAGCCCACGCCGTAACCCTAGCAGCCTGTTGAAAGCAATAGTCTCCTTAAGTAAACTGGAAAACAGCTACATAACCTGATGGTAATCTGGTGAAAGCTATGGACCTCTATGGTAGATTGGTAAGTGCTATGGACCTCTATGGTAGTTTGGTAAGTGCTATGGACCTCTATGGTAGTTTGGTAAGTGCTATGGACCTCTATGGTAGTTTGGTAAGTGCTATGGACCTCTATGGTAGTCTGGTGAAAGCTATGGACCTCTATGGTAGTTTGGTAAGTGCTATGGACCTCTATGGTAGTTTGGTAAGTGCTATGGACCTCTATGGTAGTTTGGTAAGTGATATGGACCTCTATGGTAATCTGGTGAAGCTTATGTGACTTGTAGTGGTGACTGCAGTTATGGTGACTTGTATTGGTGACTATGGTTATGGTGACTTGCACTGGTGACTACAATTATGGTAACTTCTATTGGTGACTGCAATTATGGTGACTTCTATTGGTGACTGCAGTTATGGTGACTTCTATTGGTGACTGCAGTTATGGTAACTTCTATTGGTGGCTGCAGTTATGGTGACTTCTATTGGTGACTGCAGTTATGGTAACTTCTATTGGTGACTGCAGTTATGGTGACTTCTATTGATGACTGCAGTTATGGTGACTTCTATTGGTGACTGCAGTTATGGTAACTTCTATTGGTGACTACAATTATGGTAACTTCTATTGGTGACTGCAGTTATGGTGACTTCTATTGGTGACTGCAGTTATGGTGACTTCTATTGGTGACTGCAGTTATGGTAACTTCTATTGGTGACTGCAGTTATGGTTACTTCCATTGGTGACTGCAGTTATGGTGACTTCCATTGGTGACTGCAGTTATGGTGACTTCTATTGGTGACTGCAGTTATGGTGACTTCCATTGGTGACTGCAGCTTGTTGTCTACATTCATAGAAGGATGGCACAAATCTAATTTAGAAAGTTGAGAAAATAGAGATGTGACATGTTGTCACTTTTCACTAAATGTACTAAAAGCCGCAAGCACAGCCACCCCCAAACCAACCACTGCTCACACACCCTGACAATCACCACCACCATTGTCACCCACACCCTGAAATTAATCAATAGATCTCAGGTGTAGAAGTCTCGGGCGGGTAAGGTCTTTGCATGGCAGATGCAGATCTGTAGGAAAGAACACTGCAACAGCCAATACAGCAAGGAAAATGGAAGAGATAGTAGGGATGAGTCTGACACACCCCCAGATATGATCAGAACAGGATAGCTAGACATCCACTGGATTGGAACCCACCAGGAAAGAGATGAGTGGGAAGGCCTAAAAACATTTGGTAAAAAACAGTTAAAGAAGAGTCAGTTCAGTTGAGGTCTCAAGGGATGAGCTTAAGACAACAGCACAGAACATGAACAGATGGAGAGCACCTGTTAAGGCCTTATTATCTAAGGAGAACCAGACATAATGATGCTAAAGGCCTTTTCAGGTACCACTCTGTGCAGCGGTGAGCATCTCTGAAGTCAGGTTGTTTGGAAATATAATCAAAAGTGGGTAGCTAACTACATCTAAGGCTTCTTTTTTTTTTTCCTGCGCTGTCAGATGTCGACTTGAATTTGTTCAAAGAAAGCAGTGATCATCCTCATTGCCATAGAGCTTGTATAGTGTTTGCACTGGTGGTGGCCACATGTGCTTTCTCTGGTCCTCGTATGTCGGGCACTTTTGTGGCAGATGTTCAGGGGTAATTTTCCCAGTACCACATGTGCATTCGTCAGTAACACCCATCTTCAGTTTATTGAATAGATGGTACCTCAGTCTGTTGTGGTCTGTGCGGAATCTGAAGACCACCACCACCTGCTCTCTCCTGTTCAACTGGTAATACGTATCATTTCTTGTGTAGCCAGTATGCTCTGTTTCCCATTTGGCCATGTATCTGGCCCTAATAAACCTTTTGGACTCTTCGTAGGTCACACTAGAATCTGGTTGTGGTAACCTTCCACCTTCTTTCACCAGTCTGTCAGCCTTTCCATTGCCTTGAATGTTACATTGAGATGGGACCCACTGGCGCAGTTGACAGAGTACTGATCTTAGGCCATTTAGGTATGTATTTTTCTGGCTTTTTAAGCGCTGTAACCATGGACAGGACATCATCTGTGAATAAAAACTAACTGGCTTTCATTGCTTTCACCCGTCAGCATAGCTTCTACTGCAGCTTTCAATGCCTCTGCCTCTGTTCTGAAATTAAGACTAAGGCTAAATACTGACACGCCCCAGTGGCAGAGAAGTACTGTGAGAAAAACTTACGTGGTTTTCCTTCAGCCATTTCTATTGCAGTGATGCCCAAAGACCACAGATCACTCTGGGGGTTAAGAAAGAGCATGAAGGAATGGTGTCACAATACATAAAACCAGCAGAGCATGCAGTATGAAGTCATTATCAAGACTCTACAGCACCTTATGAAGCACATGTTCTTAACAAATACGTGCCAAATCTCCTGTCATGAGCTATCCATTCACGCGGTGTCAACATCTTCCCATTTCCTTTATGCTTGTCTGAAGTTTTTTATAGGAAATTGTGTAGCAGATAGGTCTCAAGGCAGCTGACAATGAGATAATAGAGGCAATGCAAAATTGGTTAAAGGTCACAGCAAAAGACCATGTTTCGAAAGGTCATCCAAAAGGTAGTGGAAACTGAATAGGGTCATGGTCAGCTATGGTTCACTGACCCTGATGCAAGCAGCCGGCTATGAGTCAGCTCATTCACTGCTGCATCTTGGCCCAACTAGTAGCAGAATGTAGTCCAGAGAATGTAATGCGTTGTGTTGTAGTTTACATCTTGACAGCGATATTTACACATTTCTGTCCTACACATCCGACTTCAGCACGGTCGGCTATTTGAAATAGTATTTCGGCTACCTGGTGTCGTATTTCCACGGTCCAGTGCACATGGCTGAACTTGATGAGATTGGAGCTCTTCAGTCTGTCTGCTGACAGTGTTGGTTTTTTGCACATGAGCTAATAATGGACTGACACATCGCCCGGGAGAGATTAGGCCCTCCCAGTTAGCAAAATGCCCAAGACAGATCGCTCACATGCTGAATGAAGCCTTTAGTCGTCGCAGCCCCTGCCTCAAGGCAGCGGAGTACTCAATTCCCCTCAAGGAGTCCACATGGAATTCAGCACACGCACTTACCATGAAACCACAAGGCACCTCGGCTTCCTACCCGGATATTGTAAGTTCAATGAGAATTGCTTAACTTAACTGCAGAAGGACACAACATGAGAATCACTGTGAGTAAAAACTGAAACAATGACAATAGTAAGAACAGAAGCAACCGCTAAGATCTACATAGAACAGAAACAACCGCTAAGATCTACATAGAACAGAAACAATCGCTAAGATCTACATAGAACAGAAACAATCGCTAAGATCTACGTAGAACAGAAACAACCGCAAAGATCTACATAGAACAGAAACAACTGCTAAGATCTACATAGAACAGAAACAATCGCTAAGATCTACGTAGAACAGAAACAACCGCAAAGATCTACATAGAACAGAAACAACCGCTAAGATCTACGTAGAACAGAAGCAACCGCAAAGATCTACATAGAACAGAAACAACCGCAAAGATCTACATAGAACAGAAACAACCGCAAAGATCTACATAGAACAGAAACAACTGCTAAGATCTACATAGAACAGAAACAATCGCTAAGATCTACGTAGAACAGAAACAACCGCAAAGATCTACATAGAACAGAAACAACTGCTAAGATCTACATAGAACAGAAACAACTGCTAAGATCTACATAGAACAGAAACAACTGCTAAGATCTACATAGAACAGAAACAACTGCTAAGATCTGCATAGAACAGCAACAACTGCTAAGATCTGCATAGAACAGCAACAACTGCTAAGATCTACATAGAACAGAAACAACTGCTAAGATCTACATAGAACAGAAACAACTGCTAAGATCTACATAGAACAGAAACAACTGCTAAGATCTACATAGAACAGAAACAACTGCTAAGATCTACATAGAACAGAAACAATCGCTAAGATCTACGTAGAACAACAACAACTCAAGCAAGTGAAGGATTTCAAATATTTAGGGAGCATCGTATCATCTAATGGAAGAATGCAGGAAGAAATCAGTCACAGATGCACCAAAGCAAACCAAATCATTGGTCAGATGTCAACAATACGTTGTTAAGTTAAAATACTGAAGAACAAGCACGTAAAGATTGACACAAAAAGAACCCTGTTCAACACAATTTTCATGCCTACACTATGCTCGCAGTGTCAAACTTGGACACTGACAGCAACAGATAAGAGAAAAATAGAAACAACAGAAATGAAATGCCTGAGGCGAATGCTAAATGTGACAGAAACGATAAGATCAGGAAACAGATGGGCACTAAGCCAGTGCTAGACCTCATTAGAAAACAGCAAATTTAATGGTTTGACCACATATCGCCACAGCAACACAGCAGCTTCCCACAGATGGCTCTAACACTTAAACACAGTGGTACCAGAGCTAGGGGCCAACCCCACAAAAGAAAGATTGATGGAATTTCCGAGGCAGCCAGTTCCACCTTATACAAAGTGCACACCAAGGCGCTGTCCAGATGTCACTTATACACCTGGCGCCGAAAGGCAAACCAGGGTCAGATAATAGATAGGTAGATCAAATGTGAGAACTGCAACTTAAGTGATCTTTTTTGCTGCAGCACCAAGTCACGGCAATGAGTCACTGTGACGCCTAATTGAACATTGAGATGTTTCTGAAGGATTCTAAACATCACGTACAAAGACCGAGTTACAAATGAGTCAATACGAGAAATAATTACAACGGCAATATGGCCTTTTGAGGATCTCTTGCCAACTGTCAAAATAAGAAGAACCAAAAAAGAGGTGAGAGGACAACGTAAAAGAATGAACCAAACACCGCAGAGGACGCTCAGGCAGCGGCCACTGACAGAGAAGGATGACGTGGGGTTGCGGGGATGTCTTCATGTGTACCTCAACGACCTCACTGGTTATGTGATGACCTGACCTGACCTGACCTGACCTGACTTGAACACTGATGGTGATTGGACCAGATACTCGACTAATATTTCTTCTTTCTTTAATACTGGATACTTTATATATACACATAAAAAGAGAAATACTTTCACACTTGACCACTACAAAGATGCTCACTCGTTTGTCATAGGTTGCATCTGGGTTCTCATCACAGGCAATGACTTCGGGTGCCATCCTGAAACAGAAACATACACATATTACATGATGAGCTGATGGTGCAGATGAGCTGATGGTGCAGAGGTTAGAGTAGTCTCATAGCAGATTGTTGTTATTGTTGTTGAAGGCCCACAATGATAACGCTTTTGAAAAGGACGTTAAGTGGCGGGCTGCAGTAGCTTTCCTCACATCCTCAGTGTGCTGATGAAGGTGGACCAGGTCCTCCATGAAGTTGTGCTATGCTTGGCTTCTTCTTCTCCTTCTGCGTTCATTCTCAATCTCCTGCTACCAAACCCTGAACAGGGCTTTGCAAGTAGCAGAATGTAGTCCGGAGAACGGATTGCGTAGTGTCACTAGTTTACAGCGATGCTACCGGGTTAGTATATTTGTTTATGCTATTTATCACCACTATCATCTTAATGTTCTTGTATCTCAGAAACTAACATACACACAATAACAACAACAAGTTCTTTATTAATATACGTCTCTAGACACCAACAAAAAAACAACATTTTAATTAGAGGTTCTCAAAATCAATAATCCCATCGGGCATGACAGGCTGAAAATTTAAGCGGCCGCAGGAAATAGACGGCATTTTTTAAAATCTGGTATGGTAATGGTTAAGAGGGCTGTGCATGGCAGTAGCAACCTTAACATCTAAAACAATTCACTATAGAAACCACCACTGCAAGAGTGAACTTAGGTCCTTGGTTACAGGCTTCCTGCAAGGACCCAGTGGTGACACAAATAAGTATAAAGAGGATAATAATAAAACAGTAAGACATAGTGAGCCTATTCTTTCCTCCTCGACATCCTCAGATCACACAAGGAAACATCTATTCTAATTATACATTTTTTTTTGGGGGGGGGGGTGTCAAAGATACAGCACAGTGAATGAGCTGACAGCAGCCACTGACTCATAGCTAGATGTTTACATTAGGATCAGCAAACCAGAACTGCAAGACCTTATGCTGCCTTCAAGTGGCGGCCCTGGAAACAGGCTGCACTAGTGTAGTCTGGCTAAGAGAAAAGGGATGGCAAACCTTGTACCCAAAAAAGCCAGATGAAATTGGATGTGTGGAGCAGAAAAGTGCAGATATTGCAGCCTCGCTGTATACTATGACGTAACGTACTTTCAGGACGTACGCTGAAGAAGATCCCAATTATAGTAGCCCCTGTCAGTTGTGACTGACTATAGGATGATAATACCTTAGAGTAATAAAGAAACCTGGGGGAGGAATCTATCTCCTACCAGGCGCATCAGCAGGGTTGCAGATTGCTGAAAGGCCTCCTAATTTGGAGGTTAGCTGCGAATAAATAAGCAGCCGTGGACAAAAACGGGTCGGCAGGCATGAAGGCTGTAAGGAGGCAGCCCCTCCACCATGCAAAGACACAACAGGCTAACTACCTGTTTGTCTTTAAAAAAAAAAGATTACAAGTACCTCTACACCTCGCGGTAGAAGAGGAGCGACTAAATAAGTAAGAAATAAAGAAAACTCTTTTTTTGGTTTCTTTCTCGTTGTGACTTCGTACTTTCACTTCTCTGTGTTGTGACTTTGTACTTTCACTTCTCTGTGTTGTGGCTTTGTACTTTCATTTCTCTGTGTTGTGGCTTTGTACTTTCACTTCTCTGTGTTGTGGCTTTGTACTTTCACTTCTCTGTGTTGTGGCTTTGTACTTTCACTTCTCTGTGTTGTGGCTTTGTACTTTCACTTCTCTGTGTTGTGGCTTTGTACTTTCACTTCTCTGTGTTGTGGCTTTGTATTTTCACTTCTCTGTGTTGTGGCTTTGTACTTTCACTTCTCTGTGTTGTGGCTTTGTACTTTCACTTCTCTGTGTTGTGGCTTTGTACTTTCACTTCTCTGTGTTGTGGCTTTGTATTTTCACTTCTCTGTGTTGTGGCTTTGTACTTTCACTTCTCTGTGTTGTGGCTTTGTACTTTCACTTCTCTGTGTTGTGGCTTTGTACTTTCACTTCTCTGTGTTGTGGCTTTGTACTTTCACTTCTCTGTGTTGTGGCTTTGTACTTTCACATCTCTGTGTTGTGGCTTTGTACTTTCACTTCTCTGTGTTGTGGCTTTGTACTTTCACTTCTCTGTGTTGTGGCTTTGTACTTTCACTTCTCTGTGTTGTGGCTTTGTATTTTCACTTCTCTGTGTTGTGGCTTTGTACTTTCACTTCTCTGTGTTGTGGCTTTGTACTTTCACTTCTCTGTGTTGTGGCTTTGTACTTTCACTTCTCTGTGTTGTGGTTTTGTACTTTCACTTCTCTGTGTTGTGGCTTTGTACTTTCACTTCTCTGTGTTGTGGCTTTGTACTTTCACTTCTCTGTGTTGTGGCGTTGTACTTTCACTTCTCAGTGTTGTGGCGTTGTACTTTCACTTCTCTGTGTTGTGGCTTTGTACTTTCACTTCTCTGTGTTGTGGCTTTGTACTTTCACTTCTCTGTGTTGTGGCTTTGTACTTTCACTTCTCTGTGTTGTGGCTTTGTATTTTCACTTCTCTGTGTTGTGGCTTTGTACTTTCACTTCTCTGTGTTGTGGCTTTGTACTTTCACTTCTCTGTGTTGTGGCTTTGTACTTTCACTTCTCTGTATTGTGGCCTTGTACTTTCACTTCTCTGTATTGTGGCTTTGTACTTTCACTTCTCTGTGTTGTGGCGTTGTACTTTCACTTCTCAGTGTTGTGGCGTTGTACTTTCACTTCTCAGTGTTGTGGCTTTGTACTTTCACTTCTCTGTGTTGTGGCTTTGTACTTTCACTTCTCTGTATTGTGGCTTTGTACTTTCACTTCTCTGTGTTGTGGCTTTGTACTTTCACTTCTCTGTGTTGTGGCTTTGTACTTTCACTTCTCTGTGTTGTGGCTTTGTACTTTCACTTCTCTGTGTTGTGGCTTTGTGCTTTCACTTCTCTGTGTTGTGGCTTTGTACTTTCACTTCTCTGTATTGTGGCTTTGTACTTTCACTTCTCTGTGTTGTGGCTTTGTACTTTCACTTCTCTGTGTTGTGGCTTTGTACTTTCACTTCTCTGTGTTGTGGCTTTGTACTTTCACTTCTCTGTGTTGTGGCTTTGTGCTTTCACTTCTCTGTGTTGTGGTTTTGTACTTTCACTTCTCTGTGTTGTGGCTTTGTACTTTCACTTCTCTGTGTTGTGGTTTTGTACTTTCACTTCTCTGTATTGTGGCTTTGTACTTTCACTTCTCTGTGTTGTGGCTTTGTACTTTCACTTCTCTGTGTTGTGGCTTTGTACTTTCACTTCTCTGTGTTGTGGCTTTGTGCTTTCACTTCTCTGTGTTGTGGTTTTGTACTTTCACTTCTCTGTGTAAGTAAAGAGCATATTTTCCCCATGCACAAGATGGCCCTTCGGTGTACATCTCCACTTGGATCGGTGTGCAGCTTCGTCTTCCTAGGATGTCAGACTAGGATGTCCAGGGCTTTCATATCAATCTTATACACGTCTTTGAACCTCAACTGATGTCAGAGGACCGTTCTTTTGCCATCCGCCAACTGTCCATTGAGAATATCTTTGGGATTGCGACCATCTTTCATGCGATGTACAAGACCAAGCCATCATTGTCTTTACCGTCTAACAAGTGTACATGCTTGGGAGGCCGGTGCGAGACTGCACTTCCGCACCTGTCACTCTGTCCCTCCCTCAAATTCCAAGAACGGATCGTAGCCGCCATATATTAAAGGTGTAAAGCCTGTGCTCTTACTTGGAATAGCTTGCCCATGTTTCACTACCATATAGAAGCATGCTGATGACACATGCATTGTACAACACGGCATTGGTTTTCCCAATTAAATGAACAGCAGAATACCTTCCACTCAGGCCAACACAAAAACTTACCAGTATGGAGTTCCAATAAAAGTGTTCCTCCTACCAATGGTTTTATCCAGTTGAGCACTCACACCAAAATCCACTGGTTTGGGGGGGGAGAAGAACATACACATATTCATAAAATAAGCTGTCAAGTATTTTATAATTTTTGTTTATTTTTATAGATGCAATAACACTATGCTCCACAGTATTTCTTGCAATGTGTTATGCAGCAGAAACCTGGCCACTTACAAACGAAATGGAGTACAAATTGAGAGTGATCAATGCCTCCCTCGAGAGACGTATGACCGGCCTCTCGCTCCACAGCCAATGTTTCAAAGCTCTTCACGACACTGATGTACATCAAATGCCATTGATGAAGGGTGCAGTTACCTGCGCAGACAAGGTAAAGCCTCGCTGGTGGTCAAATACTTTGGAAATCTGATGACCGTTAGAGCCCAACAACAGCAGTCTGGTATCCATGAGACCGAAAATGACCATGGGGAAGACCACACATGCTTGTCCGACTCCCTCGAACTCAGAAACAACATCCGCGATGAAACTTATCATCACCCATTGGTCCATCGTGGCCCAAGACAGAAGACTATGGAGGTTAGAATCCACAGCGGCGTAACCGTCTCTGACGAATTGGTTGTCCAGTAATCCCGTAATAATACTATCATCATCATCATCAGGTGCCTTGCTGGTTGGCGTTGACTATCATAGACCTCCAGCCACTTCTATCATGTGTGTCGTTTACCAACTCTGTTGTTGATTGTCACCCATGCCATTCTTTCAGGTTGTCCAACATCTTCTCTCTCGGCTTTCCTCTGTCTCTCTTTCCCATTCTCACAACATGCCCCAAGCCGCCTCTTCTCATAACATGCCCGTAAAAGGATGACTACCTTGTTCTGATCAATGAGTTGTCTTTGTGTCTGTGCCTCTTCGAGTACTGAACCATTAGTCTTACTTGTAGTCCATGGGATTCGCAGCATTCTTCTGTAAAATAACATCTCTGCTGCTTCCAAAGATCTATGCACTTGCTTGCTGATTGTCCATGATCTACTGCACGCTTTTGAAATCTGTCAGTCTCGATGATGAGGTGGCAAGCAGAATAGTAAGGGCCAGCATAGCCTTTGGTAGAATGCACTTGATGGTGTGGGAACGTCGTGGTGTCAGCGTCAAGACCAAACATAAAGTCTACAGTGCCACCATCATTCCAACCCTACTCTACCCCTACGAAAGCTGGACTGTAAACTCTGGACATGCAAGGAGGTTAAACCACCTCCACATAGGTTGTCTGAGGCGAATATTCCACATTTGATGGCAAGATTGTGTCACTGACATCGAAATTTTCTCGAGGGCTGACATGCCCAGCATTCATGAACTGCTAGAAAAAGCACAACTAGGATGTGCTGGATACCTTGTTCATATATCAGACGAACGACTCCCAAAGAAGCTACTCTATGGCAAGCTGAAGGAGGGATGGCGCGAGAAAGGGCACCCAAAGAAATGTTTTAAAGACAGTCCGAGGGACTCACTGAAAAGGTGACAGATAGATATCACCACCTAGGAATGTCTTGCGCAAAACAGATCTGACTGGAGTAGCGCAGTCAAAGCGGGTGTAGCTAGCAGCAAGGACCACCGTGTTGTGGAAACCTAGAGCAGACGCACGACCCAGAAATCGCGAACAGCCAGAACACCAACTCCTTCTACAGATCCTGTGTGCCGTCAGGGTGCAGATGTTTTCGTACCTTCATTGGCCTATTCAGCCACATGTGCACCCACACCCAACAGGGAAATCTGTGACAAGGATCATGTCGGTTATTACAGATATTAATATTACCAAAATTTTTTTTTTAAATTTATACAAAAATTGATTTCTGTAACAGCAGACTAGGGTAGGCAAGCCAAAGGACTAGCGGTAATTTACAATTTCTATATCAATATTATGGAGCATGTAGTCTAGTCGACAGTGAGCTGACTTGCTAGACTGGGATTACAAAAAAGAATCAGGTTCATTCCTGGTACGACCGATCCTCCAGTCGACCCAGCTGTAAATGGGAACCTGGCATATGAGTAGGGGAAAGTAAAAACAGCAGGAAATGGAATTGGCCACCCCACCTCACATAGGTTGCAGCTTAGTACATGAAGAGTTATCTTCATCCCCAACGGAAATTGTTGCCATGTGACGTACCTTTAACTTTATATCAATATTACCAGCATTTTCCCTCTTCTTAAAAGGGACTTTAAGGTTGCATTATTAAGTGACAAAAGACGTCTTCATCCAATATTATAAAAACCTTGATATACTGCACCAGCTACAGCCCGAACCAGTAGGCTAGGACTTTCTGTGTCTCTGTGTTGTCAAAGAAAAACTCCTGACCATAAGTGGTCAAGATGATCTACACGTCATGTCATTCCCGCTTCCCTTTCCCACACAAAGCATCTTGGTAAGGTGGGTGAAAGTGCTGAGTTCAAACCGCCACAAAACATCTTGGTAAGGTGGGTGAATGTGCTGAGTTCAACCCCACACAAAACATCTTGGTAAGGTGGGTGAATGTGTTGAGTTCAACCCCACACAAAGCATCTTGGTAAGGTGGGTGAATGTGCTGAGTTCAACCCGCCACAAAACATCTTGGTAAGGTGGGTGAAAGCACTGAGACCTTATTTTTGTGTTTTTCTTTCTCTCAAAATTTTTCACCTTAACCTGTACCACTCAAACGTCACTCCAAACGGCAGCAACCCTGAAATCACAGAACATAGACCACCAGTACGCGACTTACACTGTCCTTGCATAGTGACGGCCGTTCTAATCAAATTTTAAAACGAATGGCTACATAGTCTGAACAATACTGCTCTTTACAATTGGGGTGCTTCCTTGACACAGGGAAATAGGGTAATTGCTTCAGCAGGTAGCATACAGATGAAGAAAAAAAAAATTATAATAATTTTCAGCGGGTATTGCCCATTTTCTGTCGAGAGCATCGCACAAAGCACGAACTCCGTAGCTCCAGCGATGAACCCAGGCATCTCCGGAAAAAAATGGCATCATGAACCGACTGTCGCAGCTCGAAATCGAACCCCGACCGCCTGAACACGAGGCAAACGGCTTGACCACTTCGCCACAGAGACCCCCCAGATGAAGCTATCTTACAATTCTAAGACTACAGAAATCATTTGTTTAAAAATGTTAACACCTTACCTAATTTGACTTCAGCATTGTCTGTGAGTAAAACATTCTGTCCCTTAATGTCTCTGTGGATCACTCGGTTGGCATGGAGATGAGCCAATCCCTGATAACAATGGAACAAGGTAATATATTTTTGTAATATATTTTTTGGTACAAACTTTTATTTATACTAAAACGTATTTTTGGTTTTGGGAGCTACATAAGTGTAATTAAGAAGCCGGCAAAATTTAAGGGACACAAACCACAAAAACCTATTTTCCAGTTGGGCAAGCAGTTATATGCCTCTGGTTGGATTCTGAATGACATCAACGAATCTGAATTAGTAAATTACATAATGCATCTCCACCAATCCGTGAAAAGGGATTTGCCAGTAGGAGGATGTAGTCCAGAGAATGGAATGCATCGTGTTGTTGTTTACAGCTTGACTGTAATATTTGCATCTTTTGGTCAGACACATCCAACTTCAGCAGACATTTCTGAGTAGACTTCCCACTTCGATCCCTTCTCCTCTGCCAGCCTCCTCTGTTGCAGCCTGTTGTCCAGGATCACCACATGGCGGTGTAGAAGGGTCTTGGCAGCTCTGGTCGCAGTCATCTATGGATCACTGACAGCTGCACCTCATGCACTGCTCAGGATCTTGATCCCGGCCTGACACATTCGATTTCAGCTGTCTTTTTCGGGTGCCAGGTTTGCCTTCCCATTACGATCCCTATTTTCTTAGCCAGGCTACCCTAATGCAGCCTGTTTCCAGGGCCGCTGCATGGAGGCAGAATAGTCTTTGTCATGTGTGATTCGACAACCATGATGGTATGAGTAGCTAGCTGCTATCAGCTCATTCACTGTTCCATCTACAACTCCATTGATGGTATGATAATGACGATAATGATTATGAAGATGATAGCAGTGGTGACGAGGAAAAAGTTGAGACATCAACTCTACTTCTTCTTCTGCGTTTATTCTCAATCTCTCGCTACTAAGCCCTGAACAGGATGAAGTCAGGAGAACAGAATGCGTTGGGCCGCTAGTTTACAGTTTGACTGTGATATTTGCACCTTTCGGTCCGACATATCCGTCTTCAGCAGTAAATCAACTCTACCACTTCATCTTACCCTCAAAATCTCTCTGCATACATAAGCTATCCACTCCTCTTTGAGAAAGTTTCCCTTTGTTGCTGTCAGAAAGAAAACAAAGAATAGTGTACACATTTAACATACAATTCCAGATTAAGAAATGCTAGCATCATTAATATCAAATACAAGGAGTTCAACAACAAAATTCATATTTAAACACGCATAGTCATCATTTAAACAAAAATGTATCTACCAGACACTGCCGTCAGAGATGAAGTGTTAGAGACTTCATTGTACTATGACATAGATTGCATACATGGAGTGGCCTTGCTGCCTCTTTTCCTTCTTCATTTGTCGTTGTTCATTCTCAATCTCCAACCTACTAAGCCCTGAAAAGGGCTTTGCAAGAAGCAGGATGTTGTCTAGAGAACGGAATGTGTCGTAATTTACAGCTTGACTGCGATATTTGCACCTTTCGGTCCACCCCATCTGACTGGGTACCGGGAAAGCCTTCCCTCTTCAAACCCTTCCCCTTGGTCAGTCTGTCCTGTTGCAGCCTGTTATCCTGGATCACCACATAGAGATGTAAAAGGATCTTGGCAGCTACAGGTCGCTGACTCCAATGCTAGCAGCCTGCTTTGGGTCGCTGACCACTACAGCTTATCCACTGCTCAACATCTTTACCCTCTGTTTCTTCTGTAACTGTAAATAGCCACTTATCATCTGGGTCAACTGGAGTGTGCCGGTAGCAGAAGCTAGCAAAGCGATATAGTTAAACACTTATGGTCACATTAATGAATATGTATGTGTGGTGTGTGTGGTCTGGTGTGAGTTTGTGTGTATGTGTGTGAAGAGTGGTGTATTGTGTTTGCAGTGTGGTCCAGTCCATGTGTGTGTGTGTGTGTGTGCGTGCGCGCGCGCACCCAGAGATCCAAAGTACCCCCAAAATGAATCAGTTAACATTTTACTGTTAATTGCATGTCCTAAACGGGACATTGAACTCATTTGGGGATTGAACCCTGATCACCTGACTGGAAAGTCAGTGCACTAGCCACAGCGCTACCGCACACCCCCTCCCCCCCCCCAACCTAAAAGGGCCTAGTATCCTGAGAAAGGGTTCCTATCCTTGACAAGACTTACTGTCATAGGGGTACATGACACAAAACAGTTTACAATTCACTGTATCAATCTAAATCACAGGTTCTCAACCTACAGGTCGCGACCCCAAATGGTGTCGCACAGTTTTCTGTGGAGTCGCTGATTGAAACAGAAAACTAAATAAAAAATTTGTAAAGCAATTTTCATTTTTAATCACTGTCTTAAAGTTTGAATCATCTTCTTCTTCTTCTTCTTCTTCTTCGTACGCAGTCAGACAGTAACCATTATTTTTTCAAAAAAAGCGACGGTCATCCTGAGGCTGTCGACACTGCCATAGAGCTTGTCTTGTGGTTCCACTGGTGATGGCCACATCTGCTCTCTCTGATCCTCGTATGTCGGGCAGTTCTGCAGCAGATGTTCAGCAGTCATTTTCCCGGTACTACACGGGCATTCATCGGTTCCACCTATCTTCAATTTGTTGAATAGGTGGTACCTCAGTCTATTGTGGCCAGTGCGAAGTCTGAAGACAACGACCTGCTCTCTTCTGTTCAGCTGGTAATATGCATCGTTTTTGGTGTAACCAGTATGTTCGGTTTCCCATTTGGTCATGTACCTGGCTTTAATAAGCCGTTTTGACTCTTCGTATGTCATACTAGTATCTGTTTGTGGTAGTCTTGCGCCTTCTTTTGCCAGTCTGTCTGCCTCCTCGTTGCCTTGTATGTTGCAGTGTGATGGGACCCACTGTACCACTACCCTTTTTGGTGCGGACTGCTGGCATACTTGACAGAGTGCTGTTCTTAAGTCATTAAGCTCAGTGTTTTTCTGGTTTTTTAGCACTGTGACTACGACGATAGCATCTGTAACCAGGACTATATGGCTTTCATTTTCTTTATGTGTCACCATTTCTTCCACTGCCGCCCTCAGTGCCTCTGCCTCCGCTCTTAAATTGCTTGTGTACTTACCAGTAGCGAACGACAGTGTTATTTTTCTGCCATTTGGTAGGTTCAGGAATGCTCCTAACCCTCCGTTCTGTGTAGTGTTTGTTACAGAACCGTCAGTGTATGCATGGGTCCAGTCCATGCTTGGGTAGTTTTTCGATATAAAGCTTAGGGTAGTATCTCTCCTTTCTTTTTCAGTCTGGCAGTTTTTGTTTCCAATACCTGGTATATTTTCTACCACCTCTGGAAATATATCCTGCCTCCAGGTAGGTTTTCGTACAGTAGTGATGGGCTTTGGTGTTGTTAGTGCGTTTATGGGATCTTCGTACATCTTTGCTTTGGCTATTTCTGCAAAGTTTCTCCGCTTTAGTTTCCCATTTCCCAAATTGTTTAGTCTCTGGTGCATTGGATGGTCAGTCAGTCTTCGGAGTTTCTCTGACTGCAGCTGGGCTCTGCAGTCTCTTCTATCGGTCATGGATTGCAGTTTTGTAATCTTTTCAAGTTCTACAATTGGCGTTGACTTCATGCCTCCTGTTATAACTCTCATGGCTTGGTTTTGAAGATTGCTAACTTTATCGAAGTTCGCCTTTGCTGCTGTTGTCCATGCCGCAATGCCATACTCGAGAACTGGTCTCACTCTTCCAGTGTACAGTTTCTTTAGTATGCTTTCGTCTGCTCCCCAGCTTGTGCCAGCAAGTTTCCTCATGATTGCCATTCTTTCTCTGGCTCTCATTCGGTTTCTCTCGATCTGACTTTTACATGTCATGCGCCGATCAAATGTGACTCCCAGATAGTTTGGGTTGTCGTTTGGCTGCAGGAATTTGCCATTTAAACTTAATTTGGTATTTTGGGGTTTGATTGAAAGCGAGAATATTGTGCATGTGGTTTTCTCCTCGTTAAAGTTTGAATAATATCATCATCTTTATATATTGAATATAACCTATAAAAATATGAGCAGTTTTATATTTTGTGTTTCCAGTGGATACATTGAAGTGACCCATAGTCCCATACATCAGCTCGCGGACCCCAGAGTGTTTATATAAGCGGTATTGGCGACAGACAATTAAATCACATCATCGCGTCCTGCACAGAGATTTGTTTAAATAAGAGAAATATTATAAATTTGTAATTTGTATCACCAATCAGATGAGTCGATTGTGTAATCCAGATATATGTCATAGGTTAAAACTATATTGAATTATGGTATACTGAAAACTTTATTTACGATGTGTTTTCTTTTACCTTACTAAAAAGCCTTTTTTTAATTAACCGAGGTCGCAGGTCACTTTGCATCTATAAAATGGGGCCGTATTTGAAAAAGGTTGGGAACCTGTGATTTAAAACATTCAGAATTTCCTTATCAATAATAAGTCAAATTTATACACACACAAAAAAACTGCCGAGAATATGTTCACAATTCCTATTTTAAGCATGTTGTCACAAACTAGAAAATACAAATACTCTGGTCACATCAAGAGACACAACAGTCTCGAGAGAACAGTGATGGAAGGTATGGTGCCAGGAAAAAGAGGAAGTGGTAGACCAAGAAGACGATGGCACCAAGATATCCAGGAATGCCTGGGTATGACAGTGGTGGAGCCTGGAGTTTTGGCAAGGGAACGAGTTTATTTCAGACAGACTGTGATGGGAGCGACATTCTATAAAGGACACGCTACATGAGGGTTGTGTATATGGCTAGTAACCTCATCATCTAAAATATATTTCTACTGAAGCCACTGCAGTAATAGTGCATGGACAGCTTCGCTGCCAACATGCATCATAATTTGTATTGTAGATAAACTATACTTTCAGTTCTCATGCCCATTCCTGCGGTCATATAGAAGGATATTACGGCTGAGGAATAAAGGCTGCTTGCCCCTGCAGTCATCATGCAGTGCACAAGCAAAACTTTCCTTTTATCTCCCTGTTAACAATTACTTACCAAGTAAACACATGTTGACCTGTCCATACCTATTAACATGTTTATGGCTTTAAATTTGTACAGGATGGGATAGCCATCCCTATGCCCAACCATTGTTAGTACCCTCTTATGATATGCCTGGAAGGCTACAGCTCTGCCATCCTTAACTGCACTTTCAGGCCCCGGTAACACTCAGATGATGCAGTGTATAGATTATGTACATCAGATTATGCATGTTTTATTCAATTCCATGAAGAAGAATATGAAGCAGATGCAGATAAGAGCAGGAAAAAGAAGATGAATCGATGGAAAACTGGTCACCATTTTGGATGAGTGACAAACATCAAGTGTTAGTGTATCAAGATTACCAAACATCAAGTGTTAATGTATCAAGAATACCAAACATCAAGTGTTAGTGTATCAAGATTACCAAATATCAATGGTTAGTGTATCAAGAATATCAAACAACAAGTCACATAAATCATGTCAATTGTTCAAGACTAACAATAATACAAAAATATGAAGTGCACTAACTAATTGATCATTCCCTTTGTTAAGCAGATTTATATTGAAGTAAAAATTGTCTGACCTACATAACTTTTAACTACATATCATTCCGTCTGTCTGTGGTGATTGAAAACATAATTATGTGAACCCAAAAATTCTTTACATGGTCCTAAAAATAATTAAATTGTCCTACAAATTATTAAATTGCCCTAAAAATAATTAAATTGTCCTAAAAATTGCTAAATTGTCCTTAAATAATTAATTGTTTTTAAAAGAATTAAATTATCCTAAAATTATTAAATTGTTTTTAAAATTATTAAATTGTTTTAAAAACAATTAAATTGTCCTAACAAGTATTACATTTTCCTAAACATTATTATATCATCCTAAAAATAATTACACTGTTTTTAAAATAATTAAATTGTCATTAAAATAATGAAGTCCGACAAATAAGTAAATTGTTCTAATAATAATTAAATTGTCCTAAAAAGTATTACATTGTCTTAAAAATTATTAAATTGCCCTAAAAATAATTAAACTTCTAAAAATAATTAAATTGCCCGAAAATTATTGTCTTAAAAATAATTAAATTATCCTTAATATAAACTGTTCCAAAAATTAATAGTTTGTCCAAACAATAATTAAACAGTCCTAAACATAATTAAGTAGTCCTATAAATAATCAATTGGTCCTTAAAATAATAAAATAGTCGTAAAATAATTAAGTGTTCTTAAAAATAACTGAGTGGTCCAAAAAATAATTCAATAGTCCTAAAAATTATTTGGTGCGTATATTAATAATTACACGGTCATAAACAAAAATATTGAGTGGTTATAAATGTAATTACGAGGTCTACAAATAATGACGTGCTCCGAACAGAAATTAAGCAGTTCTAAACATAATTTAGTGGTCCTAAATATATACATATATATCAAATTGCTTCAATTATAACATGTTATAGATTGTAAGGTGCACTGCTTGATTTCAACACCACGTACACAAGAAACTATCTACAACATACACTCATTAACTAAACCAACTTTCTCCCCACCCCCAACCTGTAACATCAATTCATTTACTAAAAACAATATCATTTATTAGATGGTACATAACATATTCCTTCCGTCTGAATTAATATCAGAGTCAGCTTCCATTTCAGATTCAGATTCTTCAGAATTACTTATCGAGCTGTTGGTATCAGCTTTAACCTACAAAATACTCAACTTCCTTATACTGGTTTAGAAGACCGCAGATCAAAATTAATTACACCTAAATGATGTGACAATATTTTAACTAGATGAACACAGGACGTTCCACTATCAAATTTGTGCATGCATTACAAAATGACAATGATGCCTGAGTACATTTATCTTGGACGCCTTCTCAATATAGAGAATAATCTGGAACCTGAGCTAACAAGACGTCCCCGTGCAGGTTGGGCAGCCTTCTCATCTATTAACATGATCCTGGACGATTGTCATGACTAAGAGCTACAAGCCTCCCCACCCCCAACCTGTAACATCAATTCATTTACTAAAAACAATATCATTTATTAGATGGTACGTAACATATCCCTTCCGTCTGAATTAATATCAGTCAGCTTCCATTTCAGATTCAGATTCTTCAGAATTACTTGTCGAGCTGTTGGTATCAGCTTTAACCTACAAAATACTCAACTTCCTTATACTGGTTTAGAAGACCGCAGATCAAAATTAATTACACCTAAATGATGTGACAATATTTTAACTAGATGAACACAGGACGTTCCACTATCAAATTTGTGCATGCATTACAAAATGACAATGATGCCTGAGTACATTTATCTTGGACGCCTTCTCAATATAGAGAATAATCTGGAACCTGAGCTAACAAGACGTCCCCGTGCAGGTTGGGCAGCCTTCTCATCTATTAACATGATCCTGGACGATTGTCATGACTAAGAGCTACAAGCCTCCCCACCCCCAACCTGTAACATCAATTCATTTACTAAAAACAATATCATTTATTAGATGGTACGTAACATATCCCTTCCGTCTGAATTAATATCAGTCAGCTTCCATTTCAGATTCAGATTCTTCAGAATTACTTGTCGAGCTGTTGGTATCAGCTTTAACCTACAAAATACTCAACTTCTTTATACTGGTTTAGAAGACCGCAGATCAAAATTAATTACACCTAAATGATGTGACAATTTTTAACTAGATGAACACAGGACGTTCCACTATCAAATTTGTGCATGCATTACAAAATGACAATGATGCCTGAGTACATTTATCTTGGACGTCTTCTCAATATAGAGAATAATCTGGAACCCGAGCTAACAAGACGTCCCCGCGCGGGTTGGGCAGCCTTCTCATCTATTAACATGATCCTGGACGATTGTCATGACTAAGAGCTACAAGCCTCCCTCTTCAATTCCACTGTACTCCTTGCGACGTGCTACGGTGCCGAGACGTGGACACTAACAAAATCACTAGAGGACAAATTGAGAGTTACTCAGACCTCCCTTGAGAGACGCTTGGTTGGAATCACTTTCTGGTACCAACGTCTCCACAATTAAGACGATTGTCCTTAGTGAAGGATGCGGTAATTCATGCAGCCAAGGCAAAGCCTAGATGGGCAGGTGACATGTTGCAACGAAACGATGGTCCACAGAGCACAGCAACAGCATTCTGGTTCCCCCGAGGTAAGAAGAGACCGCGGGGAAGACCTCCAATGCGTTGGTCAGACTTCCTTGCTGAACGCTGCAAGATCCAAGATGTTTCTAGAGGAGCACTTACCCCCAACTGGACTTTCGTGGCCCAAGACAGTGTCTGCTGGAGACGAAGTAGGGACACGTAGCTAAGCTAAATTTATTAGATACATGTACTAGTAGTCTGCTGACCACTCAATGACATGACCTCCTTGTTACTGTCCAAGAGTTCATCGACCCTTGTTCTAGAATTAGGGCATCCACGAAGATGTTGCTGTTGTTGATAAAGGCCCACAATGAGTATGTTTACATCCTAGCATGCTCATGAAGGTGGGCCGTGGGCCTCCAGGCGGTTGTGATATGGTTGGCTTCATCTGTGTGACGCTCACTACTACAGGGATCACATCAATCTACATCTCGACACAAACTGCTTTGAAAACCTGTTTCCAGCAAACGTTACATGGAAAAGAGTTAGTGGTCTTGGTCAGTATATTGTGCCTGACCCTGAAGCGACGTCCTGGTCAGTACATTCTGCCTGATCGGACTAGCGCCTCAGTTACCCATCCACGAAGCTAAAATAATCATTCTCACATGCAACTGTGCATAGGAGAAGGTGGCCGAGCCATTACTTTACCAATATATTTGTCAGGAGACAACGTTTAGAACTTCAATGAAGTCTAGGTAGCTTTTTTTTCTGAAAGAATTTGGAGTGAAGTTTGTTTGCTAGTATTGAAGTTTTAGACTTTCTTTCAACGAAAGTACGCTTCATTCAACCACAGTCTTTTTTGGTCATATCAGGACATAGTTTGTATGTAGAACAGCAAGAGAAAATTGTCTTTATTCATCAGCCCTATAAATCCAACATTGGACATCCAGAATGGGAATAAGTAATTTGTTCATTATTGTGCATATTTTAAATATAGTATAAATTTAACTATTTATGTATTATTAAAATTGTGTATATTTAACTCTAATATATTATAATTATAGCATAAATGTAACTATTTATGTATTATGAAAATCTTGTAAATTTAACTTTATATTATAAATACAGTATAAATTTAACTGTACATTTTAAAGACAGTATAAATTTAACTACATTATAAATATGGTATAAATTTAACAGTATATTATAAATATAGTATACATTTAACAGTATAATATAAATACAGTATAAATTTAACAGTATATTATAGACATTGTATAAGTTCAACAGCACATTATAAATATACCATACATTGAACTGTACATTACAAATATACTATACATTTAAATTTGAAAGTTATTTTTCATTAGTTCCTGAACTTTTATGGTGTGTTTTTAATATACAATTTATAGGTAAAGATATCTGAACACATCTGTTCCTATATTTTTGTAAAACTGTATTCTAACCTTTCCTGTAAGTTACAATTGACCTGATATAACCAAGAGGACTCTGTGCTTGAAATGGCATGCCTCACCACAATGGGGCAAAAATACCTAACAAATTGTCATGCATTCGTGTTATACAATTCCTCCACTCTACTTGAGCACATGCATTATGGACATTTCTATTCCAGATTTCAAAACATGTTTTCTCAAATACATATGTGCAGAAGACTAGTGAAGTACATTGAAAGCCTTTCATCGAACAATGGCAAGCCTACCATAAGTCCAATACTTTTATTAAACTAGTACACAAGCCTGTTTAAGACCGGCACTTTCTAGTACAGGGTTGTTCGAAAGCGTAACTACACAGGGAATAATGTTTCTTTCTGTTCCTATTTTTAACACATTAGCTTCTTTTTTTAAAACCATTGTTCCTTCCAGAACCCAATATCCTTCCCATCACCCAATATCCTTCCCATCACTAAATATCCTTCCCATCACCCAATATCCTTCCCATCACCCAATATCCTTCCCATCCCCCAATGCCCTTCCAATCCCCCAATGCCCTTCCAATCCCCCAATGCCCTTCCAATCCCCCAATGCCCTTCCAATCCCCCAATGCCCTTCAAATCCCCCAATGCCCTTCCAATCCCCCATTATCCTTCCAAATGCCCAATACTCCTCTCATCGCACTATTGCCCTTTCCAAATTCATTCCTCTTCTATCTTAGTAGCTCATCGTCACCATGGCATCTAGCGCAAAGGGCTCTTCCTACAGACCTACCTACCTACCTACCCATAGTGGCTTACAGCTATGATGCTGACTCCCCTTTATTGTTTGTAAGATCCGTGATCACCGGAACCTTCTAGTATTGAAGTGCTCATATTCAACTTGAAGTATCAATATCTTCTATGATGGACTTGCCCTTGTCATGAGGAAGGCCTCATACAACAATCACAAACTGAATGACAATCATTCATCAAACAAACACATCAAACAGAGTTACAACAATCAATCCGTCAAACAACAGTTACAAAAATCAATCCATCAAACAACATATTCACAACAATCAATCCATCAAACAACAGAATCACAACAATCAATCCTTGAAACCAGAGGATCACAACAATCAATCCATGAAACAACAGGATCACAACAATCAATCCATGAAACAACAGGATCACAACAATCAATCCATGAAACAACAGGATCACAAACAATCAATCCATGAAACAACAGGATCACAAACAATCAATCCATGAAACAGAGTTACAAAAATCAGTCCATCAAACAACAGGATCACAACAATCAATCCATGAAACAAAAGAGTTACAAAAATCAGTCCATCAAACAACAGGATCACAACAATCAATCCATGAAACAACAGAGTCACAAAAATCAGTCCATCAAACAGCAGGATCACAACAATCAATCCATGAAACAACAGGATCACAAAAATCAATCCATGAAACAACAGGATCACAACAATCAATCCATGAAACAACAGGATCACAACAATCAATCTATGAAACAACAGGATCACAACAATCAATCCATGAAACAACAGAGTTACAAAAATCAACCCATCAAACAAGAGAGTTACAACAGCGTGCTAGCATGTTACCTTTCCTCCAGGTCTCTGAACCAAAACCTGGGCCATAAGATATAAGTCAAATGATAAACGTGATAACTGCCTGTGTCTTACATGGATCTATGCCCTAATGCTCAATCATAATTTACTGACATACCTGCCAGAATCATGAGAAGTAAACATCTATGTTGGCTGGATTTTTAAAAAAACTTACAAAGACAAGAAACTGAAACACCTGACATGAAAAACAAAATTTGTTTAAAAAATATGCAAAATAGAAGAAGGGATATAAAAAAAAATGTTAATATATATACGAGGTAGCTTCAAAAAGTTCCCGGCATTAGTGGATTGTATAAAAATAAGTTACAATAAAATTATCTAAACTACATTGTTAGTAGTTCCCTTCGGCAGCTACACTTTTGCTAACGTGCATACATCTGCTGGAAACATTCGTTAGACACTATTCTTTGACATTTCTCTCAGCTGTCTTGTCACATTGGTGATAACGTCCTCAGCATCCTTGGGAACCACGTGTAGACAAACACGGTGCATGTGTAGTTCATTGTGGCGAATACTGTGGGCACGTCCAACTGATATTCAAACTTCTGAAGCTATTTTCTCGACACTAAGTCTTCTGTCAACACACACAACATTTTGAAAATGCTCAATGTTTTCATTGTTGATCGAGGTTGACGGTCGTCCACTACGTGCATCAGCATCAACACTAACACGACCTACACGGATATGCTTGTGCCACTTAAATACTTGCGATTTCTTCATTGAGGTATCACCATATGTTTTATTAAGCAATGTTTTTGTCTCTGAGGGTGACTTCTTAAGCAAAATACAGAATTTGACATTTGTACGTTGTTCAGTCAAGGACATTTTCAAATCCGATGATGCAACAAGCACAACACAGAAACAAAATTCTGTAACTTCTGTTCGAGAGTATATGTGAAGGTCACGTCTGCCATGCCATTTCGTCAAGGTCATTACCAACCTATAAATATATATTCTCCATAATATTATCTTTCATTCAAACACGAGTCGAATAGTCCGGGAACTTTTTTGAAGCTACCTCATATATCAGATTCGGGGACGGTGTGGCCTAGTGGTTAAGTGTCACGGCTCACAATCCGAAGGTGCTGGGTTCGATCCTCATCACAGCACCGGCCGTTACCCCGGGGAAGCAAACCCTTAGAAAATGCAGGAGGAAGCAGACCCTTACATAAAATGCATGCTGAAGTCGGATGCACTGGGCCGACAGGTGCAAAAATAAAAACCACAGTGCAACGCACACCGCCTTGGGGATTTGAGAAATAAGGTGAACGCCAAAAAAAAACAAAAAAAATAAAAATATATCAGATTCAAATTGAATTGATGTATGCTTTGATTAGTTAGGTGTACATATTTATAATGAGTTTTACATAAGGCTTTCTTCACCTGGTGAACTTAAAGCCATGCACTTATCAGATTTAAGAACCAACAATTGATGTTATCTTGTATTGAAATATATGAACATTAGGTGGCATATGGAAAGATAAACATCTCTTCTGCGCCATAAAGGTGATATTAATGCGCTCGCTGGTTCTTTCTATATTCCTCAACTCCTGCGAAACATGGACCATTACAACACACATTCAAAGAAAAATGCAGGCCATTTTGATGAGATAATTTAGAAGACTGATAAATGTCCCATACAAAGATCGTATCATATGAGGTGTATTCAAATGAAACTGGACGAAACTGCAACAAGTGAACATACGCACGATGCGCATGACGTCACCTCAGGTGTATACAGGATATACCAACTGTCAAGTTGCAAAATTTCATTATCCTCCGACTCATAGTTTCCTCAGCAGATCGCTGATAACATGGTGGGTGTGATACGGTTTCTGACAACTGAAGGATGTCTACCAGTTGACATTCATTGCAGAATGCAAGCAGAGTATGGTGACAAAAGTGTGTCGATGACAACAGTGAAGAGCTGGAGAAGCACGCGAGTTAACAAAAGATCTACCAAGACCAGGTCCTCCTCCTTCTTCTTTTTCTTCTTCCTCACCGCCGTCATTCGTTCTCAAACTGTCGCTACCAAGCCCTGAAAAGGCTTTGCAAGTAGCAGGATGTTGTCTGGAGAACGAAATATGTTGTGTCGTAATTTACAGGTTGACTGGGATATTTACACGTTTCTGTAAAAGACATCTGACTTCAGCATAGCATTTCTGTATACCGGGTTAGCCTTCCCACTTCGATCCCTTCTCCTTAGCTAGTCTGGGTACCGGGTTAGCCTTCCCACTTAGATCCCTTCTCCTTAGCCAGTTTGCGTACCGGGTTAGCCTTCCCACTTCGATCCCTTCTCCTTAGCTAGTCTGGGTACCGGGTTAGCCTTCCCACTTCGATCCCTTCTCCTTAGCCAGTCTGGGTACCGGGTTAGCCTTAACACTTTGATCCCTTCTCCTTAGCTAGTCTGGGTCCCGGGTTAGCCTTCCCACTTCGATCCCTTCTCCTTAGTCAGTCTGGGTACCGGATTAGCTTTCCCACTTCATTCCTTCTCTTTAGCCAGTCTTAGTAACGGGTTAGCCTTTCCACTTTGATCCCTTCTCCTTAGCCAGTCTGGGTACCGGGTTAGCCTTCCCACTTTGATCCCTTCTCCTTAGTCAGTCTGGGTACCGGATTAGCCTTCCCACTTCGATCCCTTCTCTTTAGCCAGTCTTAGTAACGGGTTAGCCTTCCCACTTTGATCCCTTCTCCTTAGTCAGTCTGGGTACCGGATTAGCCTTCCCACTTCGATCCCTTCTCTTTAGCCAGTCTTAGTAACGGGTTAGCCTTCCCGCTTCGATCCCTTCTCCTTAGCCAGTCTGCTGTACCGTGTTAGCCTTCCCACTTCGATCCCTTCTTCTTAGCCAGTCTGGGTACCGGGTTAGCCTTCCCACTTCGATCCCTTCTCCTTAGCCAGTTTGCGTACCGGGTTAGCCTTCCCGCTTCGATCTCTTCTCCTTAGCCAGTCTGCTGTACCGAGTTAGCCTTCCCACTTCGATCCCTTCTCCTTAGCCAGTCTGGGTACCGGGTTAGCCTTCCCACTTCGATCCCTTCTCCTTAGCCAGTCTGGGTACCGGGTTAGCCTTCCCACTTCGATCCCTTCTCCTTGGCCAATCTGCCTTTTGTAGCCTGTTATTCAGGATCACAATGTTGAGCTGTAGAAAGGTTTTGCAGTCTCTGGTTCGCTGGCCCTGACACTAGCAGTCAGTTTTAGGTCTCTGACCGCTACAGCTCATACACTGCACAGCATCTTGATACCTTTTAATTTTGTTGTAATCTTAAAATGGACATATTAAACAAAAACCCAAACGTAAGTAGAAGAATGGTCGCTGAAATAATCCTTCCACAACTACAACATTAGTAAGTCATACGGGCTATTTCGACACATGATATGCTCATTATTCAGTTCAGATGTACGAGGCGTGTTCATATGAAACCGGACCGACAACCAAAGAAGGACGTGAGTTAACGCAACAATATGCACCTGACCTTGTCTCTGAACATCTTTCGTTAACTCATGTGCTTTTTTAAACATCGTTGTCCAGTTCTTCACTCTTATCTTTGACACACTTTTGAAACCATACTCTGCCTGCATTCTGTCATGAATGTCAACTGGTCTACATCCTTCAGTTGTTAGACACCTAATCACCGCTCACTGATCAACTCTGGACGGATTCCGTATCACACCCACCATGTTTTTAACGGTCTGCTGAGGAAACTATTGAGTCAGAGGATGATGAAATTTTGCAAATTTGACTGTTGGTATGTGCTTCAGAAGTGAAGTCCTCATGTGCATCGTACGTATGTTCACTTGTTGCAGTTTGGTCCGGTTTCATTTGAACACGCCTGTAAATGAAGATGCACGATGAAGAATCGAGAATAAAAGTGGACTTTATAACAACTTCCTCATAATGATCAAAAAGTGAAAGCTGCCTTGGTATAGCCATTTCTTGAGGTCTAAGGGCCCTGCAAATACGATACTACAGGACACAGTACAAGGCAAGATAACGTGAGCAACCGCAGACAGAGACGGTTGGCACAGGCTTGTGGAGGTGTCAGCTGGGGTGCCCCATCAATCTCAAGATGTCACGAACTGAACTGAAGGTGGCATGACAAACACACAAATAACGTTGAGGTACTGGAATGTACAAAGTTGCAGCTCATTGTGGGAATATTAAGCAGTACAAGATTAGGATGGTTAGGTTCTGCCGAAGACGGATGTGTTGGACCAAAAGGTACAAATATCGCAGTCAAGCTGTAAACTAGCGACAATGCATTCCGTTCTCCGGACTACATGTTACTACTTGCAAAGCCCTGTTCAGGGCTTGATAGTGGGAGATTGAGAATGAACGCAGAAGAAGAATGTTGGTTGGAACATGCCAGCATAATAGATAGCTATCACCTCCCCAAACAGGTGCTGTATGGGGAACTCTGTGATGGGAATAGATCCCAAGGGAAGCCTATGTTGAGACATGAAGATATCTGTGAGGCCACAATGAAAGGCTTTTCCATTGGCACTGGAGATTGAGAAATGGTAGCTGCAGCCCGAGATGTATCGAGGGAGGTGGCAGTGCGGTCTAGGGGTGAAACATCTGTTTCATAATCCCAACACACCTGGTTCTGAGCATGCCATGTCCATGTTTGATTTGTTTTTTTTTGGTATGATCGTGTGAGTGCCTGCATCATGAGTTACCTCCAGTAAGGTTTGTAGTCTCTTCTTGCTCCTCGGGGTATTGATTCGAGGGCGGGTCTCAGGACAGCTTTGTTTAAGCGTTCGGCTAGTTCCCCGGTTCTTATATTTCGGGTGTTAATCTGGCTGCAGTACATGTCTGACAGCGTTGAAAACAAGTTCAAGATTGGCACTACAGACCTTTGTACCTACAGCACAGCTCCCATGAAGGCAGAACATATTTTGCAGTCCTGTCCACTGTATACCGACAAAAGAAGTAGCATTTGGCAACAGCCAGTGTCCTTCCACGCGAAGCTGTACGGAAGTGTACAGAGCCTTGAGTCGACTGCTGCCTTTGTTAGAGTCAATGAAGTTGAGGTCTGAAGACGAATGAGGAAGAAGATGAAGAAGAGTTACCTCCAGTTGTCTCGGCTGATAGTCTTGCCACTGGTCCAAGGTAGCTCAAGACAAGAGAGTGGGGTTAATGATCAGTGCAATTTTTTCGTCACTATAATTCAAACACTGCGCAAGCTACATCATCAAGATAAAAACCACCAAATGATGTTACCACATCCCTTGTGATGGTAAACTTTGTATGAAAGGCCTAACGTCACAAACGTGCTGAGACATGTGAGGAATCTTGGAGCTTATCCTTGGAAAAAAGTTACATGTACACAGCGATTGAAAACTCAGCCATGTGTACATGCGGACAGGCATCCCAGACTGCACAGCACATACAATAGAACTGCCTTGAATATGATATACTGAGAAAACCCAACTGGCCCACAGAAATAACAGTGGAAGAGAAATTTCATGGAACTGTATGTGCACTACAAAAGATAAAGAAGCTTATACACGAGACAACATTGCAGATATAGACATTATATTTTCAAGTGAATGAAAGAAGAATGTTACTGTTTTTGACTCCTTGTAATTGGAGTCAGTATTGGAATAACGAAGTTTGGGATACAGTTTACTGTTACTGATCCATTGGTCCATCAAGCAGGGCGACAACATGCTCACTGGAAAAAAAGCAGCAAACGCCTTTGTTGAACATTATGCCAGAGCAAACCACATTGATGTCCCTGCAGATAGGCATAGAGACATTAGTGAAGAGCAAAAGGGGCACGACAACATCAATATGGCACCAGAAGAGCATATGATGGCAAAACTAACAACGAATGAAATGGAAGAGGCCATGAGAACGTTAAAGAATAAGAAATCTCCCAGAATAGACGGGATAACAAACGAAATGCTGATGGGGCTGGGCCAAACAGCAAAGAGGAAATTACTATCAGTCCTGTATCAAAGCTGGACAATGGCTATTGTACCCCAGGTGACAGGTAAAAGGAATGAAAGCCATATAGTCCTGCTTACAGATGCCTTGGCCGTAGTCACAGCAATGAAAAGCCAGAAAAATACTGAGCTTAATGATTTAAGAGCAGTACTCTGTCAACTATGCCAGCAGTCCGCACCGAAAAGGGTAGTGGTACAGTGGGTTCCATCCCACTGCAACATCCAAGGCAACGAGGAGGCAGACAGGATACCGGATACTAGCATTACATACGAAGAGTCAAAACGGCTTATTAGAGCTAGATACATGACCAAATGGGAAACCAAACATACTGGCTACACCAAAAACGATGCCTATTACCAGTTGAACAGAAGAGAGCAGGTCGTGGTCTTCAGACTTCGCACAGGCCACAATAGACTTAGGTACCACCCATTCAACAAATTGAAGATAGGTGGCACTGACGAATGGTACAGGGAAAATGACCGCTGAGCATTTGCTGCAAAACTGCCCGACATACGAGGATCAGAGAGAGCAGATGTGGCCATCACCAGTGGCAACACTAGACAAGCTCTATGGCAGTGTCGACAGCCTCAGGATGACGGCTGCTTTTTTCGAAAAAATAAAGGTCGACGTCTAACAGCGTAAGAAGAAGAAGAAAAACCATTGGTGAAGAAATTCACCTGGGGAATTGTCTATGTATAATCACATGTGTATTCGTTGTGTTAACACCGGTTTTTGCTACAGAAATGGCTGAATCGAAAACGAGGCCACTTCTACCCATCTTGAACAAGATGGTAAGATAAACTTTAAACAATTTTCTACAGACCTTATTCTGTTTCACATGGCTTTGGAGGGTATTGATCATTATTGATTGTGATGAAGATAAGTTGTTGCAACAGATTTTGTTTAGGTAGTTCTGTATAGTTTGTTTATGTAGATGTTATAAATACGTTTGCAGTGAAAGCTAACAGATTTGCCAATCTGGTTAGGAACACTATCAGTTCTTTGTAGCAATTTCTTGGATTTACAAAACAACCGGTTTACCCAAACATGGGTACGTCTAAATGTTTGTGAGTTAGTTTCCAAACAAAATTTGGAAACTAGAAGGTTAACATTATTCATCTACATTTTACCAACCAAATCATGCACATTATGCTAATGAAAGATTCTTCTTTACAAAACACAAAAAGCATTAGTAAATGGCCCACTCATATGGTGAATCCGCTATCAAAAATCACATTAGAGCGGATAACTGCATCTTTCTACTTCTGAATGTATATAAAAAGGCCATGTTTTTATTACCATAATAGGTACACCTATAGTAAATTAACCTTTGATGCACCATTGGTGAACAAATTTGCCTGTGGCACTGTCTCTGTATACTCACCGATGTATTCGTTGTATTAACACCGGCTTTACTAAAGAAATGGCTGACTGGAAAGCGAGACCACTTTCGTCCGCCCAGATAAGAATACCATGGCTGTTTTGATTTTCGACAATTTTGTTTACATTTTTTCATTTTCCCGTGGACTTGAAAGGTGATTCCATTATTGAGGGTGATAGTAGTTGTTCAACTGATTTTTCTGAGGTAGATCTGTTCAGTTTGTTTATGTAGATGTTATAAATGTGTTTGTTAGTGGAAAATACCAGATATGCCGATCTGGTTAAGAACTATCTGTGCTTTGTGGCAATTTCGTGGATTGACAAGTGTATCCGAAAATGGGAATGTCTAAATGTTTGTGACGTTATAATAATAATATGGAAACAAAAAAGGCTAATCCATTTTTTTTTAATGCGTGCTGAAAGTCAGATTCCCTGGGTCAGATGGTGCAAAGATATTACAACGCACTCCACCTTAGAAAACTGGGGGGGGGGGGGGGGGGGGGGGGGGAATGATTGGTTGCACAATGCAGTTTGGCTCAAACAAACAATATTAACGTAAAAATCAATTTACAGTGTAAACTCTCAAAAGAGTGGTAAAAGAACCAAAAGTACTAATTGGAATCCTAGTATTCAAACAAACACGTTATGATTGTTGCCAGGTAGCCAAAGCTATCCATAGTTATGTTCTTTTTTTTTTAATTTTGCTTCCTGTTTACTAGACTTGGAGGGGGAGATCGCGGTTTTCTTCTATTTTTAACTGCTTATGGCTCTTTAAGTTTATACCGTTTGCACGGATTTTTCGAGTTTTTTTGTCAATCTCCGATATGACTAGACAGTGATTTTACTTCCCTAGATACTAGGGGACAATTGCAGGATTCAAAACTCTGCAGTTTCATTCATTTTTTGAGAGACAAGCATCTTACTTCTCAGCTAACAGAGCTAACGGCAATCAAGGCCAGGTGAAACGTACCGATCAAGACTACACGCAACATCAGCGATTGTGCTCCCTGGAAATATGTTGTATCTAGACAAGGTGAGGACTGACACGATTGTGCTCCCTGGAAATATGTTGTATCTAGACAAGGTCAGGACTGACACAACTGTGCTCCCTGGAAATATGTTGTATCTAGACAAGGTGAAGACTGACACAATTGTGCTCCCTGGAAATATGTTGTATCTAGACAAGGTCAGGACTGACACGATTGTGCTCCCTGGAAATATTTTTTTGTATCTAGACAAGGTCAGGACTGACACGATTGTGCCCCCTGGAAATATGTTGTATCTAGACAAGGTCAGGACTGACACGATTGTGCTCCCTGGAAATATGTTGTATCTAGACAAGGTGAGGACTGACACGATTGTGCTCCCTGGAAATATGTTGTATCTAGACAAGGTCAGGACTGACACGATTGTGCTCCCTGGAAATATGTTGTATCTAGACAAGGTGAGGACTGACACGATTGTGCTCCCTGGAAATATGTTGTATCTAGACAAGGTCAGGACTGACACGATTGTGCTCCCTGGAAATATGTTGTATCTAGACAAGGTAAGGACTGACACAATTGTGCTCCCTGGAAATATGTTGTATCTAGACAAGGTCAGGACTGACACGATTGTGCTCCCTGGAAATATGTTGTATCTAGACAAGGTCAGGACTGACACGATTGTGCTCCCTGGAAATATGTTGTACCTAGACAAGGTCAGGACTAACACGATTGTGCTCCCTGGAAATATGTTGTATCTAGACAAGGTCAGGACTGACACGATTGTGCTCCCTGGAAATATGTTGTATCTAGACAAGGTGAAGACTGACACGATTGTGCTCCCTGGAAATATGTTGTATCTAGACAAGGTCAGGACTGACACGATTGTGCTCCCTGGAAATATTTGTTTGTATCTAGACAAGGTCAGGACTGACACGATTGTGCCCCCTGGAAATATGTTGTATCTAGACAAGGTCAGGACTGACACGATTGTGCTCCCTGGAAATATGTTGTATCTAGACAAGGTGAGGACTGACACGATTGTGCTCCCTGGAAATATGTTGTATCTAGACAAGGTCAGGACTGACACGATTGTGCTCCCTGGAAATATGTTGTATCTAGACAAGGTGAGGACTGACACGATTGTGCTCCCTGGAAATATGTTGTATCTAGACAAGGTCAGGACTGACACAACTGTGCTCCCTGGAAATATGTTGTATCTAGACAAGGTAAGGACTGACACAATTGTGCTCCCTGGAAATATGTTGTATCTAGACAAGGTCAGGACTGACACGATTGTGCTCCCTGGAAATATGTTGTATCTAGACAAGGTCAGGACTGACACGATTGTGCTCCCTGGAAATATGTTGTACCTAGACAAGGTCAGGACTAACACGATTGTGCTCCCTGGAAATATGTTGTATCTAGACAAGGTCAGGACTGACACGATTGTGCTCCCTTGAAATATGTTGTATCTAGACAAGGTGAAGACTGACACGATTGTGCTCCCTGGAAATATGTTGTATCTAGACAAGGTCAGGACTGACACGATTGTGCTCCCTGGAAATATTTTTTTGTATCTAGACAAGGTCAGGACTGACACGATTGTGCTCCCTGGAAATATGTTGTATCTAGACAAGGTCAGGACTGACACGATTGTGCTCCCTGGAAATATGTTGTATCTAGACAAGGTCAGGACTGACACGATTGTGCCCCCTGGAAATATGTTGTATCTAGACAAGGTCAGGACTGACACGATTGTGCTCCCTGGAAATATGTTGTATCTAGACAAGGTGAGGACTGACACGATTGTGCTCCCTGGAAATATGTTGTATCTAGACAAGGTCAGGACTGACACAACTGTGCTCCCTGGAAATATGTTGTATCTAGACAAGGTAAGGACTGACACAATTGTGCTCCCTGGAAATATGTTGTATCTAGACAAGGTCAGGACTGACACGATTGTGCTCCCTGGAAATATGTTGTATCTAGACAAGGTCAGGACTGACACGATTGTGCTCCCTGGAAATATGTTGTACCTAGACAAGGTCAGGACTAACACGATTGTGCTCCCTGGAAATATGTTGTATCTAGACAAGGTCAGGACTGACACGATTGTGCTCCCTTGAAATATGTTGTATCTAGACAAGGTGAAGACTGACACGATTGTGCTCCCTGGAAATATGTTGTATCTAGACAAGGTCAGGACTGACACGATTGTGCTCCCTGGAAATATTTTTTTGTATCTAGACAAGGTCAGGACTGACACGATTGTGCTCCCTGGAAATATGTTGTATCTAGACAAGGTCAGGACTGACACGATTGTGCTCCCTGGAAATATGTTGTATCTAGACAAGGTCAGGACTGACACGATTGTGCCCCCTGGAAATATGTTGTATCTAGACAAGGTCAGGACTGACACGATTGTGCTCCCTGGAAATATGTTGTATCTAGACAAGGTCAGGACTGACACGATTGTGCTCCCTGGAAATATGTTGTATCTAGACAAGGTCAGGACTGACACGATTGTGCTCCCTGGAAATATGTTGTATCTAGACAAGGTCAGGACTGACACGATTGTGCTCCCTGGAAATATGTTGTATCTAGACAAGGTCAGGACTGACACGATTGTGCTCCCTGGAAATATGTTGTATCTAGACAAGGTCAGGACTGACACGATTGTGCTCCCTGGAAATATGTTGTATCTAGACAAGGTCAGGACTGACACTGAATTCCTAAAGCAATAAGCTTACATAGGAGCCACAAATTGCACTAGAGCCCGGAGGACTCCAGTCCACCTTGTCAAGTATACTTTGTGATGCTAGAAAAGACACTGTAACCTGCTACAATGGTCTTGAGTTGAAGTAACTCAAGTACAAATGACTTCCACAACAATGACTTCTTGGCGATAGTGACCTACCGTAACGAGCAGATATCATTTCTTCTTATTTATCTTCGGTGTTTATCCTTGTAAAGGACACAAAGTTGTGTCCTAGTTTACAACGAGGCTGCAATATCTGCGCCTTTCTGCCTGATACGTCTAGTTTCAGCTGGCTTTATTAGCTGCCTGTTTTGCCTTCTCACTGCAATCTCTGTTGCACCTTCGGCCCTAAATATCATTATAAAACTCTGTATTAGCAAAATGGTGAACATTTTCTTTAATTTAAGATCAACCATGAAACTTTGCTGTCTTTTTTAATTTTAAATTCCTGTTGTAGACGACGGAGAAAGTTAAAAAATGTGATAGATGTAATAGGACAAAAACATGCACCAATTAGAATGGTTAATCTCTTCAAAGATGTGCTATCATTAACATATTTGCACGAGCTATATATGTGTAGTATGTTAGGGGTAATGGCACTGGTTATATGTTACCAGTAAAATATTAGTCTTTTGCTTACCTTTAACCAAATCTGTAACGGAGCCAGCGCCACAGAATTCCATGACAAGCTGGAAATGAAAAGAACAAGCAAGATTCAACAAGCAAGATTCAACAAGCAAGATTCAACAAGCAAGATTCAACAAGCAAGATTCAACAAGCAAGATTCAACAAGGTATGTATATACAATTTAGCTATCTGAGATATTTCAATTGGCACAGCGCAGTTTCCACACCTGCAGCGAACCGTAAAGCATGTACGGAGTTTACGTACAAGGGTAGTGTTTTCACTGACAACGGCATACTGGACAGAGATAGAAAATATGATTCAAAAGGCAAATAAGGTGAACTGCTTGCTGGAACAGATACTTCCTGTTCGATGATCTGATGTTGTGCTTCTAGCCCGGTGAGGTTCACGAAGGAGACTGCGTTTCAGGTCTTCGCCGGTCCCCCACAGCTTGTCAAGCATGGTCACTGCCCGGAACAGATCTTTGGTCTGTTTAAGTAGGGCAGTCCTGCAAGGATATATGCTGGTGTCTGCTTTGGTGCTCCACAATCGCACGTGGCTGTGTCTCTGTGGAGGCGGGCCTTCAGTCTGCAATGTCCCATTCTGAGTCAGAAGATCTTTGTCTGCCCATTTCTGCCAAATATGTCTATGCCGTCATTTTCTTCTTGTATAATTTGTGCTGGTCTCTCAATTACTTCCTCATGGATAGTTTGATGGGTGTCTTTGCTTCTTTATTCATGGATAGTTTGATGGGTGTCTTTGCTTCTTTATTCATGGATAGTTTGATGGGTGTCTTTGCTTCTTTACTCATGGATAGTTTGATGGGTGTCTTTGCTTCTTTATTCATGGATAGTTTGATGGGTGTCTTTGCTTCTTTATTCATGGATAGTTTGATGGGTGTCTTTGCTTCTTTATTCATGGATAGTTTGATGGGTGTCTTTGCTTCTTTATTCATGGATAGTTTGATGGGTGTCTTTGCTTCTTTATTCATGGATAGTTTGATGGGTGTCTTTGCTTCTTTATTCATGGATAGTTTGATGGGTGTCTTTGCTTCTTTATTCATGGATAGTTTGATGGGTGTCTTTGCTTCTTTATTCATGGATAGTTTGATGGGTGTCTTTGCTTCTTTATTCATGGATAGTTTGATGGGTGTCTTTGCTTCTTTATTCATGGATAGTTTGATGGGTGTCTTTGCTTCTTTATTCATGGATAGTTTGATGGGTGTCTTTGCTTCTTTATTCATGGATAGTTTGATGGGTGTCTTTGCTTCTTTATTCATGGATAGTTTGATGGGTGTCTTTGCTTCTTTATTCATGGATAGTTTGATGGGTGTCTTTGCTTCTTTATTCATGGATAGTTTGATGGGTGTCTTTGCTTCTTTATTCATGGATAGTTTGATGGGTGTCTTTGCTTCTTTATTCATGGATAGTTTGATGGGTGTCTTTGCTTCTTTACTCATGGATAGTTTGATGGGTGTCTTTGCTTCTTTACTCATGGATAGTTTGATGGGTGTCTTTGCTTCTTTACTCATGGATAGTTTGATGGGTGTCTTTGCTTCTTTATTCATGGATAGTTTGATGGGTGTCTGCTTCTTTATAGCAATGTGGATGGTGAGTCTGTGTGCCACCACTTCCGGCTTTTGTGAGTCCATCTGCTTTCTCGTTTGGTCGAAATCCACTGTAGGACTAGATCTGGTTTTTCTTTGTAGACAGACATCTCGTATGAGATGGCTTGGAGTCTGTTAGAATGATCGTTTGCCCTGTAGTTGTGTTTTGGCTGATAAGAATCTGAGTTGCTGCATGAACAGCTGTTTTAGGTCTGAAACTGATATAGTTCTCTCCTGCAGGTATGGAGTGATTGTCTATATCGACGTTGGAGGGTGTGATGTAGGCATAGATACTGGGATTCAAAAAGAAAAACAAGGTGCACTGCTTGCTGGAACACATACTGAAACATCAAAGTGTAACTATGTCCGCTAAACAGACACTCATAAACACGTTCATGTTTCTAATGGGTTTGGTAACCCTTTTGTGCGCCCTGAAAAGACGGAACTTGTGGCAGAATGTAGTAGCTTTCGTGACATCCCAAGTGTGCTGATGAAGTCCTCCAGGCGGTTGTGCAATGCTTGGCTTCATCTGCATGTCACTCATCGAACCTCATCTAGTTAGCCAGACTGTTGTCCTCAACAACAACCCGTTTCCAGGACGACCAACGAGGTCAGGTGAGGGTCTTGGCCAGTATATTGTTTCTTACCCTGGCTAACATTGTTTGATCAGTGCGTTTTGCCTGAACAGACGTTAGCCTCATCGTCCCAGACAGGCTGTGATGGGAGCGACGTTCTATGAAGGACATGCTACATGACGATGAGGACAAGTTTTCACTGATACCCTCCTGAACATTTTCCCCGAACCCATGTTGAGAGCCACTGGTCTACTAACTTAAACTATTGATGGACACTGGTGACCACTTACCCACAACTGGTCATCCTTGCCAGCTGGTCCCTTCTTGATGAAAGCCCCATAGTAGGTAGCGATGTTTCTGTGATTGGAAAACTGGAGAGAAACAAGTTTACAGAATTCAAGGTATTAAATTATTGTGATAGGTGTCATCAAAAGAGAAATACATTTAAAAACATCATCATCATGTAGCATGTCTTTTGTAGAACGTCGTTATCACAGCCAGCTGATATAAATCTCGGTCTGCAGTCAATCTTCCCACCTGCTCCATGTTCATGTTTAGAGTATCCTTGATATCTTGTATCCACCTTCGCCTTGGTCGACCTCTGCGTCGCCTTCCAGGTACCATACCCTCTCTGATCGTTCTTTCTAGAACGTAATGGCGTTTGACACGGCCGAAAAAATATTAATTTCTGAAACATAACATTGTTTATGAGCCAGTTTGCTTCAACATTCAGGTCTTCTATGATGACTTTATTTGTCACTTTCTTTATACGAGCATTAAAAAGAATAAAGAAGAAAAATCATTTTTTAAGTAATTGTTTTGGCCGGCCACGTGGTCCACATGACTGACGATGGATGCAAGTGATGATGGCGACATTATCAAACGGTTTTGTCTTGATGATGTAACTTGAGCTGTATTTGGATTTGGAAGAAGCTGCGCTGGTCATCAACCTCACTCTTTGGTCTCAAGCTACCTAGGACCAGTGGCAAGACATAAGCCGAGATGACTGGAAGTAATTCAGGATGCAGGCACTCTGACTCCACCTCCCGTAAGACCAGAGGTCACTTTAAAACTTGCAGGATTTGATCGGCCATCGTTTTGGTAAGCGAGTGCCTGACCTCTCGACCACAGCGACCCCCAGAAGACTCTGCACTCTGTAGACAACCAGTGTTACATAACAGTCATCTAGTTTCTTCACAAAGTGACCAGCGGACGATTTGGATATTCATCTCCCCAGAAATCACACACTACCCCCCCCCCCCCCCCCAAGTCTTGCTTGCGCTAGAGGGCTCTGGGCTGATAGATCTGGGGATGTCATTGACCATCTCTTTCCTGATCAAAAGGCTAGTACTGTTCAGGTGCAATGGTTTCGCTAGTTCCACTCGGCTACAGCACAGCTCAATCTGCCTCCACCCTCTGGTGTTTACCTGGAAATTGACCGCCCCTTGAGAAGTAATGAAAGAACAAGGAGGGTGCTCTTCTGGTACCAAAACCGAAACCAAACGTCGGTCTCCGTAGAACAAAAGGCAAATATGTCTGTCAGTAAATGTGCCCAAATAAAACCAAACAAGATAGATTTAGTACCAAATATGTTATAAAGTAAAGTAACCCATAGCATTACTGCCGTAGGGGTGTGAGGTGTTAGCGATCTCACATTTCAAAGGCTCGGCTTTTTGAGGGCGGTAGCAATCTCCTCTATCTCGCCGCTTCTACTTCCCGGACTGAACCGGTACCCATTAAAGGCTGGGTCGACCTGGGAGCCATTGCGGTCTGAAAAACATTACCGCCTCAACTGGGGAATGAACCCAGGACCACTCAGATGCGAAGCCAGCGTGCTAACCACTGCGCTACGCGGCTCCCAATATGTTATACAAGGGAAATAATATAAGCAACTGACACAGAGTTAAATATTGCAATGCTAGCTCCCATTGGCCAGGTTTTTGTGAGAAATATGAAACCTCACTTTTAGCAAGATTTCTAAAAATCATTTAATGCATTCGGAAGTCGAGGTTGTTTGCGAATGCCCACAATGAGTAGGTTACTCTCTGAAAAGGACGTTAAGTGGCGGTTGCAATAGCTTTCCTCACATCCCGAACATGCTGATGAAGGTGTACCGTGGTCCTCCAGGCGGTTGTGCTATTCTTGGCTTTATCTGCGTGTCACTCACTACTATGGGGATCACGTCGATCCGTCACCTCGTTAGCCAGGCTGGCAGGAAAACAGCCTGTTTCCAGGGATGGCTACTAGGAAACCGAGGTGAGTATTTTGGCCAGTATGTTTTGCCTGAACCTGACTAACACTTCTAATCAGAATATTTTGCCTGACTAGATCTTAGTCTTCCTCCCCTCAGAAGTCGAGGTAGTGCAGTGGTTAGTGCACAGGCTTCCCAGAAGAGCAACCAGAGTTCAGCCCCCAGTTGGTGCAGAATTTTTCTGATCGCAAAGCTGCACCTGGGGTTTACCCAGCCTCAAAAACTGGGTTACACAAGTCTTGGAAAGTAAAGGCCAGTGGCATTATGTTGACCATATTACTCCTAGTGCGCTATTGGAGAAGAAAGTTATTGCTATATGCTTAACATCGTATTCCTAATATGCCACACTGGCATGTTAACGGGATCTTTACCTTTTTTACTTATTATATGCGTTGGTGTTGTGAGCCTGGTTAGAGATCTTAAGGTCCCGGGTTCAAATCATGCAGTGCTCGGTTTGACTTAACGTCTTTATACTGGTTCCAAAGACTCTGCAGTCGGTATGCAACCAGTTTCATTTATATTACCTTGCTCTAAAAGCTATGTGCATCCAATTTATTCTTAAATGCATCAATTGTCTCTGCCTCCACTACCTCCTGTGGCAATGCATTCCAAGCATTCGCCAATCGCTGACTAAAAAAATATTTCATAATATCTAATCTGGACCTATCTTTAGTTAATTTGTAGCTATATCCTCTTGTTCTTGTAGGTGGTTGTATTTTTAAAAACTTGTTTTGTCTAATTTATCCGTTCCATTGATCATCTTATAAACCTGTATTTAGTCACCTTGAATTCTTCTCTTTTCTAGACACTGTAGGCCGGTTTTTCTGAGTAACTGCATGACTGAGTGACTGCATATGTGGAACCAAAATTCAGACCCCTGAACACTTCCTGCAGGCCTGCCAAATATACAGAGACGATGCCAAACCAGATCATATTGAATAAGTCAGTTCCTTGAACCATTTTCCTTTTTTCAATGACATGATGACAACATTGCCATCCGGTCAGAAAGAACGTATGATCGAACATGTTAGCCAATGTCACTTCCTTGCAGGTCTTCATGGCAGCGTGGATAACAAGGTCACGTGACCCCCGCAGTAGTGAGAGAAACTCAGATGAAGTCAAGCATAGGACAACAGCCTGGAGGACCCTGGTGCACCTTCATCAGCCCGCTCAGGATGTGAGAAAAGCTACTGTGACCCTCCAGGGCGCACAAAAGAATAATCTTGCTCATTGTAGGCATACAACATCAACATTAACAATAACAACCAGTTTGTCATTTAAAACGTCATTTAGTATTTACAAAGTGAGGCGTTTCAATTGACTTTAAAAACATTTTCAAAATATATTAAAGCTTTTCCATTTTTCAACAACAAAAGAGGCTAGCAGCTGCCTTCCCAGACACCAGCAGAGATAACCTTCGTCTACCTGACATCATGAAATTCTGCGCACTTTCACAAAAATTATTTCCATAAATGTATGAGCAGTGATAGCTTATTTAGAAATTGTGAAAGGAATGTAATGTGAAGATTTAGAAATTGGTAGGTGACAGTTAGTTAGACCTAGATTGGAGTACTGTGTACAGGGGTGGAGTCTTTATCATAGAGAGGATATAAACATGCTGGATAGAATACAAAAAAGAGCGACAAAGCTGATAGTGGGATTCCAGAATTACAGTTATGAGGAAAGATTCAGAAAAACCGGCCTAGTGTCTAGAAGAAAGAAGAATTTGTGATGACTTAATACAGGTTTATAAGATGATCAGAGGAATGGATAAGTTAGACTATACCAAGTTTTTTAAAATACAGCCACCTATAATAACACGAGGGCATAGCTACAAGTTGACTAAAGAGAGGTCCAGATTAGATATTATGAAATATTTTTTAAGCAGAGAGTGGTGAATGCTTGGAATGCATTGCCAGGGGAGGTAGTGGAGGCAGAGACAGTCAATGCATTTAAGAATAAATTGGATGCGCACAGCTTTTAGAACAAGATGATGTAAATTAAACTGGTTGTATACAGACTACTGCAGGGTCTTCTAAACCAGTATAAAGACGTTAAGTTAAGTTCAAATTCGTACTACGGCAATTTTTTTTTCTTTCAAAGCTGCATGACAAATACCCAATAATTTTATTTTGATTGATATCAGAACATGTCCGTCATTATCGACAGATAATTGTAATAACTGGTTAAATCTCAACATCTACTAACCTTTTTGAGAACGTTAATCTCAAGTTTGATTTCATCCTCTTCGTCCTGTAATGGAAAATAAAATGAACAAGATGTGAGTACTATCTTCATAGGAAAAACTTGCAGCTGAGTTTATCAAGTGTTATGTTGCATGATAATGTAGTGAAAGAACATCACTGCACTCGTGACAGATCCCCAGGTGCTAGGTTTCAGCAATTGTAAAGAAGTATGGATCGGGATGGTTTGTGTTGCAAAGAAAAATAAGTGTTCTTGGTGAGAGCATACCCCCGAAGAAGAAGAAGAAGAAGAAGAAGAAGAAGAAGAAGAAGAAGAAGAAAAAGAATGAGTAGGAAGAGGTTGGGGAGGAGGAAGAATGGGAGGAGGAAGAAGAAGGAAAAGATGAAGAAAAGAAGAAGATGACAATTAAGAAGAAGATGATGACGATGAAGAAGAATGAGAAGGAGGAGGAAAAGGAAAAAGAAGACGAAAAATATGAAAATAAGAAGAATCAGAAGAAGAAGAAGAAGGAGATGAAGAGGAAGAAGAAGAAGAGGAAGAAGAAAAAGAAGAAGAAGAGGAAGAAGACAAAGAAGAAGAAGAGGAAGAAGACAAAGAAGAAGCAAAAGAAGACAATGACAACAACAACTTTGAAGAAGAAGTCGAAGAAGAAATCGACAAAGGCGACGAAAAAAACGAAGACGTCGACAAAGAAGACAAAGAAGAAGAAGATGGTGACAACGACGAAGAAGTCGATGAAGAAGAAGAAAACGACGACGAAGAAGACAAAGACGACTACAAAGAAGAAGAAGACAAATAAACAAACACCAAGAATTTACCTCTGTGACAGTCATCACTTTGATGGCCGCCAGTTGGCCAGTCTTGGTATGACGGCCCTGTAAACAAACATAGAATGTCAACTTTAACAAATAATCGGCTGGGGATGGCCTCAATATTTAATTTTATCCAACAAAACAGTGTCAACGTGTACAGCCAGTGAGGAGTGTGTTTAACTAGCAAGCTAATGGAACTACTAAATGATATCTTTGGTACCCTTAATCATCATCAGGCGCCCTGCCGTTGGCGCTGGCGATCGTGGACCTCAATCCATTTCTATCCTGTGTGTCGTTTAGCAACTCTCTTGTTGATTGTCGCCCCTGCCATTCTCTCAGGCCGTCCAGCATCGTCTCTCTCGGCCTTCCTCTGTCTCTCTTTCCTGCTATTTTTCCCGTTGTCACGACGGGAATGTCGTGATGACTTGTGATTAATGTCGTAAAACCATTATGCCCCTAATACTCGAAGACGAGATTCAAATAGCATTGCCAAAAGAGAGGTGCATGCTGGGAACAATCGAGAAGACATGACGCCAGAAGTGGATAGGTCATGCAATAAGAAAAGAAACAGACAAGGTCATCAGAGTTGTCTTGGTGTGGACCCCACAGGGATGGCGAAAGAAGAGGAAAGCAGAGGAAGAAGAAACTCTCGTCTATTCTCGCATAATGTTTGACATCCCTAACAATTAAAAAGGGGGCTATTATGTGATGTTACTACCTCAAATCCAGTATTTCTTTTTGTTTCGGGTGAATTAAGACGGCAATTGCCGGCAGTGCTTTGCACTCACTGAGTAGGTGTCAAACTGTTTTATCAGTGAGAGAGAAATGCAAAAGGGCAGGTGCTGGGGATTGATGCTGTTCAATTGACTATTAGCTGGTGTGTCATGTTCGGAGCTGTAAGATGAGACTTTGATCTCTTCTATGTAGTTTATTTATGTCATGGTTACATTTGGCTATGATATTTTGCTAAATACACTTCGACCTGTTGTTCCGGTCACCCGCCTGTTCATCCAGAATTAAGAACTAACATATCATCCCCGACGGCAGTCTCAGCTATGGAACTTACTGGTTTTTCTACTCTCTTTACCATCTCTCATTAACCTTCTTTCTCCTACTCTTTCTCCCTTCTCAACTCTCTCGACCTTCTCTAGTCTTCCTATACTCTCTCCCTTCTTTATCATCTCTCCTCTCCCTTTCCCGTCCTCTCTACTCCTTCTCCCTTATTTACTCTCCCTGGAGACACTGCCTTAGCTTTCTCCTCTCTGTCATCTCCTACTTGTCCATGCGTGTCAATCAATCAGTCATAAGCGTCTCAGTCTCGATAGACCATGCGCGTGGCGTCCAATGAGTTTTTCCCAGCTCTGCCTCCTGTATTTCGACACTGTCTGCTATGACTGCATAGGCCTATCCGCGAGTGACAGTCCCTGCCTACAACCATACTGAGGAGTCTGTCTTGCCTTGCTATTCCTTGATCTCTTCAGCCTTTCTCTTTTCTCTGCAGCCAGGCCTCTACGAGAATTAGCAGTCACTATGCCCCCTCCAACTGACTTGTCTCGATCCTGAGCAATCCCTTGGATGGGACGTCCCATGACTTCATGTCCCTCTTACATACGTCCTTAAATCGCGGCGTGGGACGGCCGATTCTTCTAACTCCAATGGCTAGCTGTCCATAAAGGATATTCTTTGGCAGCGTCTCGTCTTCCATGCTATAAACATGTCCCAACCATCGAAGACGTGGCTTAGCTCAGCATCGAGTACATGCTGTGAGTGTTTTGCTCTCTGTAAGACCGTATTATGTGTGTATGTACTGAGATAATTCCACACGGCCAACATAAGTAAGCACTCGTGTCAAGTAACCGATTTTCCGCCCGAAAAACTAAACTCACCACATCTGGATCCAAACCAGGATGAACACCCCCCCCCCCCCCCCTCCTTCGCAACACTGACCCTTTCGATCACTGAAGAACACGCTAACACGTCATAAGATGCCAGCTACAGACCCGAGACTAAACAAATCAAGAACTTGAGAGAATTCGCGTCAACGCTTGACCCTTAAGTTTATCTGAAGTTGTCCAATCATTCGGAATTCCCGCAGTTCGACGGTTCTCAACCTGTCCAGACCTCGGACCATCTATCTCTTACCCCGAACCTCTGATGATCTTTATGTTGTTATGGATTCATCGACCACCGTGTTCTCGTCCTTAGGCCCAGCGTCGTGTAATGGTTTCTGCACGTATCATTGAGAAGACGCTCCCTCCCCACAACTTCATATAACTTGTCACGGACCCCCACAGAACGCTTTGCAGACACTCAAAAACGTTTCACAGACTTTCATGAATCCCCACAGTACAGATTCACTGGCCGTCACAGAACCCTTCACTGTCCCAACAATACCCTTCACTGACCCCCACTGAACTCATCCCAGACCTGCCACAGAACCCTTCACTGACCCCCACTGAACTCATCTCAGACTTGCCACAGAACCCTTCACTGTGTCAATAATACCTTTCACTGACCCCCACTGAACTCATCCCAGACCTGCCACAGAAACCTTCACTGACCCCCACTGAACTAATCCCAGACCTGTCACAGAACCCTTCACTGACCCCCACTGAACTAATCCCAGACCTGTCACAGAACCCTTCACTGACCCCCACTGAACACATCTCAGACCACCACAGAACCCTTCACTGACCCCCACAGAACCCATCTCAGACCACCACAGAACCCTTCACTGACCCCCGTAGAAATCATGGACCACCACAGAATACTTCGTACTCCACATCATAATCCATCACAGACCCTCACAGAACCCGTCACTGACTCCCCATATGACCCTTGACCAGAGAACCCTTTACTGACTCCACCACATAACCCTTTACTGACTCCACCACATAACCCTTCATTACCTCAAAACATAACCCTTCACGGCCCATACCATAACCCCAAGAACACTTCATGATCAAGAACACCCCAAAACATATCCCTCCATAACCGACAACACAACTCATCACAGACCACCCCATACCTCTTCACAACCCTCACATAACTCCCTCATTTACTCCCTCTCCACAGAACACTTGGTGGGCACCCCTCTACACCCCCCCCCCCCTCACATACCTTTTCACGGAAATCCCCCCACCCAAACAGAACACACCACGGACATTAAGAGGCCCATGAACACCGGGCTGAGAACTACTGCCTCAGAGCATACAAGTATACCGACTTTACACGTCTGCTATTCCTAAGTGCCGGACACATGCGGAGAAAGACGTCAAGAGAAGGCGTTGACGATGGATAGGACACACATTACGGAAACCAGCTGGTAGTCGCTGTTCTAGAATCCTAAGGGCAAGAGAGGAAGGGGCAGTGACGGAGAACGGGAGTTGAGACAACCCGTAGGAGGTGGACGAGAACTTGCTGGTGGCGCATGGCAGGAAGACATGGCGAGCACGTGTTAAGGACGTTGAATGGTTTTGATGTTGTTGAATACTCACAATGAGTAAATTTGCTCTTTTGGGCTGTCTGAAAAGGACGAGCGTGCCGATGAAATCGGACCGTGGTCCTCCAGGCAGCTTGTCTTCATCTGCGTGTTGCTCACTTCGATCCCTCAACTCGTTAGCCAGGCACCGATTCCATAGAGGACAATGGGGAATTCGAGATGAGGGTCTTGGTCAGTATATTTTGCCTATTTCTGACTAACATGTCTGATATGTATGTTTTGGCTGATCAGACGTCAGTCTTTCTTCCCAAAAGGTTTTGATAGAATGAATGATTGATTTATGGATTGATTGATTGACTGATTGATGATGATGATGATGATGAAGATAATGATGATGAAGATAATGATGATGAAGATGATGATCATGATGAAGAGATGGTGAAGATGATGATGACGAAGAAGAAGATGATGCTTATGAAGAAGAAGATGATGATGATGAAGAAGATGAAGATGAAGATGATGATGATGAAGATGATTATAATGATGATGATGAAGAAGATGATGATGATTATGATAATGATGAAGATGATGATGATGATAAAGATGATGAAGATGAAGAAGTTGATGATGAAGAAGTTGATGATGATGATGATGATGACCACAAAAAGTCTTGGGTTGTGAGCCACTCTCCGCCCACGTATAACATAACACAACATGGATAACTCGCATCATATATTCACGAGATAAGTCTGTACGTGACTAACCGGCAAGCAGAGGAAGTGACGCCCGCAGAAACCAACACATTATTAGCACGCTGAGCTTGCGGTTTCAGGATGAGCGAGGCAATTTGTGAGAAGGAATTCCACAGACCTGGACAGGCTTAACATGCTAACCTAGTACAATAAAGATGTGTGCATGTAGGTGAGCGTCAGGTAACGAAATTAGGCAGGTGTACGGGAGCACTGCATGTGTGCCGAGAGTGTGTCAGCTAAAGAAAACGAATTACATTTTATTTTTTTTAATGAGGGGGTGATTTATAAACAATACGCAGGTAACTTCCTCCGTCGCTCAATTTGTTTCTTTTTTTAAATATTTTTACGAATAGATCGGACACTGCACTTGTCTCTTCTGATCAGCTTTTAGAAAAGTCTGATTACAATCATTTGTTGAAGCATATATCAGACAAGGCACTTGTCTCCCCAAACCAGCTTTTAGAAATGTCTTGTTCCAGCCATTTGTTGAAGCATGTATCAGACAAGGCACTTGTCTCCCCATACCAGCTTTTAGAAATGTCTGGTTCCAGCCATTTGTTGAAGCATGTATCAGACACTGCACTTGTCTCCCCATACCAGCTTTTAGAATAGTCTGCTTCCAGCCATTTGTTGAAGCATGTATCAGACAAGGCACTTGTCTCCCCATACCAGCTTTTAGAAATGTCTGGTTCCAGCCATTTGTTGAAGCATGTATCAGACACTGCACTTGTCTCCCCATACCAGCTTTTAGAAATGTCTGGTTCCAGCCATTTGTTGAAGCATGTATCAGACAAGGCACTTGTCTCCCTTAACGAGCTCAGAAAGAAAATCAGTGGATGAGACGTAGAGCCAGCAATGGCATATGGCAGTGAATCATGGACAATCAGCAAGCAAGCGCATAGATCTTTGGAAGCAACGGAGATGTGGTTTAACAAAAGAATGCTGAGGATCACATGGACTGCAATGAAGACTTATGATACAGAACTCGAGGAGGCACAAACATTCTTGGGCATGGTATGAGAAGAGGCGGTTTGGAGCATGGTGTGACAACAGGAGATATATCAGGAAAGAGAGAGAGAGAGAGAGAGAGAGAGAGAGAGAGAGAGAGAAGATGTTGAACAGCATGAGAGAATGGCACGGCAACAATCAACAACACAGTTGGTAAACGAGATACGTGATAGAAATGATCGCCGACGTTAACCAGCAGGGCACCTGATGATGATGATGAACTAGCATTTCGAATAGTTTTATTCCAGTCTAGTGTTGAAGCATAGGCCAAACACTGCATGGCTCTCATCTCAAGCATAGGTCAAACACTGCATGGCTCTCATCTCAAGCATAGGCCAAACACTGCGTGGCTCTCATCTCAAGCATAGGTCAAACACTGTATGGCTCTCATCTCAAGCATAGGTCAAACACTGCATGGCTCTCATCTCAAGCATAGGTCAAACACTGCATGGCTCTCATCTCAAGCATAGGTCAAACACTGCATGGCTCTCATCTCAAGCATAGGCCAAACACTGCATGGCTCTCATCTCAAGCATAGGTCAAACACTGCATGGCTCTCATCTCAAGCATAGGTCAAACACGGCATGGCTCTCATCTCAAGCATAGGTCAAACACTGCACGGCTCTCATCTCAAACATAGGTCAAACACTGTATGGCTCTCATCTCAAGCATAGGCCAAACACTGCATGGCTCTCATCTCAAACATTGCATGGCTCTCATCTCAAACATAGGCCAAACACTGCATGGCTCTCATCTCAAGCATAGGCCAAACACTGCATGGCTCTCATCTCAAACATAGGCCAAACACTGCATGGCTCTCATCTCAAACATAGGTCAAACACTGCATGGCTCTCATCTCAAGCATAGGTCAAACACTGCATGGCTCTCATCTCAAGCATAGGTCAAACACTGCATGGCTCTCATCTCAAGCATAGGTCAAACACTGCATGGCTCTCATCTCAAGCATAGGTCAAACACTGCATGGCTCTCATCTCAAGCATAGGTCAAACACTGCATGGCTCTCATCTCAAGCATAGGTCAAACACTGCATGGCTCTCATCTCAAGCATAGGTCAAACACTGCATGGCTCTCATCTCAAGCATAGGTCCTACGTTGCATTTGGCTCTCATTAACCAGCCCGTAGGAAAGCCTGATTCTAGTAATTTGCAATGCGGTTGAATATGGTAGGTTGCCAACTCTTATCCAAACCTTCATCTGGCGCCTCGTATGATATGGTGAGGTTGCCAACTCTTATCCAAAACTTCATCTGGCGCCTCGTATGATATGGTGAGGTTGCCAACCCTTTTCCAAACCTTCATCTGGCTCCTCGTATGATATGGTGAGGTTGCCAACTCTTATCCAAACCTTCATCTGTTGCCTCGTATGATATGGTGAAGTTGCCAACCCTTACCACAACCTTCATCCGGCGCCTCGTATGATATGGTGAGGTTGCTAACCCTTATCCCAACCTTCATCTGTTGCCTCGTATGATATGGTGAAGTTGCCAACCCTTACCACAACCTTCATCCGGCGCCTCGTATGATATGGTGAGGTTGCTAACCCTTACCACAACCTTCATCCGGCGCCTCGTATGATATGGTGAGGTTGCTAACCCTTATCCCAACCTTCATCCGGTGCCTCGTATGATATGGTGAGGTTGCCAACCCTTTTCCAAACCTTCATCCGGCGCCTCGTATGATATGGTGAGGTTGCTAACCCTTATCCCAACCTTCATCCGGTGCCTCGTATGATATGGTGAGGTTGCCAACCCTTTTCCAAACCTTCATCCGGTGCCTCGTATGATATGGTGAGGTTGACAACCTTTACCACAACCTTCATCCGGTGCCTCGTATGATATGCAAGGAAAGAAAACTGCGAGCCTATTATGTTTTTTCCAGGAAAAAAAGTCAGGTCAGCTTATTGTAATCTACGTGATTCTAGATACCTGAATGTAGAGTACAGGATCTCTGCAACATTTCAAGCTACCTGGTAGATACCAGAAGTGAAAATAACACAAACCTACTGCAAGCTAATAATCATTTTGCACAAGACTACTTAAGAGGTTGAGGATGGGGCTAGCAACTTGATTATGTAAACCATTGCTAGGAAAATGCGACTGATGTAACTAGGATAAGGCTTCCTGCAAATGGGACAGTTGTATGCGTGTCCCTTTGCTTCGATTTGGACCAAAAATGGTGAATAATCCTTCTAAGCACGTTGTAAAAGGCCATTAAAGAAGGTTGTGAATTAGGCTAGCAAACTCATTATGTAACTCAACCACTACTGAAGTAGCACATAAATGCTTTAACGCCGACTTCAGTACGTGAGCGCTTGTTCTGAATCCTCGATGCTTCGCGATACGAACTGATTTGTGGAGAGATAACTTGTAACACATTTTAAAAGATAACTCGTGGATATGGATGACGCGGGAGGGCAGCACTAGAGCTATGACTAATAGCAGTCATCGCTCTACTACTTCCTACTTTCTTATTGGATTTGAACCCTCGACATGAAGATTGCCAGATCGTTCGGTTATCAATTCAGCCATCTTCTTCTTTTCTTCGATCCCTTGATCATTGACTGGCAAAGCGATCAGTCGATAAAAACATGTATAGGTAATGGCTCAGTGACTGCGCCTATAATAGCTATCATTTGGTTCACTCGATTTCACAAGGCAGGATACGTGGCCTAGGGAGTGAAGCGTCCATTTCACAAATCCAACGCAACGGGTTCGAATCCCGCTCTCGTATCCAGTTGTTTTTGTTTCTTTTTTTTGTTTTAGTGTGTGTGTGTGTGTGTGTGTGTGTGTGGCCCTCCACGTACGGAAAGTAATGGCAACCTACTTTACTTAACTTAACGTCTTTACACTGGTTTAGAAGACTCTGCAGAGTCTGTTTACAACCAGTTTCATTTACATCGCCTTGCTCTAAAAACTATGCGCATCTAATATATTTTGTAATGCATTAACTGTCCCTGCCTCCACTGCCTCCCGTGGCAATGCATTCCAAGCATTCACCACTTTCTGCCTAAAAAAAAATTTCCTAATATCTAATCTGGACATTTCTTTAGTTAATTTGTATCTATGCCCTCTTGTTCTTGTGGCTGGCCGTATTTTTTTAAACACTTGTTATAGTCTAATGTATCCATTCCTCTGATCATCTTATATACCTGTATTAAGTCACCTCTAATTCTTATCTCTTATAGACACTGTAGGCCGGTTTTTCTGAGTCTGTCCTCATAATCGTACGGAACAACTACCAAGGAACGTATGCCCGATAAAAAGGTTGGTAGTCCTAAGAAACCCCGCTCTGAAAATGACATGCTGCTTACTTTACTATTTCAGAACTGGCATGTGTGTCTTACGCTTTTCCTGGCACTTCCTGGTTATGGCGACCAACTTGAACCTCTCATTTCACATCATGTAGTTTTTCTTGTGACTTGTTAGTTGTTATTGTTCGTTCTTTGTCCCTGATGAAGTCCTTGCGGCTGTAACGTAGCTGTTGTTTTGTTTTTGTCCTAGTGAAGTCACTAATCTATTACATAAGTATGTTATTATCGTCGTTTAGCCCTCAGTGCCACTGCAGCTTCGATCTATTTATTTATCCCAAGCGATCAGTGTCACTCACACGATTAATGGAGTTTTTGTTGGAAGGGCCAGCAGCAAACTTCCTACACCTTCACCGGGTCTGAGGCCGTTCTTCAATCGGTGCCCTGGGTCTGGTTCATGATTTCAAATTTCGAGTTCAATGGTTCTCCGTCACGCTGTGTTAGGGCAGACTCTTTCGCCATTCTTCTGTGGTCAACAGCATGGCGGTTCTGGTGAATGTGTCAGGTTTTACTTTTAAATTAAAATTTATAAAGTTCCCTTCATCATATATTATTGGTAATATTTGATCTTACTTTAACCTCCAACAATGATCCATCAATATTTGATCTAACAGTAACCTCCATCAAGGATCCATCAATATTTATTCTTACTTTAACCTCCAACAAGGATCCATCAATTTTTGTTCTTACTTTAACCTCCAACAAAGATCCATCAATATTTGATCAAACAATAACCTCCAAAAAAGATCTATATATCACAGTAATATGTGATCTTACTTTAACCTCCAACAAAGCTCCATTTATCACAGTAATGTGTGACCTTACTTTAACCCTCAACAAAGATCCATCAATATTTGATTGTAATTTAACCTCCAACAAAGATCCATCAAGATTTGATCAAACAGTAACAATGTATGTATCACAGCAATATGTGATCTTACTTTAACCTCCAACAAAAATCCATTTATCACAGTAATATGTGATCTAACAATAATCACCAACAAAGATTGATCTATCATTGTAAATCACGTTCCATTTATTACTCGCTAAAAATAATATACTTGTAATATATAATATCCATTTGATGATCCGTCATCCCTCAATCTGCCCATTATACATTACCGCAGAACATATAAATTATTATCATATTATTGATAATTTATTATGTTTTTTATCATCTGAGTGCTTCGTGCTTATTGACCTCAGCTGTGAATTGAAATATTAAAACGATTCTGCGCAAAAATATATCGGGGCTCTGTTGTAATCTCGTCAGAAAAATGTCTTTTTTTTTATTATCGTTGCATTATTTTATTTCGGTAGTATAGTGGTAAGTATTCCGGTCTGTCACGCGGGAGACCGGGGTTCGATTCCCCGCCGGGGAGATACTATTGGGAGCCGCGTAACGCAGTGGTTAGTGCGCTGGCTTCGCATCTGATTGGACCTGGGTTCATTCCCTAGTTGAGATGGTAGTGTTTTTTCAGACTGCAACGGCACCCGGGTCGACCCAGCCTTAAATGGGTACCGGTTCAGTCCGGGAAGTAAAAGCGGCGAGGGAGAGGAGATGGCTACCGCCCTCATATAGCCGAGGCTTTGAAATGTGAGATCGCTAACACCTCACATCACTACGGCAGTAATGCTATGGGTTACTTTACATTACTTTTATTTCATTGTATGTTTGCGGGTTTTTCCCACGAAAGTTTTCTGATATTTTTTTTCAATATTCTGAAAAGTTTCATTCTTTGAACACTGCTCGTTTTTCGGTTCAGTTTAAGTGGTCATTTCCACATCGAAGGTCCGTGAGAGAGGAACTCCAACGCCCTGGACACGGGACAAACGACTTGACCACTTCGCCATGGAGACCCCCTGTCTGACCAGTGCAGTGGGGGGTCGACACTGTGATGAGATTACTGATGAGGCACGCATTGCACAACAGTCAACCCCGGCCAACATTCGTAAGTACGTCTCTGAAACCCTCCACGGGGGGGGGGGGGGGGGGGGGGTGAAAAAAGACTAACGTGTGGTCAATGTTAGAGTCAGGTGAACATATGTTAGAGTCAGGTGAACGTTTGTTAGAGCCACGTGAACATACCGACAAGATAATATTAGTCAGGTGAAGATATGTTTAGAGGTAGCTGAACATATGTTAGAGTCGTGTGAACGTTCGTTAGAGACAGGTGAACATATGTTAGTCGGATGAACATATGTTAGAGTCAGGCGAACATATGTTAGAGTCAGGTGAACATATGCTGGAATCAGGTGAACATATGCTGGAGTCAGGTGAACATATGCTGGAGTCAGGTGAACATATGTTAATCAGGTGAACGTATGTTTGCCAGGTGAACATATGTTAGTCAGGTGAACATACTGACCCGATAATGTTAGAGCCAGCTGAACATTCTGACCAGATAATGTTAGAGTCACGTGAACATACTGACCAGATAATGTTAGTCAGGTGAATATACTGACCAGGTAATGTTAGAGTCAGGTGAGCATACTGACCAAGATCCACATCTCACCGCTATGCAGTTTTCCCTGTCCTAGTCTGACTAACGAGATGGGGATCGATGTGATCCCCGTATTAGTGAGCGTAGTTTCATCAAAAACCTGGACGACTCCGGTCCTACCTTCATCAGCACGTCGGCGTGTGAAAACAAAAACCAACGACTGCAACCTGCGCTTTACGCCCTTGCAGGATGAAAAAAAAACGATCACACTTCCTCATTATGGACATTCAACACTAACCCGCTACCAAGGACACGTCGCCATGAGGTAAAGTAACTCAGCGAGAATAGCTTAGATAATGCAAGAGGAAGAATATCCTTACATAATATTCATGACCAAGAAATGCACTGGGCCGACAGGCGCAAAATAAAAACAATGCAACGCACAACGCCTTGGTGAATTGAGAAATAAGACAAACGCCAAAAACAAAAATTGCTTCCAACAACAATGAAAATAGGAGTCCATAATTAAAAAGACACAAGAAAAAGTTCGGGAGTTGAAAGAACAAATCAACATAACCAATTATGTAGATCAGCTAGATGACAAATCTGGCGACAGGTTATACGTGAGACTAATACAATGACGGGACTTCTACACAAACGTTTCAGTAACTACAAGTAAGCCAATCGGGAGTTAAGAGAGGCATCTGCAAGGTCGAAGCATTGGTAAAGAGTGATAGGGCAAGGAGTGATAGGGCAAAGAGTGATAGAGCAAGGAGTGATAGGACAAGGAGTGATAGGGCAATGAGTGATAGGGCAAAGAGTGCTAGAGCAAGGAGTGATAGGACAAGGAATGATTTAACATAATCCCCATCAACTTGTACAGCTTTATGACAGCATGGGCATGTATTCCTAGCCCGTACCAGATTTTGTCTTGACCATGTCGCCATTTCTTACTACATGAATCACTTCTTCTTCATCTCCAAACCTTGTCCCACAGATTTAAACTTTCAACCAGGCAGACGAAAATCAGAGGGTGCCAAATCGGGACTTTAGGGTGGATGGAGTAGTACAGTCCAACCCAATTTGGTTATTGCTTCCCGTGTTGCCAGACTTGTGGTAGGGCGCGCATTATCGTGAAGGAGAAGCAGGTCTGCTGGATTCTTGTGTGGCCGAACTCTGCGGAAACGTTGATTCAGTGTTTTCCAATGGCTTAATGTAAGCTTGCGAATTGATTGTCTCCCCTCTTGGCATCACATCCATAAGAATCACACCTTCAATGTCCCAAAAGACAGTAATCATGAGCTTTCCAGCTGAAGGAGTTGTCTTGAATTTTGTTTTCTTCGTGGCGATTACGGGTGATGTCTCTCCATGGACAGTCTTTTTTTCTCAGGTTCAAAATTATGTTCCCAAGTTCCCTCCATCAGCATTGAAACGGTCCAACAATTCAGAAGAAATTGTTTTCTTTTGCAATAGGTGGTCATTTGTGAGACTTCGAGGAACTCATCTTGCGCAAGCCTTAGATAATCCAAGAGTTTTTATCACTGCGTGTGCACTATCAATGCTGATTGACAGCTGTTAGGGCCCGTTTTTTAGTAGTAATTCTATAAATGAAACCAAAACCACGTACGCAATCTTCTATCTATCTCCCAAACCCCAATAAGTGATCCTAAAAGTAAATGGCCAGACTCCCCATTGACATAAGTCCAACGTCTCTTGGAATAACAATGGGTCCAAAGTCTCCATGTGAGGAGCATACCATGACCGTGGAACACATCCTACTAAGCTGCATGCTCACGAATTAAAAGAGAACAATACTGGTCTCGCGAGACAAATATGAGACAAAAGCTGTATGGAGATAAAACAGCCTTACAAACAACGGTGTCCTTTGTAAGAGAAACCGGGACATTAATATGAGGATGAACGAAGAATAATTAGAAGAGTAGTGATTCGCCTATCAGTAAGAGTAATATCCTAAGCACTATTCGACATTTCTATGTTGGTGGCTGCGACAGGACGTCCACTGCGCAGCCGATCAAGAAGCTATATATCTACACTTCGGGATTACACTTCCCAGTGACTAACTGTACCCCGATCGACTATAAAACTTCCGTACACATCACATAGACGCTTGTGAATGTTCACAACCGTTTCCTTCTCTGCAACAAAAAATTATATCATAATTCGCTGCTTATAACGTAGGTTGCTTACATGCTCCATTTTAACGGTTTAGTACAGTCATATTATTTGGCCGACTTCTCTGCAATTTGATATACACAATCGACACATGCCTTATTTGAAATCTGCAAAATATTATGCTTCTATTTTCATTATTAGCTGATGAAAACGATGTGGCGCATTACTTCCTGAACGCCCATCGTATGTAATGAATGGCCTTGGCAGAACGTCGCTTCTTACAACTGATACGAAGGCTTAGACAGACTGGGTCTACTATCAGATAAGTAGACCATTTTTCCTTATATGTTGATTTGTTAGTTCAGTATTGTTGTGTATTTGTTGTCCCTGATGAAGGCCTGTTGGTCGTAACGTAGGTTTTGTTTGTGTTCTCGTCTCGGTGCGGTATCTGACCATACCCAGTTTTAAATTTTGATTAAACTCAACCTTAATCAACTTTTACATTTTTTTTCATATTTTTGCCCCACTGAACATATTGAGAAATGAAGCCCTGTTGGAGATGAACAAATGACAGCCACTGGAACAAAACATTCAGATAAGAAAATGGACTGGAAAAGACATTCACTGATGAATCGTTCAAAACAGCCAGACAGTATTTCACATGGGATCATCAAGAGAAGAGAAAGATAAGTTTAGTTCAGTACAAGTGCCATCTTTACATCGAAGGTCGGCTGCAGTGGATTTCCAGTGTACTCTAGCTGCAGTGGATTTCCAGTGTACTCTATCTGCAGTGGATTTCCAGTGTACTCTAGCTGCAGTGGATTTCCAGTGTACTCTAGCTGCAGTGGATTTCCAGTGTACTCTAGCTGCAGTGGATTTCCAGTGTACTCTAGCTGCAGTGGATTTCCAGTGTACTCTAGCTGCAGTGGATTTCCAGTGTACTCTAGCTGCAGTGGATTTCCAGTGTACTCTAGCTGCAGTGGATTTCCAGTGTACTCTAGCTGCAGTGGATTTCCAGTGTACTCTAGCTGCAGTGGATTTCCAGTGTACTCTAGCTGCAGTGGATTTCTAGTGTACTCTAGCTGCAATGGATTTCCAGTGTACTCTAGCTGCAGTGGATTTCTAGTGTACTCTAGCTGCAGTGGATTTCCAGTGTACTCTAGCTTCAGTGGATTTCCAGTGTACTCTAGATGCAGTGGATTTCCAGTGTACTCTAGCTGCAGTGGATTTCCAGTGTACTCTAGCTGCAGTGGATTTCCAGTGTACTCTAGCTGCAGTGGATTTCCAGTGTACTCTAGCTGCAGTGGATTTCCAGTGTACTCTAGCTGCAGTGGATTTCCAGTGTACTCTAGCTGCAGTGGATTTCCAGTGTACTCTAGCTGCAGTGGATTTCCAGTGTACTCTAGCTGCAGTGGATTTCCAGTGTACTCTAGCTGCAGTGGATTCCCAGTGTACTCTAGCTGCAGTGGATTTCCAGTGTACTCTAGCTGCAGTGGATTTCCAGTGTACTCTAGCTGCAGTGGATTTCCAGTGTACTCTAGCTGCAGTGGATTTCCAGTGTACTCTAGCTGCAGTGGATTTCCAGTGTACTCTATCTCCTGCTGTAATGGTGCAATCTGACAGGCTTTTTCCAGTCCATCTTTTTTATGTTATCCACGCACTTATAATCTTGTCTGCCTCTTGTGCTACTGCCTTTTACCCGCGCAGTGGTTAGCGCGATGGCTTCGCATCTGAGTGGTCCTGGGTTCATTCCCCAGTTGAGGCAGTAATGTTTTTTTCAGACCGCAATGGGTCCCGGGTCGACCCAGCCTTAAATGGGTACCGGTTCAATCCGGGAAGTAAAAGCGGCGAGGGAGAGGAGATGGCTACCGCCCTCATATAGCCGAGCCTTTGAAATGTGAGATCGCTAACACCTCACACCCCTACGGCTGTAATGCAATGGGAGACTTGACTTGACTTGACTTTTACTAGTCATTATCATTATCAGTCCCGTAGCCTGAAAGGCCATTGGGGCATTTGCTGCAGCTATGGGCATTCCCGTCCACTCTCTGGTGTTGTCTTCCCATTTCATTTCTGCCTCCATCTCTTACGCTAAGTAGGATGAGCGCGTGGCCGAATGGAGGATCACGTTTCCGAATGGTTTCGAGGCATGCCCGCAGACAAGGAGAGCAGCGGTTCGAATCCCAGGTACGGCTTATGTTGTTTTTCTGTTGGGGATGAAATAAATAAACATAGCCAGCACACGACGTGACGACAGCAGATGCGAAGCGGTCTATAGTCCTCAGACTTCAAAACCCCTCGACTACCCCAGCAATGGGAAAAATGTCGTATGACAGTTTTTTTGTTTTTTTTCCCTCTTACGCTTCCCAGACACAGTACCTTGCAGGACCGTCTTGGTCAAACCGATGATCTTGATATAAGCCCATACCATGTGAGCTTGCGTGCTTTTACCATAGCTAATAGGTCTTTATATTGCCTTATTCGTGACGTGGTCTAGATACCAAGTGCCGAGGATTCGACGCAGGCATCTCATCTCCATTACACAAATTCTTCGCTCTAGACCGGCTGTCAGAGTCCAAGTTTCGCACGCGTAAAGGTACACGAAAGTGACAAGTGTATACATTAAACTCATCCCTCTAGCACGGTTCTCAACAAGGAGGTATGTATTGTTATATGGCCAAACTAACAAGAAAGATAGGTAGACCTTATATTACAACGATTAAATGGTTCGACCTGGAGAGAAAAAGAAAGCGTAGTCCGGGGCTATAAATGCTAGCGAGATGTGGCCAATGGTCTGTGCGTTGGTAGAGGCGATGGGTTTTATTTTATTGACATACAAATTATATTCATACGCGTCCCTCATTCCATTCAAAGCCTTACTCGTGATACATTACCAAAAGAAATAGTTTTCGGATTAATTAACTTCATACCTGTGTGGCAAAAATATTTGTCAACTACTGGGAGACAGCTGTTTACGATCAACACTTTAAGCAAAAAGACAGTCGTGCATGGAGATTAGTGAATGGCAGAAGCGATCACCATCACATTCTTAGGTATCTCCGTTCATGGTTCAGGGGGTACAGATGTAAGAGCTAGAATTAGAAAGACAGGCAGTATTTCTGTTTGTGAATAATACGTTGGAGTTCAGGGAAATGAAGACTAATACAAAGTTAAGACTGTTTAATTACAATGTCAAGTCAGTCCACCTGAACGTAGCAGAAGCTTCGAGAACGACTCAGGCAACAGAGAGAACTCGTCAATAAATGTCTACGGAAGATGATGGTATAGGCAGGCAATGCATGGTAAAGAAGGAAGAACTACACGACGGCAGGAAGAACTACAAGAAGGAAAGAAGAACTACAGGAAGGAACTACAGGAAGGAAGGAAGAACTGCACGAAGGAAGAAAAACTACACGAAGGCAGAAAAAACTACACGAGGGAAGGAAGAACTACACGAAGGCAGGAAGAACTACATGATGGAAGGAAGAACTACACGAAGGAAGGAAGAACTAAACGAAGGAAGGAAGGAAGAACTACACGAAGGAAGGAAGAACTACACGAAGGCAGGAAGAACTACACGAAGGACGGAAGAACTACACGAAGGGAGGAAGAACTACACAAAGGACGGAAGTACTACACGAAGGCAGGAAGAACTACACGAAGGAAGGAAGAACTACACGAAGGACGGAAGAACTACACGAAGGCAGGAAGAACTACACGAAGGAAGGAAGAACTACACGAAGGGAGGAAGAACTACACGAAGGAAGGAAGAAATACACAAAGGAAGCAAGAACTACACGAAGAAAAAAACAACAACCAGTGGAGCGACAGATCAAGTGTAGGAAATGTGGTTGGATAAGACGCGAGTTGCGAAAAGCCCCATCAAACGTAGCCAAACAGATCCTGACATGGAATACAAAGGTTAAGAGGAACAGAGGTACACTAGACAAAAACTTGCAGACGAGACCGGAAATGAACTTCGGTCACTTGACCTCAACTTGAGAGAGACACAATGGGCAGCTCAATATCGAACTTGATGGAGGAGAGTTGTCACTGGCATATGCTCCGAAAGGAGCGATAGGCAGTGATTAATTCACTTACTGGAATCCTGGGCAGCTGTGATGTGTATCCTGCATTCAGGCGTCTTGCCGCTTACTACGCCTATGAAAGGTGCAGCTGTGGGGTATCCTGCCTACGGGCGTCTTGCCGCATAATACGCCAATGAAAGGTGCAGCTGTGAGGTATCCTGCCTCCCTGCGTCTTGCCGCTTACTACGCCTATGAAAGGTGCAGCTGTGGGATATCCTGCCTCCAGGAAAATTTAGTCACGAAATTTATAAAAGTGGGCGCCAAGTATCAAAAGCATGAAGAACACTGATATAGAATGTCGTGCCATCAACGCTGGAGTTTGTTTGTTTTGTCTTCACAGACATACATTCCCACCTACCCAACCACACAAAAAGACACACTCACATATGCACACATACACAGAAATTTGATTATTTGGTAAACGATTTATGACAGGGTACGCATTAATAAATGTGTGTTCACAATGAAAGCAAAACTGTCAAGACAGTGAAATGAAATAAATCTACTACTTTGATTTGGAATATGTGTGTAGTAAGACCAAGCCAACAAGAGGATGAGAAAATGTGTGTGTGTGTGCGTGTGTCTGACATATATAATAGCTGTCCATCGTTGTCGATGAGGACCGCCGACATCATCCTTGTCACAGATTTCCCTGTTCGGTGCGGGTACGCATGTGGCTGAACAGGCCAATGCGGGCACGAAAACATCTGCTACATATCGGGCACACAAGGTTTGTAGAAGGGGATGGTGTTCCCGCTGTTCGTGATTTCCGGGTCTCGCGTCTGCTCTGGGCTTTCACAACACGGTTGTTTACTCCGGTAGCTACACCCGCTTTAACTGCTCGTCTCCAGTCAGATCTGTTTTGCGCAAGACATTCCCAGGTGGTGATATCTATCTGGCAACTTTTCAGTGAGTGCCTCACTGTCTTTAAAACGTTTCTTTGAGCGCCCTTTCTCGCACCATCCCTCTCTCAGCTCGCCGTATAGTAGCTTCTTTGGGAGCCATTTGTCTGACATACGAACGAGGTGTCCGGCCCATCCTTGTTGTGCGTTTTCTAGCAGAGCGTGTATGCTGGGCATGTCAGCCCTTAAGAGAGAACATCGATGTCAGTGACACGATCTTGCCATCAAATATGGAATATTCGCCTCAGGCAACCTGTGTGAAAGTGGTTTAACCTCCCTGCATGTCCAGAGTATACAGTCTAGCTTGCGCAGGCATTATATATATATATATATATACATATACATACATTTCATCAGTCAGCATGGTCGGACTACTGTCATGCAATTTATGTTAACAAATTTTAACTAGGCAAAACCTACAAAACCAAAATATATTGTATTACACAAACAGTATTGGTCTATATCTCCTTTCGAAAAAATCAGCTGCTGGCAGGGGCATGAGGTGTGTGTCCTTGAACATTCTTGGTAGTTTTAGTACTAAAGTACCATTTATCGATGACTTTAGTCAGTTTAAATTGTGGTAGTGGAGTTCCATTTAGATTCACCATCATAAACTAGTTTATGTAGAATCTATTCGAACCGTAATATCATTAATAATCGCGCGATAGTCGTTATGTAGAAACGATTTATTTTTTTTTACTCGTCACGCAAAAGCTGTTACTGTCACAGACGAGCAGTTTAGTCAAGCTCTGTACATACAAGGGGATTGACTTAAGTCTTTACCCTGACCATGAAGGAGTAGAAAGGCAAATTTAAAATTTGGCTTATTTCTTCTCAATGTAGCCACCACGTGAATGTATACATTTCTGCATTCTCCATAGTTTAAGGAGAATATCAGCACAATGCACCAACTCCGAAGTGCCAGCGAGGATCCCTTAATACATTGGGCAGATTTTTAACATAATTTTGCTACTCTTTTCGATTTTCAACTGCCGATTTACAACACTAACACTGTTGTCTTCGACACACTTTTGTCACAGTACACTGCCTGCATTCTGCGATGAATGTCAACTGGTCGGCCTTCTTTCAACTGTTAGAAACCGAATCACCGCTCGCTGATAAACTCTGGACGGATTCCGTATCACACCCGCAATGTTTTCAACGGTCTGCTTACGAAACTAGTAGTCGAAAGATAATGACATTTTGCAAACTTGACGGTTGGTATGTGCTGTGTACACCAGAAGTGACGTCATCGTGCGCATGTTCACTTGGTGTAGTTATGTCCGGTTTCATTTGAAAACGCCTCGTATATTTTTATATTTTTTGTGCGTTCGCCTTATTTCTCTATTCCCCGTGGCGGTGTGTGTTGCACTGTGGTTTTTATTTAGCGCCGATCGGCCCAGTACATCCGACTTCAGCATGCATGTTTATGTAAGGGTTTGCTTCCTCCTGAATTTTCTAAGGGTTTGCTTTCCCGGTGTAACGGCCGGTGCTGTGATAGGGATCGAACCCAGCACCTTCGAGTTGTGAGCCGTGCCACAACCACTAGCCCACGCCGTCCCCGCATCGTACTAATCTATGTTCTATCTCGTATAAGTTGTATTAAGAATATATGTATGATCTTGTAAGCCTCTTTCATCTTCCTACATTAGACATTGGTCATCTGCGAAAAGTAACTCTCTCAGCGACGACTCATGGTCTTCAGTTTCGTTGCCTTCGGGGTTGGCTTCTGAAGTTATTTGATCCATGTATGTAACGAATATAAGTAGTGATAAAACTCAGCCTTGTCCCGACTCTCATGGTAATATCAAATACATATGTAGGGCCGTCAGATGCTCTGGCTATGCCGTGGCACGTTTGGTACAAGGATCTCACATTCTCTAATAACTGCCCCTGTAGTATTATAGTACAGGCGAGAGTGTGCGCCTGTACTCTGTAGTATTATAGTACAGGCCAGAGTCTGCCCCTGTACTCTGTAGTATTATAGTACAGGCCAGAGTCTGCCCCTGTACTCTGTAGTATTATAGTACAGGCGATAGTCTGCCCCTGTACTCTGTAGTATTATAGTACAGGCGAAAGTCTGTCCCTATACTCTGTAGTATTATAGTACAGGCCAGAGTTTATTTATGTCCACTCTATCCAAGGCGTTCTCCTGATCTGTGAAACTATGTTTAGTTGTGGGGAACTGAGTCGCTAGTCCAGTCAGGCACAACATACTGACCAGGCCGTCGCGTCAGGATCAGGCACAACATACTGACCAGGCCGTCGCGTCAGGATCAGGCACAACATACTGACCAGGCCGTCGCGTCAGGATCAGGCACAACATACTGACCAGGCCGTCGCGTCAGGATCAGGCACAACATACTAACCAGGCCGTCGCGTCAGGATCAGGCACAATAGACTGACCAAGACAACAATTTCTCGTTGATGCAGTCTTCCCTGGAAACGTGCTGTTCTCAAGGTAGCCTGGCTGACGAGATGTGAGTCGATGTGATCCCCGTAGTAGAAAGCGTCACGCAGATGAAGCCAATCATAGCACAACCGCCTGGAGGACCGCGGTCCACCTCCATCAGCATGCTCGGGATTTGAAGAAAGCTACTACAGCCCGTAACGTAACACCCTTTTCAGGGCGCACAATAGAGTGAACTTAATCTTAGTGGGTATTCAACAACAAACAGGGATCAAGATGATGAGCAGCACATGAGCTGCAGTGGTCAACGACCCATAGCTGACTGCTAGCGTCAGGGCCAGCAAGCCAGAGCTGCCAAGACCCTTCTACACCTCCACGCGGTGATCCTGGATAACAGGCTGCAACAGAGCAGGCTGGCTAAGGAGAAAGAATCGAAGAGGGAATGCTAACCCGGTACTCAAAAAATTCTTGCTGGAGTCGGATGTGCTAGACCGAAAGGTGCAAATATCGCGGTCAAGCTGTAAACTACGACACAACGCATACCGTTCTCTGTACTACATTCTGTTACTTAGGCCAGTGTCAGGATTTGGTAGCGGGAGATGGAGAACGAGCAAAGACAAGCCAAACAACAAACAAACATGTTTAGTTGTCCACCGTATTCTATTGTATGTTTGCTTGCTTGTTGTAACTAAACGGAGAACCAAAACTGTGCATTACTTAATGACGATTCTACCATAGAACGTATTATTTGTTCTAAGATGTTTGCGTTGATGTTGGCAGGAAACGCCCAGTGGCAAGGCATCAGTTTAACGGTAACCCGCACCGCCAATGGCAAAGTATATACCCAATACTGCTGGCTTGGCCAAATCTCAGAAGAGTCATAGATTGGACATTCCGGAGCTGCGCCATCCAGTGGAATAGTAAGCAGCAAGATGGAAACTACTCACAAAGTATACTGTGAATAGCCAAGTGCGAGTACAAAAGGTAGACTAAGGACAACTTGGAGTGGTACCTCCTCCAATTCTTCTTATTCTTCAGTCTTCGTTCTGAAAAGGGGGAATCGAGATGCTGAGTAGTGGATGCGCTGCATCAGTCAGCAACCCAAAGCTGACTGCTAGCGTCAGGGCCAGCGACCGAAAGCTGACTGCTAGCTTCAGGGCCAGCGACCCAAAGCTGACTGCTAGCTTCAGGGCCAGCGACCCAAAGCTGACTGCTAGCGTCAGGGCCAGCGACCCAAAGCTGACTTCTAGCGTCAGGGCCAGCGACCCAAAGCTGACTGCTAGCGTCAGGGCCAGCGACCCAGAGCTGCCAAGACCCTTCTACACCTCCACGTGGTGATCCTGGATAACAGGCTGCACAAGGGCAGTCTGGCTAAGGAGAAGGGATCGAAGAGGGGCTAAAAATGCCTGCTGGAATAGGATGTCTCGAACCAAACTATACAAATACCGCAGTCAAGCTGTAAACTACGACACAACGCATTCCCTTCTCTGGACAACATCCTGCTACTTGTAAAGCCATTACCAGGGACTGGTAGCGGAAGATTGAGAACGACCTAAGAATAAGGAGATGACCGACCGGTACATAACCCATACGACCTACTGGTCCGTGGGTTAATTAACACACAGGTGCCCATGTGGCGATAGACTCGGTGGATTGCTCTAGCTTGGCCACAGTTTCTGTGTCGCCTGTGCCTTGAACGTGGTGATCGGTGGTCGATGCTTGTGGATTCAGTGGGAAGATGCGTCGACTGATGATGTAACGGACTCACACTACAATTAGCCCATCGGTTATGTAGCAAGTGGGTGTGACAGTTCACGAACGCTACAGTGTGCACACATGTAGATGTGCACATATGTAGGTGTGTAGATATGTACGTATGAGTATATATATGTGGACATTTTAATTTACACTTATGTATGTATTTATAGGTTTATATATGTATATCCCTTCTGCGGGCATCCTCACCACTATATATCCACACTTAATATAATTATACTACTACTACATCAACCTTTTTTATCTATAATTATTTAATCAATTAGCTACCTTTCTATTGCTCTTCTGTTCCTGAGCCTACCACACATTCAACACATAATTGACTGCGAGAGCTAGAGGGCACAGGTGAGATGAGGGATCTACAAGGTGACACACAAATCAGTGAATCGCTTACAAGTTGGAGCACATGGATGCGATGGAAAATATGAGAGCAGGCAGAACCTGATACACCAAGACCAGACAGAAGGAAGTCAACACAGATGGGCCTCACGACAGAAGGAAGACCCTTTTCAATTAATTTATATTGTACTCTTAATCCTTATGTATCAAGTATATTGTTTGTTATATTTCCCAATCATTCCATCTCATTCATTCTCGTTGTACACCTCACTACACTGCTATCTTCACAATTGTGTATAAAATGTATGATGGGGTTTTATATTTCTTTTTAAAATAGAAAGAGAAAAAAAAAAAGAAGAGGGGGAAAAAAAAGAAAGAAATCAGGAAACAAAAAAAAGAGATCCGAATCAAGTATGACAGAAAAATAAATATACTCAATCCCAAAATGGTCCCAGGAAAACTATTGTACATATTTATGCAAATACCTACGGCGGACAACTAGGAACATCAAAAGCGAGGAACAACGGGAGGAACATCACGGAAATACGAGGCTAGGTACAAACAGATACACACACGCATCCAAGCACTGGTTTATGCGTCTTAATATCGCCCAAATTGACTACGGTCTGGGGTGGAATAGGCGCGCCTCCGCCAGTAGAAACTAGTGAGGCAAACACATAAAAAAAAAAAAAAAAAAAAAGTCCTCGCCTCACTTATACAGATAAACGGCCGGATGGGCACACCGGCAGACAGGCAGAAGGCAGACAGACATATAGATAGATAACGCGTAAGTTGTTATATTTGAAATGAAGTGAAAATACCACACCGTGTAACCACTGCTGGAGTATGCGGCCTTTATTCCTATGATCTCTGGAAGGGTTGAATGTATAGTAAAGGTAGTTTACATTTATTGTCAATGTTAGAAGTTAGTCAGCGGCGTATACCAGAACGTAATGGACGGCGTATACGAGAACGTAATGGACGGCTTAGCGTTTGCAAAGTCAGCCTGGCTGGCACACAACTGGGTCACACACGAGCGTCAGCAGACAGGAATGTAGGTTACACCGTTTATAGAATGCACGAACACGCGCGCGCGCGCATACACACACACACACACACAGCAGCAGACGAGGGGGCCAGGGACAGAGAGTGAGCAGAAAATGCCAGGCACGTTAGCCTTGAGTGGAATGCGATATCGGTATGGTCTTGCACTCAAATGTATACAGCCGCGGTGGGTGATGTATACAGCCATGCAAGCGTCGTATACAGCAATGTTACCCAAAACAATGGTCCGTAGACCACTGTCGGTTCCCAGGTCTTCAGTCGCCGGTCCGCTACGAAGTTTAGATATTTTCTCACTTGGGTTTCGAATGAGCTCTACAGAACAATTTATTTGGCGAAACATTTTATGCAACACTATGCAAGAACAGTATACAGTCAAGCGAAAGTCGTACATATCTATGCGAGAGTCGCATACAGCCATTATAAAATCGTGTACAGCCATGTGAGAGTCATATACAGCCATTATAACTTCAAACATAATCGTGATAACGTCATACACATCCATTATGACGTCATACACAGCCATGATAACGCCATACACAGCCATGATAACGTCATACACAGTCATTATAACGTCATAACAGCCATAGTAACGTTATACACAGCCATGATAACACCATTCCCAGCCACGATAACACCATTCCCAGCCATGATAACACCGTTCCCAGCCATGATAACACCGTTCCCAGCCATGATAACACCGTTCCCAGCCATGATAACTGCATACACAGCCATGATAACAACATTCCCAGCCATGATAACACCGTTCCCAGCCATGATAACACCATTCCCAGCCATGATAACACCGTTCCCAGCCATGATAACACCATTCCCAGCCATGATAACACCGTTCCCAGCCATGATAACACCATTCCCAGCCATAACACCGTTCCCAGCCATGATAACACCGTTCCCAGCCATGATAACGCCATACACAGCCATGATAACACCATTCCCAGCCATAATAACACCGTTCCCAGCCATGATAACACCATTCCCAGCCATGATAACACCATTCCCAGCCATGATAACACCATTCCCAGCCATGATAACACCGTTCCCAGCCATGATAACACCGTTCCCAGCCATGATAACACCGTTCCCAGCCATTCGGTCATTGCAAACTGTGTGTAGAGGGTAAAGAGTAAACGAGCAGGGACAGAACTTCCCAAAATATTCTCCTGTGAATATTTTCATGGAAGAGCATGTTTGACAGAGGACTGGACTTGGCTGGGGGTAAAGTGCTGCAAACAGATGTGTTGAGATTATGTAGACAAATTGGACAATATCATGGGTCTCAAACATGCGACACACAAGTCGTAATATGAAATGGCCACTAAGATGTCACTTTTCGTGTTCTCGGCCACTAAGATGTCACTTTTCGTGTTCTCGGCCACTAAGATGTCACTTTCCGTGTTCTCGGCCACTAAGATGTCACTTTTCGTGTTCTCGGCCACTAAGATGTCACTTTCCGTGTTCTCTGCCACTAAGATGTCACTTTCCGTGTTCTCGGCCACTAAGATGTCACTTTTCGTGTTCTCGGCCACTAAGATGTCACTTTCCGTGTTCTCTGCCACTAAGATGTCACTTTCCGTGTTCTCGGCCACTAAGATGTCACTTTTCGTGTTCTCGGCCACTAAGATGTCACTTTCCGTGTTCTCGGCCACTAAGATGTCACTTTCCGTGTTCTCGGCCACTTAGATGTCACTTTCCGTGTTCTCGGCCAATAAGATGTCACTTTTCGTGTTCTCTGCCACTAAGATGTCACTTTGCGTGTTCTCGGCCACTAAGATGTCACTTTTCGTGTTCTCGGCCACTAAGATGTCACTTTTCGTGTTCTCGGCCTCTAAGATGTCACTTTGCGTGTTCTCGGCCACTAAGATGTCACTTTTCGTGTTCTCGGCCACTAAGATGTCACTTTTCGTGTTCTCGGCCACTAAGATGTCACTTTCCGTGTTCTCGGCCACTAAGATGTCACTTTTCGTGTTCTCGGCCACTAAGATGTCACTTTCCGTGTTCTCTGCCACTAAGATGTCACTTTTCGTGTTCTCGGCCACTAAGATGTCACTTTTCGTGTTCTCGGCCACTAAGATGTCACTTTTCGTGTTCTCGGTCACTACTAAGATGTCACTTTTCGTGTTTTCGGCCACTAAGATGTCCCTTTTCGTGTCCAGGACCACCAGAAGACATCCGGTTTCATATGGCGTTTGTGGATACCGGGTTTGTCATCGCACTAGGATCTCTATTCTCTTAGTCAGACTACACTTGTGCAATCTGCTCCGGAGTCGGCGTTTGGAGCCGGAATATGGTCCTGGTCAGCTCTAGTCAGCTGACCCTGATGCAAGCAGTCATTGGGTGTTTATCATCTCATTCACTGTACTGCATCTTTGGTGCCATACTAATTTATTAACGTATGTATTGTAGGGACGGCGTGGGCTAGTGGTTAAGTGACACGGCTCACGGCCCGAAGGTGCTGGGTTCGATCCCCATCACAGCATCGGCCGTTACCCCGTGGAAGCAAACCCTTAGTAAATGCAGGAGGAAGCAAACCCTTAGTAAATGCAGGAGGAAGCAAACCCTTAGTAAATGCAGGAGGAAGCAAACCCTTTGTAAATGCAGGAGGAAGCAAACCCTTAGTAAATGCAGGAGGAAGCAGACTCTTAGAAAAGATGCAGGCTGAAGTCGGATGCACTGGGCCGACAGACGCAAAATAAAGACCACATGCAACGCACACCGCCTTGGGGAATAGAGAAATAAGGCGAACGCAAAAAAAAACGTATGTATCTATGTTGTTGCTGTTGTCTGTCGTCAGAGCCATATAACGAAGGGACAACATGGGAGTAAAATATTTGTATGTCTTTGTTGATCTTAATTCTTTCTTATTTCATAAGTTCTCACAATGCAATGAAAGTTCATGTTGCCCTTTCTTATTCCTATGCTCCAACCCACATTGTGATATCAGTGCCAACATTTGACATTAACAAAGATAAAAGAAACATTGTAACAACAGAGATAAAAGAAATATTGGAACCACAGAGAAAACATGCCTGCACAGAATGTTTGGAGTAACAAGAATGGATATAATCAGAAGGTACAAGACTAGTGCTAGACCTCATCTAGTGACAGCAAACCAAATGGTTCGGCCACTTGACAAGTCAAACACTAGATAATATTAATCAAAAAACAATGCTATACAGATACAATGGATACAAGTCCAAGGGCCGACCACGTAAAAGATGGATGGAAGAAATAACAGACGCAATAAAGCTCCCCGTGTACTTCTTCTTCGTTCGTTCTCTATCTCCCGCTACCAAGACCTGAACTTTGCAAGTAGCAGGATGTAATCCTGAAAACGGAATGCGTTGTGTCGCTAGTTTACAGCTTGACTGCGATATTTGCACCTTTCGGGCAGACACATCCGTCTTCACCAGCAGGCATTTTTTTTAATTACCGAGTGAGTCTCCTTCCTCCGATCCCTTCTCCTTAGAAAGCCTGCTATGTTTCAGCCTGTTTTCCAGGATCAACGCGTGGAGGTGTAGAAGGGATTGACAGCTCTGGTTCGCTGGCCCTGAAGTTAGAAGTCTATTGGTCACTGACCGCTGCAGCTCATGCGCTGCTAAGCACATTAATCCCGCCCCTCGAGTACGAAGCACATACTAGGGCCCGGTCAAGCATTCTCTTCTTAACCTGATGCTGAAAGACACAAGCACATACTAGGGCCCGGTCAAGCATTCTCTTCATAACCTGACGCTGAAAGACACAAGCACATACTAGGGCCCGGTCAAGCATTCTCTTCATAACCTGACGCTGAAAGACACAAGCACATACTAGGGCCCGGTCAAGCAACCTCTTCATAACCTGACGCTGAAAGACACAAGCACATACTGGGGCCCGGACAAACATTCTCTTCATAACCTGATGCTGAAAGACACAAGCACATACTAGGGCCCGGTCAAGCATTCTCTTCATAACCTGACGCTGAAAGACACAAGAGAAAAGACAGGAGAAGTATTATGTGTTCTTATTTGTATAACTTTATCTGTAGTTTCTGCTGTAGCTAGTCAATACTGCTCACCAAGGTAAATGAAAGAATTCCTTGACAGTGTATTGTTCCTAAAACATTATTCTGCAACTCTTGGGTGCTTACACATGTATTACGTGAATACTTATGCCGAAGACGGATGTGTTGGACCAAAAGGTGCAAATATCACAGTCAAGCTGTAAATTAGCGACACAACAAATTCCGTTCTTCGAACTACATCCTCACATTTGATCGGCGCATGACATAGAAAAGTCAGATCGAGAGAAACCGAATGAGAGCCAGAGAAAGAATGGCAATCATGAGGAAACTTGCTGGCACAAGCTGGGGAGCAGAGGAAAGTTTACTAAAGAAACTGTACACTGGAAGAGTGAGACCAGTTCTCGAGTATGGCATTGCGGCATGGACAACAGCAGCAAAGGCGAACTTCGATAAAGTTAGCAAACTTCAAAACCAAGCCATGAGAGTTATAACAGGAGGCATGAAGTCAACGCCAATTGTAGAACTTGAAAAGATTACAAAACTGCAATCCATGATCGACAGAAGAGACTGCAGAGCCCAGAAGCAAGCAGAGAAACTCAGAAGACTGACTGGCCATTAAATGCATCAGAGACTAAAAAAATTTGGAAATGGGAAACTAAAGCGGAGAAACTTTGCAGAAATAGCCAAAGCAAAGATGAACGAAGACCCTATGAACGCACTACTCAACACCAACGCCCATCCCTACTGTTCGAAAACCTACCTGGAGGCATCATTTAATTCCAGAGGTGGTAGAAAATATACCAGATTTTGGAAACAAAAACAGCCAGACTTAAAAAGAAAGAAGAGATACAACCCTGAGGTACATAACGAAAAACTACCCAAGCATGGACTGGACCCATGCATAAACCGACGGTTCTGTAACAAACACAACACAGAACGGAGGGGCAGGGGTATTCCTCAGCTTACCAAATGGTAGAAAAATAACACTGTCAGTGGCAACTGGAAAATACACAAGCAATTTCAGAGCTGAGGCAGAGGCACTGATGGCTGCAGTAGAAGAAATGGTGACAGGTAAAAGGAATGAAAGCCATATAGTCCTGCTCACAGATGCCCTGGCTGTAGTCACAGCACTAAAAAGCCAGAAAAATACTGAACTTAATGATTTAAGAGATGTACTCTGTCAACTATGCCAGCAGTCCGCACCAAAAAGAGTAGTGGTACATTGGGTTCCATCCCACTGTAACATCCAAGGCAACGAAGAGGCAGACAGACTGGCAAACGAAGATGCAAGACTACCATAACCAGATACTAGTGTGACATACGAAGAGTCAAAAAGGCTTATTAGAGCTAGATACATGACCAAATGGAAAATAGAACATACTGGCTACACAAAAAACGATGCCTATTACCAGTTGAACAGAAGAGAGCAGGTCGTGGTCTTCAGACTTCGCACTGGCCACAATAGACTGAGGAACCACCTATTCAACAAATTGAAGATAGGTGGGACTGACGAATGCTCGTATGGTACCGGGAAAATGACCGCTGAGCATTTGCTGCAAAACTGCCCGATATACGAGGATCAGAGAAAGCAGATATGGCCATCACCAGTACCAACACTAGACAAGCTCTATGGCAGTGTCGACAGCCTCAGGATGACCGCTGCTTTTTTAGAAAAAATACAGGTTGACGTCTGACAGCGTACGACGAAGAAGAAGAAGAAGAAGAACTACATCCTGCTACTTATAAAACCCTGTTTGGGGCTTAATAACGGGAGATTGAGAACGAACGCAGAAGAAAATGTGAATGCTTGGAATTCATTACCACAGGAAATAATGGGGGCAGAGCCCATTAATGCATTCAAGAATAGATTGGACGATCATAGGTATTTTTAGATCAAGTGAATGTAAAAAACTGGTTGTATACATACATTACAGAGTCTTATAAAACAGTATTAAGATGTTAAGAAAAACCGATGAATGTGCCTGTGGTACTCATTGGACATCTGCTACAATGGTGTCCAACAAAACAGGAACATAGAAAACACATGTGGCGATACGGAGATACGAATGGTCTCAGGCTAGCCACTGCTTTATTTATGTACACGTTGACTGTTCCTTCTACTTCGGTGTTCATCTTTAAAAGGGACGTTTGTGACATTTACCGTAGTTTACAGCGAGGCTGCAATGTCTGCACCTTTTGGATCGACACATCCGATTTTAACATGGTATTTTTGGGACCGGGTTCGTATTCCCTTTTGGATCCCTAATCTGTTATCCAGGCTGCATGGGTGCAGTCTGTTTCCAGGTCCGCTACTTGGAGACGAAATAAGGTCTTGGTCAGTTATGGTCACTGACCCCAATGAAAGTAGTCAGATATGAGTCGTAGGCTGCTGTCAGCTCATTTACTGCTGCCTCTTCAGGCGCAAGTTGACGCCCGAAAGCGCATCATGAAGAAAAAAAAGATGCGGGTGTGTATCTGCTTGTAATATGGACGTATTGGTCAGTGTATTGATGAGTGTGTGTATCTGTTTGTAATGTGGACGTATTGGCCAGTGTATGGATGCGTGTGTGTATCTGTTTGTAATGTGGATGTATTGGCCAGTGTATGCATGCGGGTGTGTATCTGTTTGTAATGTGGACACATTGGCCAGTGTATGGATGCGGGTGTGTATCTGTTTGTAATGTAGACGCATTGGCCAGTGTATGGATGCGTGTGTGTATCTGTTTGTAATGTAGACGTATTGGCCAGTGTATGGATGCGCGTGTGTATCTGTTTATAATGTAGACGTATTGGCCAGTGTATGGATGCGCGTGTGTATCTGTTTATAATGTGGACGTATTGGCTAGTGTATGCATGCGGGTGTGTATCTGTTTGTAATGTGGACACATTGGCCAGTGTATGGATGCGTGTGTGTATCTGTTTGTAATGTGGACACATTGGCCAGTGTATGCATGCGGATGTGTATATGTTTGTAATGTGGACGTATTGGCCAGTGTATGGATGCGGATGTGTATCTGTTTGTAATGTGGACGTATTGGCCAGTGTATGGATGCGGGTGTGTATCTGTTTGTAATGTAGACGTATTGGCCAGTGTATGGATGCGGGTGTGTATCTGTTTGTAATGTGGACACATTGGCCAGTGTATGGATGCGTGTATCTGTTTGTAATGTAGACGTATTGGCCAGTGTATGGATGCGTGTGTGTATCTGTTTGTAATGTAGACGTATTGGCTAGTGTATGCATGCGGGTGTGTATCTGTTTGTAATGTGGACGTATTGGCCAGTGTATGGATGCGGGTGTGTATCTGTTTGTAATGTGTTCCACTACAACAGTTTTGCAGTACGGTAGTCTTGACAATCCTTTCTGTACGCGGAGAAGTGGTCATACCGAGAAAAATCCCCGACAAGCCCAGTCAAAAAGGACACGAAATAAATTCGAATCGGGAATTTTGGGATTGCACACAATCTCACTTGATATACACCGCAGCCTTTTTTCCGTTAAACGTTTGCCTCTCTGTATTCGCAGGGACTCTTCTTTCCGCCCCGGACCGTAATCTTTTAGGCGATATCAGAACGTATTTACCAGTGCCCGTATGCATGTTTGCGTCTGTATGTACCTAGGCTATTGTGTTTTTCTTTGTGAAAGGTATGTATCTCTGTATTCTTCTGGCGGAGGCACGTTCTTTTCCACCCCTGACCGTAAAAAGGTATGCATCTTTGTATTCCTCTGGCGGAGGCACGTTACTTTCCACCCCGGACCGTAAAAAGGTATCCCTCTCTGTATTATTTTGGCTGAGGCACGCTTCTTTCCACCCCGGACCGTAAAAAGGTATGCCTATCTGTATTCTTCTGGTGGAAGCACGCTTCTTTCCACCCCGAACCGTAAAAAGGTATGCCTCTCTGTATTCTTCTGGCGGAGGCACGCATCTTTCCACCCCGAACCGTAAAAAGGTATGCCTCTCTGTATTCTTCTTGCGGAGGAACGCTTCTTTCCTCAACGGACCGTGATATTTTAGGCGATATCAGGACGTACTAACCAGTGCTAGGATGCATGTGTGAGCCTGCATGTACCTATTCTTGGGTTTCAGTGATCCAAGATGTTTCTGTGTGGTTCAAACCAGACAGGATGTGCTTGCTTTCTGAAGTACAATCCCTAAATGTTGTGTGTGTGCGTGTGTTTAAGTCTCCTTGATTTCATCATCTTCATTATTTTAAAGCGTTTGCCTCTCTGTATTTTTCTGGCGAAGGCACGTCTCTTTTCCACATCAATACGCAGCCTTTTAGGTGATATCAGGACGTGTTAACCAGTACTTAGATGCGCGTGTGCGTCTGTATGTACCTATGCTAGTTAGGGCACTCTCAGAGGTGAACCCAACCGAAATGCAATAAAAGGGCCTCACCCTGAGGTCGCGTGTGCGTCTGTATGTACCTATGCTAGTTAAGGCGCTCTCAGAAGTCAACCCAACCGAAATGCAATAGCGGGGCCTCATCCTGAGGGCGAGTGTGAAAGTTGTGTAAGAGTGTGATTGTTAGACAGAGCAAAAGTACTTTTTTCAGGGGTCAAGAGGTTATATATTGATCCCTTTCATTCCCTCCTCCTGCTAAAATACCCCCACCGCCTCAATGGAGACAAACATGTATTTGGTGAGGGCGAGGTAACAATCCAGTAGCCAAGTTTTAGGAGCACGTAATTCTAGCCGCTAAACATCCGGCTGTTACGCCAAATTAACCAACAAACTGAAGTCCAGACACGGAAGGATACTCACTCTCTGAGAGACATTCAGTGCAGGAGTCTGCTACAGACTAGACAGACACGGGAGGATACTCACTCTCTGAGAGACATTCAGTGCACGAGTCTGCTACAGACTAGACAGACACGGGAGGAAGTCAGGAGATTAAATCGAAATGTCTGTCAGGGTTTGTATGAGTTGCATAATAGGACGAAATATTACGACCAAATCTAGCGCAGACAAGCAGGGATGAAAACATTCCAGGAGAAGTGTGTAACACGATCCGCGGACGGGAGCTAGAAGTGACAGATTACCAAAGTGTCTAGAGGGAAATCGGCTAATAGACGAGGTCACCTCCTTTGTGTAGTTGTCGAATGCCGATAATGAGTTAGATTAATCTGGTGTGCGCCCTGAAAAGGGGAGATAAGTGGAGGGTTTCTGACATCCAGAGCGTGCTGATGAAGGTGGGCCGTTGTCCTCCAGGCGGTTTTGCTGCATGGGATGTCTATTGTGGACATAGATCGACTTGACCCTAGAATTGTTTTGTTGTTTAATGTCCACAATAAGTAAGTTCACTCTCTTGTGATCCCTGAAAAGGGGAGATAAGGGACGGATTGTAGAGCTTTCCTCACATCTCGAAAGTGCTGATGAAGGCGGGCGGTGGTCTTCCACGCGGTTGTGCTATGCTTGGTTTCATCTGCGTGTCGCTCACAACTGTGGAGATCACGTGGATGTACATCTCGTCAGCCAGACTGCCTTGAAAACAGTACGTTTCCAGGGAACACTACATGGAAGAGAGATAGTGGTCTTGGTCAGTATATTGTGCCTGGCCATGACATAGTTTATTAAAGACCTATTCAACTAAGTCGTTCTCCTTGCAATGTGTTATGCCATTGAAACTTGGTCCCTTACAAAATAAACGGAGTCCAAACTGAGTGACCAATACCTGCCTCGAGAGACGTACAACACGTGCAACACGTACAACAAATGTCATTAGTGAAGGATGCAGTTACCCACGCACCAGGTAAAGCATCGCTGGGCTGGTCACAGGCTTCAGATAACTGATCACCGTCGGGGCTTAGATACAGCAGCCTGGTACCCACGAGGCAGAACGACTACGGGTAAGACAACCTAAGCGCAGGACCGACTCCCTCGAACTCAAATACAATAACCTGGTTACTACAACCAGATTCTAGTCTGACATACGAAGAGTCCAAAAGGTTTATTAAGGCCAAATGGGAAACAGAGCATACTGGATACACAACAAATGATGCTTATTACGAGTTGAACAAAAGAGAGCTGGTCGTGGCACAGGCCACAACAGACTACCACCTACTCAATAAACTGAAGATAGGTGGCACGGACGAATGCACCTGTGGTACAGGGAAAATGACCGCTGAACATCTGCTGCAAAATTGTCCAACATACGAGGACCAGAGAAAGCACATGTGGCCATCACCAGTGCCAACACTAGACAAGCTCTATGGCAGGGTCGACAGCCTTAGGATGATAGTTGCTTTCTTCGAACAAATTCAAGTTAACGTCTGACCATGTACGAAGAAGAAGAAGAAATACAACATCCACGATGCTACAGACGGGAAACGTATCACCCACTGGTCCACCGCTGCCAAGACACAAGACAATAGAAGCGAACCTGGGGCCCGCAGCGGCGTAACCGCCTCTGAGGAACGGGGCATGCAGTAATTCAGTATATTTCGCCTGACCAGACGTTAGTCACCTCTCTCCATCTCTTGCATATGTGTGTCAACAGATCTATTGGTTAGTTCTTACTTTGCATTATACAAAGCAGTACAAGTAATATTAATAATAATAATGTTTGCTTATGCGACTGAGGTCCGTTGCGTCGGTCGGCCATATCCATGAAAAACTGCTGTGGCGTGGTTCCAGGCCTCGTCCAGGGCGGAGGAGGATGTTGATGTCTGCTGGAACCATCCTGTACAGGTACGACCTTTCCTGCCCCAGCAGGCCGGGGGAAGACTTTAGGCGGTGAGGAACGACTTGTGTAGTATCCTGGGGTTTCCTGGTCCAGCCGTACAACATGACCGAACAAAGAAAAGGCGTCGGTTAAGTGTTTCTGAGATAAGGTGGAGGCCTGTTTTAGCAGAGACATCCATGTTGTGGATGTAGTAATGCCATCGGAAGTCCAGGATACGTAGTTGGTTGCACATATGGAAGGCCTCTAGTCGCGACATGCCATATTTCAGCAATGTCCAGATTTCAGAGTAGTAAAGTAGGGCTGGGACCACGCAGGACAAATACAAGGGAGAAGTTCAAATTAAACATCAGAGTAAGGGATCAAGATGCTGAGCAGCGCATGAGCTGCAGTGGTCAGCGACCCATAGCTGACTGCTAGCGTCAGGGCCAGCGAACCAGAGAGGCCAAGACCCTTCTACACCTCAACGAGGTGATCCTGGATAACAGGCTACAGCAGGGCAGGCTGGCTAAGGAGAAGAGATCGAAGAGGGAATGCTAACCCGGTACTAAAAAAATGCTTGCTGAAGTCAGATGTGTTGGACCAAAAGGTGCAAATATCGCAGTCAAGCTGTAAACTACGACACAACGCATTCCGTTCTCTGGACTACATTCTGCTACTTAAGCCCTTTCAGGGTTTGGTAGCGGGAGATTGAGAACGAACGAAGCCAAGCCAAGCCATACATCAGAGTGAATCTAGAGGTACCAGAGCGGTTGTCAAGTTTCTAATATCTTGGGCATGTAAAACTCGATGACTGCAAATGTGAAACTGAAATCAGGATGAGAATAGCATAGGTAAAGGCAAGGATACATCAGCAGAGTGATGAAGATATTCACATCTAGAGAGAGAGGCTAAAAATAAGACTGATCAAGCGTTATATATACTCAGCATTACTGTGTGGGGCGGGAACTCGGACAGTGAGCAAGCCGTTAGAAGATCGTGTCTCTGGAGATGAGGGGGTACATGGGATGGGTCGCATCTTATGGGAACAGAAGCTAACAAATATAGACGTCCTGTAGAGCCCTAAAAATGGCTTTGCAAGTAGTAAGAGTAGTCAGGAGAACGGAACGCGTTGTGTCTTAGTTTACAGCTTGGATGCGATATTTGCACCTTTCGGTCTGACACATCCCAAATTAGCATGGTATTTTAGGTACCGGTTTAGCCTTCCCTCTTTAATCATTTCACCTTAGTCAGTCTGTACTGTCACAGCATAATGAACAAGATCACCACGTGGTGGTGTAGAAGGGTCGCTGACCGCTACAGCTCAAGTCCTTCTCATCATCTTGATCACCCATCACATAGCAATCAATGTAAGGGCAATATTGAATAGTGAACCTACTTTTTTTTACAGTTTAAAGTTTATATGGAAAGAGGTCAATCCATTTATATGGAAATGTTCAACCCATTTATATGGAAAGAGTTCAACCCTTTTATATGGAAAGAGTTCAACCTTTTTATATGGAAAGAGTTCAACCCTTTTATATGGAAAGAGTTCAACCCTTTTATATGGAAAGAGTTCTTCCTCTTCTTCTTCTTCGTTCGTTCTCAATCTCCCACTACCAAACCCTGAAAGGGCTTAAGTAGCAGAATGTAGTCCAGAGAACGGAATGCGTTGTGTCGTAGTTTACAGCTTGGCTGCGATATTTGCACATTTCGGTCCAAGACATCCGGCTTCAGCAAGCATTTTTTTAGTACCGGGTTAGCATTCCCTCTTCGATCCCTTCTCCTTAGCCAGTCTGCCCTGATGCAGCCTGTTATCCAGGATCACCGCGTGGAGGTGTAGAAGGGTCTTGGCAGCTCTAGTTCGCTGGCCCTGACGCTAGCAGTCAGCTATGAGTCGCTGACCACTGCAGCTCATGTGCTGCTCAGCATCTTGATCCCTGGAAAGAGTTCAACCCATTTATATGGAAAGAGTTAAACCCTTTTATATGGAAAGAGTTCAATTCTTTTATGTGGAAAGAGTTCAACCGTTTTATATGAAACGAGTTCAACCCTTTTATATGGAAAGAGTTCAACTCATTTGTAAACGAAAAGTATGACTGACAATATCATTTGATCGTGAGACAATATAGTTTTTTTTAAATCGCTTGAAACCGAGGCCCAAGAGGCAAAACGTTTAAATCCGTTGTCTAGTTTCTTGTGGCCTCTTGAAAACCGCCGACTCCAGTCTTTAGACTCATCAATAGAGAAGTAATAAAGATCTCAATTTTATATTTTTTTAAAGTGCGGTGGGTTTTTGCCGGCTATCCGTGACAGGATTCACCATTGGCGGAACAGCGACTAGATTAAGGCGCGCACTGCACCACGGGTGAGTAATCAGGTTCAGACCAAGATGCTGAGCAGTGAGGTGTAGAGGTCAGTGACAGCTAACCAGAGCTGCCAAGACCCGTCTACACCTTCACGCGGTGATCCTGGATACCAGGCTGCAAAGGAGCAGACAGGCTATGGAGAAGGGGTTGAATAGGTAGGCTAACCCAGAAATGCCAACCTGAAGTCGGATGTGTCGGACTGAAAGCTGCAAATATTGCAGCCAAGTTGTAAACTACGACGTTCTCTGGACTATATTCTGATACTTGCAAAGGCCTTTTCATGGTTTAGTAGCGGGCGTTTGAGAACGAACGGATAAAAGAAGATGTTGAACATTGTAGACCTAACCTTATTAAAATATATATGTTATTGATACCAGGAGGCAAAATATGTATTTTGTCATTGAAGTCATTATCGGTTCGTCATCATGCCTGTAACTCTGGAGCGGGTTCGCACCATATTTTATGTCATAATATCAACCAATATCAATATTGGAAATTGATTCGTGCATCGGAATCCTTTATTGTGATCATTTTCCAGTGATATTTATTTCGTACGTCACGTTTATTTCTGTTAAACATCCATCGAAGCCGGTGTTTTGTGGTCTACGTCATTGACTGCTGCAGGGCACGGAGACCTAGTCAACTTTCGCCTTGCCGTCAATATTAGTATAATGTTCTCTACACAACCAGTTCTCGTGCAGATATCACGAGGGAATTCTATTAAAATCATCCAGCATCCTGGGGACGGCGTGGGCTAGTGGTTGTGACACGGCTCACAACCAGAAGGTGCTGGGTTCGATCCCCATAACAGTCACGGCCGTTACCCTGGGGAAGCAAACCCTTAGAAAATGCAGGAGGAAGCAGGCCCTTACATAAAATGCATGCTGAAGTCGGATGCACTGGGCCGACAGCCGCAAAATAAAAACCACAGTGCAGCGCACACCGCCTTTGGGGACTAGAGAAATAAGGCGAACGCAACAAAAACAAAACAACAACAACAAAATCCAGCATCCTCATTAATACACATTTCAAGGGACAGCGAATCTCCAAATAAGCAACATAGAGTGGAGGCAGACGGAGTGGTATGCAGCCGGGCGGAACTAGTGAAGCCTTTGCCCGTGATCAGTTCTGGCCCTTTGATCAGGAAATAACTGGCCAATGACAAACCCGGATTCATCAGCCCAGACAACTACATGGCTTTGAGGGACATGAACATCCCAATCGTTCGATGGCCACTTTGTGACGACACTACACGACTGGAATGTAACACCGGTTACCTACGGACGCTGCAGTTTTCTGGGGTCGCTGTGGTAGAGAGGTCAAGAACTCGACCATCAAAGCGATGAACGGAAACAGTGGGTGATCGAATCCCACAAGTTTTAAAGTGACCCCCTGGTCTCCCGGAAGATGGGCCTGCATCTTGAGTTGTCTTCAGTCGTCTTGATTTATGTCTTGCCACTGGTTCAATGTAGCTCGGGACTAGAGAGTGAGGTCGATTACAAACGCAGTTTTTCCTCACTATAATCCAAATACAGCGCTAGTTACATCAAGGCAAACCCGTCTGTTGATGTCGTCATCCTCGCTTGGGATGGGAATCTAATGTAACTAAAGTAATGTAAGATATATCTAGATGTTGACCACATTATCACATCACATGTCAAAATAGTCCTGGAGTGGATCACTGGAAACTCAAGAACACACCTTGCAATGATAAAAGCAGACTAGCAAAGAAGGGATTAAGACTGCAACAACTCTACCAACATCCAAACAGCTCATAAGAACAGCAATCAAAGACACTTGGCTGAACAGATGGGCCATCGGAAACACGAGAAGAGAGGTCTACGCACATTTAGCAAGCCCCGATATAAATGACAGTATCAATCAACTCAGGAGGAAAGAGCAGCGATCATTTTGCAGCTGAGAACCCAACACACCGTAATTAACAAGCACCTGAACAGAATCCAACCACAAAACACTGTGCACACTTCAATATAAAACTGTTGATCATCATCTTTTTGAGTACTCAGCTATCAACAATGTTAGGAAAACGCTTCGTCATCCCAGGCCAGATAAATTGAAGACTTTCTATGGCACTAGACAACAACTAATAATTGGAACATGCAGATTCCATCATATGGCATTGGGTCGAAGGACGAGAGCCCGGATGCTGCTAGATCTGTAACAACAATAATGCATCTGAAACCTCTTCCTCGCGCTCATCTACCGCAATATGTTCTCATGTCTAGACAACTAATAATTAGCATGTGCAGATACCATCATACGACATTGGGTCGAAGGACGAGAGCCCGGATGCTGCTAGATCCGTAACAACAATAATGCATCTGAAACCTCTTCCTTGCGCTCATCTAGCGCGATGTGTTCTGATATCCATTGCCACAATTTGCGATGAGGTTGAACGCCAGAAAACAGATCACAATATGAACAACCAGAAAGCATTCGTTGCGACCATGGGGAACCACCGAGATGATTAATGATAATGATGATCTTCTACCTCGTAACAAAACAAAACATGTCACTTATTGATTAGTTTCACTGCACCTTTCACGAGTGGCCACCTCCCTCGATCAGAAGCTCGATCAATGAGGGAAAGGTGGATAGACCGAGGGAGAGGTGGATAGACCGAGGGAAAGGTGGTTAGACTAAGGGAAAGGTGGATAGACCGAGGGAAAGGTGGATAGTGGATTGACCGAGGGAAAGGTGGGTAGACCGAGGGAAAGGTGGATAGACCGAGGGAAAGGTGGATAGTGGATAGACCGAGTGAAAGGTGGGTAGACCGAGGGAATTGTGGGTAGACCGAGGGAAAGGTGGGTAGACCGAGGGAAAGGTGGATAGTGGATAGACCGAGGGAAAGGTGGGTAGACCGAGGGAAAGGTGGATAGACCGAGGGAAAGGTGGATTGAGCGAGGAAAAGGTGGAAAGACCGAGGGAAAAGGTGACCGAGGGAAAGGTGGATAGACCGCGTAAACGACACCTGCCGTGGAGTGCGGATAAGTGTCACTCGGGCCACGAGAGAGGCGAAAGGCAAATACACACTACGACACTGGGCTACAGCCTGGTTGGAAGTGACACGATAAAATAAGAAGACGCAAAAGACGAAGAAAGAGGGCTGTGCATGAAGCTAGCAACCCTCTCGTGGAAATATTGAGAAATAACCACTCCAAAAAACACGAAATCTTCTTTGCTGCAGGCTTGTTAAAGAAGGTCACGCGTACCAGGGGACTCCGGTTGGAGTGGAATGGGGACATGGACAACACACAAAAACTGCAAAGTCACGATTGGCTGTGTGTCGCTGTGACCATCTCTAATAATGTGAGCTGCATTTTATCTTCTTTTTTTTTTTTACGAGCCACTTTTAGAACGCCAAAGCGATAGCTGTTCAGGGGAAAGCCAAGAGGGAACAAATGTATGCTGATTTCAGAAAGGTTAAGCGTCACTAACTTAACAACTGCTACGTCTATGTGGCGCAGGGGTGGGCAATCTACAGCCCGCGGGGACCAGAAAAGGGCCCGCCAAGCAATTGTGAACGATCTTCGAAATCTATTGAAAATAACTATTCACTCCGTTCTGTGACTGTTGAAAAATTATTTTTTTAATTATATAACGCATGTAAGTTAAGTAAAGGTTTATCTCATATTGGTTACACTACTAAACAGTATTTACACTACTACACAGTAGTTACACTACTACACAGTAGTTACCGAGTTGCAAATGAGTACCTGGCATATAACTACAAAAGTCAAAGGAAGAGGGGAAATGAGCTGGCCACCCTACCTCATACAAGCTGTGGTTTAGTATACTGAAGTCTGCAACTTCATTCCCCGGCAGTAGTCTATCTACTATGTGACAAACCTTTACTGAAGTCTCTAACAACGTCATTCCCCAACAATAGTCTATCTACTATGTGTCAAACCTTTACTGAAACCTCTAACAACGTCATTCCCCGACAAATGTCTAACTACTTTGTGACAAACCTTTACTGAAGTTTCTAACAACGTCATTCCCCGGCAGTAGTCTAACTACTATGTGACAAACCTTTACTGAAATCTCTAACAACGTCATTCCCCGATAATAGTCTAACTACTATGTGACAAACCTTTACTGAAGTCTCCAACTTCATTCCCCGACAATAGTCTAACTACTATGTGACAAACCTTTACTGAAGTCTCTAACAACGTCATTCCCCGACAATAGTCTAACTACTATGTGACAAACCTTTACTGAAATCTCTAACAACGTCATTCCCTGACAATAGTCTAACTACTATGTGACAAACCTTTACTGAAGTCTCTAACAACGTCATTCCCCGACAAATGTCTAACTACTATGTGACAAACCTTTACTGAAGTCTCCAACTTCATTCCCCGGCAGTAGTCTAACTACTATGTGACAAACCTTTACTGAAGTCTCTAACAACGTCATTCCCCGACAATAGTCTAACTACTGTGTGACAAACCTTTACTGAAGTCTCTAACAACGTCATTCCCCGACAGCAGTCTAACTACTATGTGACAAACCTTTACTGAAGTCTCTAACAACGTCATTCCCCGACAATAGTCTAACTACTATGTGACAAACCTTTACTGAAATCTCTAACAACGTCATTCCCCGATAATAGTCTAACTACTATGTGACAAACCTTTACTGAAGTCTCCAACTTCATTCCCCGACAAAAGTCTAACTACTATGTGACAAACCTTTACTGAAGTCTCTAACAACGTCATTCCCCGACTATGGAACAAACCACTTTATTATGCTATTTATAAGTCATTATTTTAAACCACCATAACGTCACATAATCTCGTTACAATCAACCAGAATGATTAATAAGACTAAGAAATAAAAGCAGCTTGCTTTGCAGTCGCCACGCAACGCACGAGCTTGGTTTTTATTTTACTCCGATATAATAAAAAAAAACACTTATGCCTCACCGAGGTTATGTACCGGCATCTGCGTAGCCAGCAGACTGTTAAAATCGTCCATCCACCGGCTTGACTTGATAAGTAGAACACTGTCATAAACAATATTGTCAATTATCACGATACGATGTGTTTGATAAATGGCGGTCTTTGTCTGCGTGCGACTTTCATCTGTACTGGGGGAAATTTGAGAAGGCGTTTTGCTTTGTCGTGTGAACGCATTAACACTTGTCTTGTGTCTGTCCCCCAGCCCAGCCTTATCATGGCGCCGCCACTACAGCTGGTGTCCTTCAGGAACCCTGCACCAAAGCACTTTGCGGGCTCTTGCAGTGGCGGTTCATGTAGCAATTTGCTTGACGTGATAAAGTGATAGCTGCCCCATTCACAACTCTCTTCAGTTTCTGTTTATGACATGCATGAAGGCGCAGCGGTTCCATTCTCTCTTCCCTTGTAAAGATGGATTCATGCAGAGATGGAGAGGGGAGCAGGGGAGGGTGTGGGGAGAGAGAGATGGAGAGAGAGAGAGAGATAGAGAATGAGAGAGATGTACCACATAGAACTGAATTGAAAGAGAACAAAAACATGAAATCAGAATCCGAGCACCCTGTTGTGAACCATTATTCCAGCTTTGTCTATCGGCGTTCCTGTTATCTGTGTTCTGCCTAGAGATTTCATCTCCGTGTGCGTCTTGGTCAGCATCTATTCCTCGTGCAGTGGGGATTCCAGAATAGAGACTGTCTTGGAATGATTGAATTCCAGAACATAGACGGAATGATGGGATTCCAGAACAGAGACGGAATGATGGGATTCCAGAACAGAGACGGAATTATGGGATTCCAGAACAGAGACGGAATAATGGGATTCCAGAACAGAGACGGAATTATGGGATTCCAGAACAGAGACGGAATAATGGGATTCCAGAACAGAGACAGAATGATGGGATTCCAGAATAGAGACTGTATTGGAATGATGGGATTCCAGAATAGAGATGGTATTGGACTATTTCCTCAACTTGTGGCATATTCTTCTTCGTTCATTCTAAGATCTTCTTCTTCTTTCGTTCTCAATCTCCCGACATAAAGCCCTGAAAAGGAAGTTGCAAGCATCAGGATGTTGTCCAGAGAACGGAATGAATTGTGTTGTAGCTTACAGTTTGACAGTGATATTTTCAACTTTCGGTCCGACACATCCTGAGAGACATTTTTGAGTACCGGGTTAGACTTCCCTCTTCATTCCCTTCTCCTTAGCCAACCTGCTCTGTTGCAGACTGTTATCCAGGATCACTGCGTGGAGGTATAGAAGGGTCTTGGCAGCTCTGGGTCGCTGACCGTTGCAGCTCATTGTCTTGGTCCCATCATTGCTCTAACATTGTCCCTTAATTTCCACCAACATTGATTCACTTATCCTTTTTCAGAGCACCACAATGTGCAGCATATACGTCTTTTGTTAGCTGATTCAGTCACATCCAACTTCTGTGTCATTCGTGAAACGTCTCCCATGCATTATGATGTAGGCTAAACCATGCAACCACCCAATTGCAGTTTCAACACTGTCTTGTCGTTGCTCGCCTGTCAGCCCGAATCATCTCCTCCACCAGCCGCAACAAACCCTTCTGTTGCAATTTGAACAGGCAGGGCTTCATCAGCAATTTTCTTTAGCGTCCCCGAGAAAATGTATCGGCCCAGTTAGGCACATCTTCAATCAACAAACACTTCTCACTGCAAACAAGAAGCAGTTCCATATGAATATTCTGTACAGAAATATTTAGAGTCGAGCCATCTACCTGATAAGTCGTGATGTGAAACCCTATATCAGATAAGTACAATTTTTATCCTTATATGTTGACATCCCCCATACATGTATTCATCTCTTCTTCTACGATTTGCTAGTTCAGCACTGTTGTTATTTGTTGTTCCGGATGAAGGCCTATTGGTCGTAATGTCAGTTTCGTTTGTGCTTTCGTCTCGGTGCGGTACCTGACCATGCCCAGTTAGGCACCACTTCAATCAACAAAGCACTTCTCACCGCAAGCAAGAAGCATTTTCATATGAATATTCTTTACAGAAAGATTTTGATTAAATTTCATTTTAATCAACTTTAATTTAAAAAATTAATCCTTTTTTTTTTAAACAGAAAGACTGCACACCAGCACGCAGTTATTTTATTGTACACCATGAGCATGGATGTCCTTTTTTTATTGTACAGCGCACATGCATGTGACACATTGCGCACAGTAATCACAAAGTTAGATGTTGGTGCCACTTAATGTAACGACCAACCACATATTTCAACTATCTCAAATAAGTTTGTGACCTAGCTACTGACTAAACATTTTACATTGTCATGAACCGCAGCATGACTAACACACACGAGGCCCTGAACCAGTGAGACCTCTATCAACTATCTTCCTGACACACACGAGGCCCTGAACCTGTGAGACCTCTATCAACTATCTTCTAAACACACACGAGGCCCTGAACCCGTGAGACCTCTATCAACTATCTTCCTGACACACACACGAGGCCCTGAACCTGTGAGACCTCTATCAACTATCTTCCTGACACACACACGAGGCCCTGAACCTGTGATACCTCTATCAACTATCTTCCTGACACACACACGAGGCCCTGAACCTGTGAGACCTCTATCAACTATCTTCTAAACACACACGAGGCCCTGAACCATTGAGACCTCTATAAACTATCTTCTAAACACACACGAGGCCCTGAACCATTGAGACCTCTATAAACTATCTTCTAAACACACACGAGGCCCTGAACCATTGAGACCTCTATAAACTATCTTCTAAACACACACGAGGCTCTGAACCAGTGAGACCTCTATCAACTATCTTCTAAACACACACGAGGCCCTGAACCATTGAGACCTCTATAAACTATCTTCTAAACACACACGAGGCCCTGAACCAGTGAGACCTCTATCAACTATCTTCTTAGACCACCTGTACTTCTAATTGGGACGGGTGTCCCTGTGCATGTCACAGGTCTGGTTCTAGCTGGATGTAGCCATGAAGAGGATTTCCTGCTTAGCCGGCTAGGCTAGAGCAGCGTTTTTAACTGCGTTGGTACAAGTGACTCTGAGGGTGGTTAACATATGTGCTAGTCCATCTTAATAGAGTGAAACACTAGAGCAGGATCTAGATGCTGAGCAGCGCATGAGCTGCAATGGTCAGCGACCCATAGCTGACTGCTAGCGTCAGGGCCAGCGAACCAGAGCTGCCAAGACCCTTCTACGCTGTGATCCTGGATAACAGGCTGCAGCAGGGCAGACTGGCTAAAGAAAAGGGATGGAAGAGAGGGAATGCTAGCCCGGTGCCCACAAAATGCTTGCTGAAGTCAGATGTGTTGGACCCGAAAGGTGCAAATATCGCAGTCAAGTAGTAAACTACGACACAGTGCATTCCGTTCTCTGGACTTCATTCTGCTACTTAAGCCCTTTCAGGGTTTGGTTGCGAGAGATTGAGAACGAACGAAGCCAAGCCAAACACTAGAGCAAAGCAGACCCACAGCCTGTTAGACGACATTCTATGTTGTTCTAAACAAACCACCTAACCATGGCCGGTGTTATGCCATGTCACAGTTAGTCACCTCTTACGACATGCTCTCTGTTGGGCAGTGGTTCTATTCTTGTCCTTGTCATACACAAAGAACCCGGCAGACCACTCAGGACTCATATCAACTATTGCCACTGAACTCCTACAAATAATAACTAAAGATATACAGAAGGATACAAGCAATTTAAGAAATAAAGATAAACAGAAGGCTACAGGCAAATTAAGAACTAAAGATATACAGAAGACTACAGCCAAATTAAGAGCTAAAGATATACAGAAGACTACATGCAAATTAAAAACTAAAGATATACAGAAGACTACAGGCAAATTAAGAACTAAAGATATACAGAAGACTAAAGAAAACAGTAAAGCAACAAGAATAGAGAAGGAAAACAAACTAGAAAACAAAGATTCACAAGAAAAACCATTAATAGTGTAATCCAATGCAAGGACAGCAACCCAACAGTTCAAATATCACACTCACAACTGTGGCCATAATCATCTTATACACGTGTGCCTCCATCACAGCGTCCCATTTATCGACACTGACAAAGACTACATAAATCACATCCTATCACATCCCAAGACAGTGGTTCTCAAAATGACAAGCAAAATAGGAACAGTTGGGGGACGACCAGTGCAGCTTTGGGGGTCGATGTAATCAAGATATTAAGGCACTCGCCTCTCATATCGATGAAAGAAAACGGTGGGCGATCGACACCCGCAAGTTTCAAGCGAGCCCTGGTCTCACGGGAGGTGGGACGAGAGAGTCTGCATCCTGAGTTACCTGCAGTCATCTTGACCACTGCAGTAATCTTGCCACTGGTCGAATGTAAATTGGGACAAGAGAGTGATATTAATGACCAGCGCATTCACTTCCTCACTATAATCCAAATACAGTGCACATTATCAAGACAAGCGCGTTTGATGTGGCCATCATGTAGCAACAAAGACCTTCCTGGGAAATCTAAAAGCGGAAAATAGTTGGAGTAAGCAATGTCCTATCCATACACAACGTACTGAAATTGTAAGTAGCATGCCTCTCTACAGAACGTCGCTCTTAGAACTGCTATCATATTTGGCTGTTATAAGTTTCTTGGCATGTGTTCAGTGCGGTAGGTTGCCATTCCTTCCCGTACGTGAGAAGCCAGCGCACTAAGAAGAAAATAAACCATGTCTGTCAAACTGGACACCAGGAGATTTGTACTCGGTGCTGTGGCATTTTTGAAACGGGCGCATCACACCTAGGCCAAGTTGCATCAAGAAAACATTGGGAAAGGAAAATACAAAATGGACCACAAGCGAATAGAGAAAAATTTATGGAAATTCTTCTGCTGTTGTTTATAATATCTGTGGATTCCGTGGTAAAGGGGTTAAGCCGCCGACCTCGTGATCAGGTGGTGTGGGTTCGACTCCGGACTTCGCCGTCTTTTTCACGTGTGCTTGATGCGGAGTCCCCTGCATCTCATAGTCGCCCTGTCCTTGACTTGCCACTGGGGTCGGGCGGCTCGAGACGAGAGAGTGAGGGTAAAATTAGCGAAGTTAATCCTTACTAAAAATATCGCTAGCAAAAGTAAATGATCCCATCATCGTCTACAATGGACGGCGGCCTTTGCCTATGTCTACACGATTCATTTTAGAGCACTCGTTTATTTTTTGTCACTGTAAAGTTACGAGGTTTAACGCCCGCTACAAGCACGTGCCAGTCGACCCAATTGTGTAGGAGGTTCACTTGTAAATAGGTACCGACCCAAAGTTAGGAAAGGCAGCAAGGAAGGGAACTGGTAACCCAACCTCACACAAGCTGTCGCTTAGCACAATCAAGTCTCAACACTTATATCCCGATGGCAGTTTCTGCTGTGAGACTTGATTTTTTCTATGTTACATTTTAGTGAGGTGGATATTTTGCGGAATCTGTTGGTGTTGTTGGTTTTACATATCTGGTAGGCTAACCTGATTCTGTCAGTCCAGTGTCATTCCTATACAATACAAAGTTGACAGAAACAGACTCCGGACGGCGATGGAGGTGTGTGGCATACGAGGCCAAGTTAATGAGAATGTGAGAGCTCTGTGTCAAGGGAACGAGATTGGTGTACGATGGATGATGTCACAGAGCCTTAGGTCAGTTAGTTACTTGACAATGTGAGAGCTCTGTGTTGAGGGAACGAGATTGGTGTACGATGGATGATGTCACAGAGCCTTAAGCCAGTTACTTGACACTGTGAGAGATCTGTGAGGAGGGAACGAGATTGGTGTACGATGGATGATGTCACAGAGCCTTAGGCCAGTTACTTGACACTGTGAGAGATCTGTGTCAAGGGAACGAGATTGGTGTACGATGGATGATGCCACAGAGCCTTTTTCAACAACCAAGGGTGTACGCCAGGAACGTGTGCTGCCTCTACTGCTTTTTAACATTTATATGGCCACAATTTTGTCAGAGGTCTATAACTATAGACAGGAGTGGCTAGATCAGTAAGCCACATTCCAGACAGACCGAATATATTTCTAACACCAAGCAAAACCAGATCCCAAGGCCCCAGTCAAGAAACAGAAACGGAGAGTTTGAAGCTAAGAACAGGCCATGCCCCTCTCAACAAACATCTGAATAGATTAGACCCACTACGTGAACCAAAGTCCAGATTATGGCATAACCACGAGGAGTCAGTCGAGCACCTCCTGTCTTTGTGTCCAGAGCTGGACGATCTGCAAAAGCTGCTGCTTCCACCACATCACTACAACAATTGATGAGGACGTGTGTTTTTGCCTGCGAGGCATTTGGCTGTCAAGAGCTGCCAGCTCACAGTTAAGGGGATTATATCATCATCATCATGTCAGAGGCCTATCAGCGACCTATGATTCAGATCATAATTCCATAGTTATTCGCCGATGACCAATGTCTCACATACGCAGACGAAGGGAAACTTCAAAATCGCGTGGCCGCGTCGGACGCAATGGTAGACGGGGAACTGAGACGCTAGTCCAGTCAGGCACAACATACTGACCAGGATGTCGCGTCAGGGCCAGGCACAATACACTGACCAGGACCACAATCTCTCTTCCATGTAGAGTTCCCTGGAAACAGGATGTTTTCAGGCAGTCTGGCTGACGAGATGTTGATCGATGTGATCCCCGTAGTAGTGAGCTCCACGCAGATGAAGCCAAGCATAGTACAACCGTGGTTTACCTTCACCAGCACGCTCGGGATGTGAGGAAAGCTATGACAACCCGCCACTTAATGTCCTTTTCAGGGCGCACAAAAGGGTAAACTTATTCGTTGTGAGCATTCAACAACAACGACTGAAGGTAGGCAGAACGCAATGGCCGATTAACGAGCATTCTTCTTCTTCTTCGTTCATTCTCAATCTCCCGCTACCAAACCCTGAAAGGGCTTAAGTAGCAGAATGTAGTCCAGAGAACGGAATGCGTTGTGTCGTAGTTTACAGCTTGGCTGTGATATTTGCACCTTTCGGTCCAACACATCCGACTTCAGCAAGCATTTTTTAGCACTGGGTTAGCATTCCCTCTTCGATCCCTTCTCCTTAGCCAGCCTGCCCTGCTGCAGCCTGTTATCCAGGATCACCACGTGGAGGTGTAGAAGGGTCTTGTCAGCTATGGTTCGCTGGCCCTGACGCTAGCAGTCAGCTATGGGTCGCTGACCACTGCAGCATCTTGATCCCTAACGAGCATTCAAAACGTGGCCCTCCAGCAGGCTCAGGTTTCAAGAAAGCATTTTCTCAGAAGACGGCAGGTGTGAGAGAATGAGAGATCGAGACTAAATGCCAGAAAGCAGTGGGAGTGACTTTAACAACTGGCGCCAGTACTGACATCTCTCAAGTTCAATCTGGCAACAAGGCACAACTGATCCCCAGTATCCTCCTACCAACGCTGTGCTACCAGAGCCAAACGTGGTGTATGTCCATGACACGAATGAGTAAAATCGAAATCTGCGAAATGAGATTTTTGGAAAGACAAATTGAGGAACGAGTGCGTGTACAAAAGAATATGGACCATCCCATGTACCAAATACATAACCAGACAGAAGGCACGCTGGTTCAGTCATATCATGAGAATATCCCCGATCAGCTTAACCTGCGAGCTTACAGGGTCCAAAGTCTGGCTTTCGGGCAAGAGAAAGACCGAGGGGACGTTGGATAGACGACGTAAAGACAATTTTCCAGCGACACTGGTAAAGGATGTCACACGCATTTGGCCCAGGAAACGCGACCAAGGATCTCCACAACGCCTATGAGGACGCATGTGAACTAACTTCTAACGATAACTACTTTCATCTGATCCACTGTGCCATAGTGTATTGGCAAGTGTCGGCCTTTTCTCAAAGCGTCTTCTTTCTCCTTCTTGCCTTATTTTCCTCTGCGGCCAGATTATAAGGTCACAATTACAACTGGCCTTCTTTAAGAAACATGCGTTAAAGCACTTTACGTATTTTAGCAGCGGACTAGGAGGCTGGAAAAACGGGTAAACCCCTATATGTGTAGCTAGCTACACAACGCACCGTCGGGTGGCATTTGTAGCGATCTTCCAGTTGATGGGGAATGCTAGACGTAACGTCACTACAGATGAGCTGGCATGCCTGGGGAATGATGAGCTGGCATGACTGGGGAATGATGAGCTGGCATGACTGGGGAATGATGAGCTGGCATGACTGGGGAATGATGAGGTTACATGACTGGGGAATGATGAGTTGGCATGACTGGGGAATGAGTTGGCATGACTGGGGAATGATGAGTTGGCATGACTGGGGAATGATGAGCTGGCATGACTGGGGAATGATGAGTTGGCATGACTGGGGAATGATGAGCTGGCATGACTGGGGAATGATGAGCTGGCATGACTGGGCAATGATGAGCTGGCATGACTGGGGAATGATGAGCTGGCATGACTGGGGAATGATGAGTTGGCATGACTGGGGAATGATGAGCTGGCATGACTGGGGAATGATGAGTTGGCATGACTGGGGAATGATGAGCTGCCATGACTGGGGAATGATGAGCTGGCATGACTGGGCAATGATGAGCTGGCATGACTGGGGAATGATGAGCTGGCATGACTGGGGAATGATGAGCTGGCATGACTGGGGAATGATGAGTTGGCATGACTGGGGAATGATGAGCTGGCATGACTGGGGAATGATGAGCTGGCATGACTGGGGAATGATGAGCTGGCATGACTGGGGAATGATGAGCTGGCATGACTGGGCAATGATGAGCTGGCATGACTGGGGAATGATGAGCTGGCATGACTGGGGAATGATTAGCTGGCATGACTGGGGAATGATGAGTTGGCATGACTGGGGAATGATGAGCTGGCATGACTGGGGAATGATGAGTTGGCATGACTGGGGAATGATGAGCTGGCATGACTGGGGAATGATGAGTTGGCATGACTGGGGAATGATGAGCTGGCATGACTGGGCAATGATGAGCTGGCATGACTGGGGAATGATGAGCTGGCATGACTGGGGAATGATGAGTTGGCATGACTGGGGAATGATGAGCTGGCATGACTGGGGAATGATGAGTTGGCATGACTGGGGAATGATGAGCTGGCATGACTGGGGAATGATGAGTTGGCATGACTGGGGAATGATGAGCTGGCATGACTGGGGAATGATGAGCTGGCATGACTGGGGAATGATGAGCTGGCATGACTGGGGAATGATGAGCTGGCATGACTGGGGAATGATGAGCTGGCATGACTGGGGAATGATGAGTTGGCATGACTGGGGAATGATGAGCTGGCATGACTGGGGAATGATGAGTTGGCATGACTGGGGAATGATGAGCTGGCATGACTGGGGAATGATGAGTTGGCATGACTGGGGAATGATGAGCTGGCATGACTGGGGAATGATGAGCTGGCATGACTGGGGAATGATGAGCTGGCATGACTGAGGAATGATGAGTTGGCATGATTGGGGAATGATGAGATGTGTGTGCTACCTGCCTTGCAGGGCGTGCTGATCCTGTGACGCACACTGGACTGGCTCCCTTCAGGGATGCTCGTAAGATGTGCCTATACCGTCTCCTTCGATGACATGATCTCTCTAAGACATACTTTATACCAACTGAAGAAAATTGCTTATGTCCGGGAGGCCTTGAGCTTTCCAGAGCTACCAGCTCACCGCCAAAGGGATTATACCATCATCATTAGTACATCTCAAAATATGAGAAGAGCCACTGATGGTGCTGTTGTTTCCAATGCCCACAATGAGTAGGATTACTATTTGTGTGCGGCCTGCAAAAGGGCGTTAAATGGCATTTTGTCGTAGCTTTCTCACATCCCGAGCGTACTGATGAAGGTGGGCCAGGGTCATCCCGGCGGTTGCTGCTATGTTTGGCTTCATATGTGCGTGGCTCACTACTACGGGGATCACGTCGATCCCTCACCTCGCGGCAGCTGATTTCTGATCAAATACTTTGTGATGATGCCGGACACGGAAAGAAAACAAGCAGGTCAGGACTTGTCCATCCGTTGCTCTGTCTTTGCCTTCATCTATGTATCTTATAGAACAGGATGTTTGTAGTTTAATTCTATTTTAATGTATTGATAATTTCCGTGAGTTCTTCTAGTAGATCGTGGCTGAGCAGGAATCTAATAAGAATCAATCCGACTGCAAAGGTATCATTTTCTTCCAACAGACTGCCAAAGAGATTCAACACTATCATCATACGGTCAGGAGGCCGCGTGACCTAGGTGTGAAACTCGCTCGGTTTTCACAATGCCAACGTTCCGGGTTCGATTCCCACTTGTGTCCAGTTAAGCAGATATTGGTTTTTTGTTCTCGGGCGAATGCTCCTCCACGTACTGAAAGTAATGGCAACCTACCGTACTGCACACTTGCCAAGAAACTTATAACAGCCAAATAGGTGGCGGTTGTAAGAGGCTACGTTCTGCTACTTACTACATCATATCGTCAAATGGGTTTAACACTATCATCATATCGTCAAATTGGTTTAACATTATCATCATATCGTCAAATGGGTTCAACACTATCATCATACCGTAGAATGGATTTAACACTATCATCATATCGTCAAATGGGTTCAACACTATCATCATATCGTCAAATGGGTTCAACACTATCATCATATCGTCAAATGGATTCAACACTATCATCATATCGTCAAATGGGTTCAACACTATCATCATATCGTCAAATGGGTTCAACACTATCATCATATCGTCGAATGGGTTTATCACTTTCTCCAGACTGTCAAATGGGTTCAGCACTATCCCCAGACTATCAAATGGGTTCAGAACTATCTCCAGACTATCAAATTGGTTCAGCGCTATCCCCAGACTGTCAAATGGGTTCAGCACTATCCCCAGACTATCAAATGGGTTCAGAACTATCTCCAGACTATCAAATTGGTTCAGCGCTATCCCCAGACTGTCAAATGGGTTCAGCACTATCCCCAGACTGTCAAATTGGTTCAGCACTATCCCCCGACTGACAAATGGGTTCAGAACTATCCCAAGACTGTCAAAAGCCACCCATAATTTTTACCAGACTGTCAAAGGACGCTTAACTTTCACAGATCTCTAACGGTGTTCAAGACACAGCAGAGTTTAAGAACCCTATTTTAACTAGAAATGAGATTCTCCTCTGCGACCAATACATTGCCATTCTTACTACGAGTAACATTGCTTCTGTGGCCTAACAGGAAAACTATTCAAGGGACCTGGATCTACTGATCTCATAAAGAAACAGAGGACAGTAAGCCATTCACAAAAAAGTTACACCCTTCTGGACAGAATGTTTCAGACAAAGACGGCTTTAGAAATCTACCAGACACGCGGATCACAAAGGAAGGCCAGACACAAACAATGGATGAATGAGGGCAGTCAAAACAAATTAAAAGCGTCAAAGCAGAACAATGAGAATAATAAAAAGAATATGTCTTCACTATATATATATATTATTTAAACCGTGCAGAAGAGGAGTAAGTAGGCCAGGTCAATATTGATGGGAACTCCATGACTCAAAAGAGGGTGTGCCTCTTCAAAAACATAACCTTTAAAGCTAAAATCAAAGGGGGAAATGCACAGAACAAATATGGAAAAACACTAGCCATTTTTGGTAAAGAATCAAAGAAGCGGGCCTATGACAGGGTATGCTATGTATAACAAGCGATGCTCCAGGAGATGGGTTGAATAAGGGGCTCTCAAACATCGTCTGGACTGGGACCAGAGTGGCTATAGTGTTTTGACGATGGGCCACATTAACCTAGTTAATAAAATATGTAATAATTGAAAGTACAGTAGTCCCTCACTTATTTGAACAGGTATAGAATTCAGTCCATTGTTTGTTTTTTTGTGGGTTGTTTTTTTTTTTTGGTGCTTGTAAATGCATTTTCGCTAACTAAAGACAGGAAATATTTTAATGTCACTTCCAAATACAAGGCGTGTTCAAATTAAACTGAACGTAACTGCACCAAGTCAACATACGTACGATGCACATGATGACGTCACTTCTGATGTAAAAAGCACATAAAAATCGTAAAGTTTGCAAAATTTCAGTATCCTCCGACTCATAGCAGAACCTTTGAAAACATGGCGGGTGTGATACGGAATCGGTCCAGAGTTGATGAGCGAGCGGTGATTCTGTTTCTAACAGCTCAAGGATGTCGACCAGTTGACATTCATCGCAGAATGCAGGCATATATGGTGACAAATGTATGTCGAAGAAAACAGTGAAGAACTGGACAACAATGTTTAAAGAATGACGTGAGTTAACGAAATATCTTCCGAGACCAGGTCAGGCGCATATTGTTGCGTCAGAAGATGACACATCAATTCGAGTAGACCGTCACCGGAGCTTACGTTTGCCACACTTTTGTCATCAAACACTGACTGCATCATGCGCCTTGTATTACAAAACAGAAGTGTTCTGAATTTATTAATCCTGGTAATTCCATACAATTTACTAAAACCACGAGATTCTACATTACGCTTGAAATACACACCCGATGTTATTTATTTTTTGTATTTATTTATTGTTGTATGGATGTTATCACAGATCAAGCGATATGATATTTAGTTTTGTGATATTGCGAGCCGGATACATATTTTCAGCGCAATAGCCAAAACCATGCACTAGGTGATATTGAAATACAAGCTCTGCATATTTGGCAAAGAAATGCAAATTTCGCCAATAATCGGGGCTATTTATATCGGGGCATGTATGTATCAATTTTTAAACAAATGTGGCCGTATACAAGCCTAAGCTTTTGAGAAACGTTGAAAAGCACTTAGCTCTCCACGTGTGGCTGTACACAGAGTCAATGACACACGATAAGACTGGGGGTGGGGGGTGTCCCTGAAACACAAGGTCAGTGGGCCACATGCATTTACGCAAGCCATATTTTGAGGTCCACAAACCAAGTGGAGTTATTATAGGACTGGGGGGGGGGGGGGGTGTCCCTGAAACACAGGTCAGTGGGCCACATGCATTTACGCATGCCATATTTTGAGGTCCACAAAACAAGTGGAGGATGGCATAATGAAGACGTCAGCAAGATAATGCTTCAGCTTTTTTTTATGAGACAGGGTGGCTAACTTCCCATTTACAGCTGGGTCAACTTGAGCATGACAAGTACATTTGCCACGAGAAGCACGCATTCCACCACTCTGCTACTTAGACACACACCATTACAATATAAGAAGTTATCAAAGGGCAGACTATTATACTATAGACAGGGGTGCCAGCATAGCAGTGGTTAATGGCACGGCACACAACCTAAAAGTTCATGTGTTCAGATTCACGAACCAGCAAGGTCGTGCACCCATTAAAAAGATGTGTGCTGAGGTTGGATGCGCTGAGCCATAAGACGCAAAAAAACAGAACAACTGGCTCCGCCTTAATAACTAGACAAACGAAAGATAAATGATATACCTCATTTCATCCTTCTTCTCAGTTAGTCATTAACCCTTTACGGACCAACGTAATTACAAGATGTCAGTTTTAATTATATAGAAGATTGGGTGGCATTTCTTGGACAAAAATGAAAACAAATGTAACGCTATTGAAAACGCTTGGGGTGAAAAGAGAATTAATGACCAAAGTCAAGGTTAGACAGTTAAGTTATTTTGATCAAATAACAAGTCCACACTAGAGGATATGGTTAAAGATAGTCGTTCAAGTGTGAGGCAACATTATAAGTGGGTGGATAACACCAGAAGATGGACTGGAAAAAGCCTATTAAATTGCACTATTACGGCAAGAGATATAGTACACTGGAGATTCATTGCAGCCGACCTTTGGTGCATAGATGGTACTTGAACTGAACTGAGTCTTAATGTCAGAGACAAGAATAGTAATTTTATGTTTCATGATTAACCAGAAACGGTCATTATAACTCAAATTATGATTTCAAAATTTAAAGACACAACTCTTGTTCATAAATCAAATTTATATAAATAACAAGATATGGTTGATATGTGACTTGTTGTTTCTGATACGTCGAACTGTAAGTGGTGCTAATCTAGTTGACTGAAATGGACAATTTGGACTGTAAATGGTTATCAGAATGTTGTGACAATTAGGCTGCGATATCAGCACCTTTGGGCCCGAAACATCAGATTTCTGGTGGCTTTTTTTAATACCAAATTTACCACCCACTGCGATGCCTATTCTCTTAGCCAGAGTAGCCGCTATGAGGCGCAGCAGGGTCTTTGTTAGCTGTGGTTCGCTGACCATGATGCAAGCAACCAGCTTTAAGTTGCTGTCAATTCATTCATTGTACCGCATCTTCGGCCCCACAACTAAATCCAAATTCACTGTATTCAGTAGAGACAACAATGGGTGTGGCTAAAGAGAAAATGCCTAAAGGATTGAAGAGAAAGTGGTACAAATATAAGACATGCTTATGATCATCTGGAGCATCATATTCAGTGCTTGAACAAAGCGCCCATCTGCGACAAGTACAAATATTTGCCTGACAAGTAAAATAATCAGTTTTTAATTATTAATTACGTTTTTAATTGTTACTACATAATGACTCTCGCACGATTATTATTGATATTACAGTTAGATTATTATTACTATTACGAATAGATTATACATAAGCTAGCTTATGATGGTGAGTCTAAATGAATAAACATTACCACAATTTAAACCTATTTAAGCAATTGATAAATGGTACTTCCGTGATAAAACTACCAAGCATGTTCAAGGACACAAACGCCATGCTTCTGTCCGTAATGCAATCTTTCTTAAGAAGAAATAGGCTAATACTGTGTAAGTAATACAATATATTTTGGTTTGGTACGCTTTGGTTTGGTATACATTGTTATGTAGAAATAAAAGTGAATGAGTGCCTAGTTTAAGTTTTATAACATAAATTCATGACTGCAAGCCGACCATGCTGACTGGAGAAATCTCTGACTGATTGGTGAGCCATCCTAAAAATGTTCACACCCAGCTCATATTAAGACTGGTTCATATACATTACAATAAATTACACAATAACAACATCTATAAATACAGGAAGACAGTAGAGAACAAGTACGTTTAACATCCAGAAACCAGGTAAAAAGCACTGAAGGAGCTAGGTAAAAAGCACCGAGGGAACCAGCTAAAAAGCACTGAAGGAACCAGATAAAAAGCACCGAAGGAACCAGGTAAAAAAACACAGAAGGTGAATTATTCTTGAAAATCTGAATTCTAAAAATACAAATTGAAGTGTGTTTTCAAAGTACTTAGCTATTTCACTATTCCTTATTTGCGTTATGACTTAGCTGCCGAGAAACATGAATCCAGCAGCCTGACTTTAAAAGTCAGCAGAATGAGACGAAATTGCCCAGGAAATATATTTGGTGTCCCTTTATTTAAACTGAGGTGGCGTGTATACGAATTGGGGAATTTCTACACTGATCCTGAAATGTTATGTACAACAGCAATATATTTAGGCCCCACAACAACCCGTGTCGTGACATAAGAAGTTAATCCAAAAATCTGACACCAAATGATGATGGTAGTTCTCAAGCAAATGTCTGCAGGTAGACAGATGGAGGAAGAGAAGAGTTCTGTTTATCTATCAATATGTAAGTTTGGATCTCGTGTATACGCTGTGTGGCATATCGTATATTTTCTAAGCAAACGACACACTAGGTGTGATGTGGTCAGAATCATGTCTACCGTCTTTACCTACCAGGATTGTTCTGGCACCCAATTTTTTAGGCTAGGCAGACCCTAGCAGCCATTCGCGATCGAAAAAATATTTGACACCAATTGGGTATTGAACCTAGATCGTTCAGAAGGACAGCAAGTGCCTTAACTAATCAATATAAGCCAACATCGTATCTCTGTCATGTAAAATGCAAATGACAATGTCTGTCCCTTAGCTAACTAAACACAAGGCTATATAAAAATTGCATATGTGTAATATTTTGTTTAATTTATTGCTTTGTATATCTGGATCTCCAATCGTGTTTTTTTTTAATATTTTGTTTACCTTAATTAATTTTATTTTTATTTCTTCTCATTTTTGTTGACTCATAAAACCAACCATCATTGCGTCTGGGCACTCCCATATTTTTTCAGTCCCTTTAACAATACAGCATGAACTCAATATAGCTCCTGTACCAGCTTCGAAATTTATCCAACATCGTCAGGTACCCATTTACAACTGCGCCAACTGGAAGACATGGTGATACCGTGAAAAAAACTTAAGACATGTCAGGTCTGTCAAATGAGAACAGCATGATTTGAATGTGATCTGAAGATTTTACAATATACAAATGTTCTGATAAGAACACTATCAAACAAAATAACGAACCCAGGATGGCTGCCACACCACCAAGGTGGTACATGCACATTGTTATAACCAATTTTGTGGAAGAGAGCATACAAATGTTCTGATAAGAACACTATCAAACAAAATAACGAACCCAGGATGGCTGCCACACCACCAAGGTGGTACATGCACATTGTTATAACCAATTTTGTGGAAGAGAGCATACAAATGTTCTGATAAGAACACTATCAAACAAAATAACGAACCCAGGATGGCTGCCACACCACCAAGGTGGTACATGCACATTGTTATAACCAATTTTGTGGAAGAGAGCATACAAATGTTCTGATAAGAACACTATCAAACAAAATAACGAACCCAGGATGGCTGCCACACCACCAAGGTGGTACATGCACATTGTTATAACCAATTTTGTGGAAGAGAGCATACAAATATTCTGATAAGAACACTATCAAACAAAATAACGAACCCAGGATGGCTGCCACACCACCAAGGTGGTACATGCACATTGTTATAAACAATTTTGTGGAAGAGAGCATATCATCTCTCAGAAAGAAAAAAAGGTAAAAATATCTAAATAACAAACAGCTGTAGACACAGGATGTATAGCAAATGTAGTTTAATCGAAGAAATTGCACACAGTTTAACCCATAAATGCTCTGTTCTTCTCCATATGTTTTGGAGAATCTCAGCACAATGCACAAACTCTGTAGCGCCGACAAGGAGCCTATTACAGATTGGGTAGATTTTTTTACCAAATTTTGAATTTTGCCATTTCGATTTTCAACTCCAAGTGGATTTTTAACGTGTGCGACAATGCCCACGGGTGTACGATTTCTACTACCCAAATATCTGAGAAAAAATCAGAAAGTCCACGTGAAAAAAATCCCGGGCTTCACCATGATTTGAACGCGCCACCTGCAGCACCGAGACTGACGTCTTACCTCGATACCACCCATATAGAGAACGGCAAAACATGCTAAAAACAAATAATTTTTATCAAGAAGGTAGTATAGGATTTTGCTAGTGTTGATTCCTAAGGGTACTTACTGAAGAGGAATGAATAGGCCCACTGACCCTACTATGCATGTTGTTGTTATCCCAGAGCTGCTGAGCAAGCCTGCCCTTGGCAGCCCAATGTAATTCTTATATAGTTACAGGTGTTCTTCAGTTGTTTTTCTCTCGTGTCTGCACAAGGGCAGGTGCTGGAGATTGATGAATGTTGTGAAATATGTAAAATTTATGACTAAGAAGGATTGACCATGGGACTGGCAAACTCATCATGTCAAACAAATTATCATAGATGCCACGGCTACAAGAGTAGATAGGTTTTTCAGTGCACAATGATTTATGGAAGGAGGTCAACTACAGTAGGGTGAAAAATGGGCAAATGGGATCAAGATACTGAGCAGTGCATGAGCTGCAGCGTCCAGTGAATCAAAGCCGAGTGCTAGCGTCAGGGCCAGCGAACCAAAGCTGCCAAGATCCTACTACACCTCCATGTGGTGATCCTGGATAACTGACTGCAACAGGGTAGACTGGCTAAGGAGAAGGGATAAAAGAGGGAAGGCTAACCCGGTATGCAAAAATGCCTGCTGAAGTCGGATGTGGTGGACCAAAAGGTGCAAATATCGCAGTCAAGTTGTAAACTACGACACAACGCATTTCGTTCACCCTGACAACATCCTGCTACTTGCAACGTCCTTTTCAGGGATTGGTAGCAGGAGATTGAGAACTAACGGAGAACAAGAATAAAACGGGCAGATGATGACGAACTACACCATAAATCATGCCACTGATGTTATATTATAGTTTCAGCAGCACTGCCCACCGGGCCTGACCAATAGGTGTCCAGCCTCTTGCAGGAAACACTTAACTGTATAGATACTCGTGGTCCCTGTAGCTAGCTAATTGCCAAACATTGTTAAAGGTAAATAGTTGAGAAAAGAAATAGATGAATGTGTTCATTACCTTATAAACCTGTCCATAAGTACCATTTCCAACAACTTCAATCAGATCAAATATCCCAGCTGGGTCCTGTAATTTTAAAAATGTCAAACACAGTGAAATTCACAACGCAACCAATACAACACTGTGGTTATTTTGAAATTAATGTGTTCATGTCTGTGGGTCTAATGGGGTGTTACTACCAGAGATGCAAGAATCAATACAAAGACAACAGAGTTGTCCCCCTGATTATTACAGTTTAAGAACCGCTGGTATATATCAGTGGTAGATGAAAATAACAGGTATGTATGTCCTTGCTTACTAATTCCTTATATTTTCCGTTGGACCATTGTGCTGCAACATTTGTTCATATATTCTAATGTTTTGGGCCATCTTCTTGAGATTCAGCGGCATGACTTCTTCTTTCAATGATCTTCATCAGGTGTCCTTCAATTCCAACTTTTCTGATCTTTCCACTTCAGAGTTACATTTATGTTATACCACATTATTTTTTTGTAACTGACATTACAAGAGTAATTAAGAATCAACAAAACAATTTGATTTAAATAATCAAATAATCCCAGCATTTATTATTGATACTATAAATTTAGTACCATAAATTTATGAATACAATAAATACTCCACTTGCCCTTTATATTGTTATTTTCCTATATATCTTGATGACCCATTTCTCATTGTAGCTGTGGTTCCCAACTTCGTCTTCAGCGGACCCTGTCTTAGGCCACAGAAGTCCAGTACGTGGTAAGTACTCCCCTATAGATATCTCGGATGTTGTTGTGTACAGTAAGGGAGACTGACCAATGCATTGGAGGTCTTCCCCAAGGTCTCTATTTTTTTTCTTTTCAACCTCAGAGGTACCAAATTGCTGTGCCGTGCTCCATCAACCCTTGTCACATATATATAATAATAATAATAATAATTCCGTCCATCGTCATCAATGAGGACCACCAACATCATCACAAATCATTTAAAAACGTGGGTTTTTATATATATATATATATATATATATATATATATATATCGCGAGCTATGTCAACCAACAATATGCAGCCATTCGTTTCAGGTGCTCTTCTGTGATACTTTATTACCTAGCAATTGATTGAGGTTTTCCAGATTGTTTTAATCCTGTAGATCTACCATCATGTGACATGTGACTGCCAGTAAGAGAAGCTACAATGCTGCATTGTTTATGGCTAAGTGTCATGGACAAACATCCCATCATAGTACTCATCATCCATAAGCTATCTAAGCACAAAACAGGAACAACAAATTGTGTAACCTGCATGCCTTAACAGCGTGAGACAAAGTGGCTAACTGAAATTCTTGAAAAAACTTGCATGTTGAGCATCTATACACTTCTGGAAATAGCTCAGCTAAAGTGGCTAACTGAAATTCTTGGAAAAACTTGCATGTTGAGCATCTATACACTTCTGGAAATAGCTCAGCTAAAGTGGCTAACTGAAATTCTTGGAAAAACTTGCATGTTGAGCATCTATACACTTCTGGAAATAGCTCAGCTAAAGTGGCTAACTGAAATTCTTGGAAAAACTTGCATGTTGAGCATCTATACACTTCTGGAAATAGCTCAGCTAAAGTGGATTGAACTTGCTGTCCACATGCCAGATGAGCTCATCCCCAAGCAGCTGTTATACAGTGAACTCACAGCAGGCATACACTCCACATGGGGCAGAAGAAATATTACAGAGAAAATATCTCTGAACAGCTTCAATATTGATGTCACCTCATGGGAGATGCTTGTATCCCCTGGTGCGCTAGTATAACTGATGGCGCTCATATCACAGGTAGCATAGCCATCACGGAGGCTCAGCGAAAGCGTGCTGTACGACGTTTCCACAGCCGGCTCCCCACGTGTGTGCCCTGAATGTGGCAGTGTATGTTGTTCCAGGATTGGTCTCTACAGACACAGGTAAACGCATTTCACAGCACTAGTATTATGTTGTCACCATTTTCGCTTGCAATGGGAAATTATTATTATTAACAGGCCAGAAGAAATAGCAAAATAACATCACATTACAAAAAAGAGGGGCAAGACACAAGGCAGTTCAATTGTCATATATAACCCAAAGGGTCCCGTTTGTTATCTTTATCCGTTGCTCTTACTTATAAACTGAAATAAAAAGCTACTTAAGCAGCATGTACCACAAATTTTCTGTCTGTATGTTGTTGCTGAATGCCCATAATGAGTAGGTTTACTCTTTTGTGCGCCCTGAAAAGAACGTTAAGTGGCGGGTTGTCGTAGCTTTCTTCACATCCCGAGCGTGCTGATGAAGGGGGACTGGGATCCTCCGGGTGGTTGTGATATGCTTGGCTTCATCTGCGTGTCAATCACTACTATGGAGATCACGCCGATCCCTCACCTCGTTGGCCAGACTGCCATGAAAAATGCCTGTTTCCATGGCTACTAGGAAGCCGAGGTGAGGGTCTTGGCCAATATGTTTTGCCTGACCGCAACTAACATGTCTGATCAGTATATTTTGTCTGACCAGAGATTAGTCTCCCCCCCCCCCCCTTCCCCATAAAAGCTACTTAAACAGCATGTACTACAAATGTTCTTCCTGTATGTTAATCAAGACTCAAAAGGGAGTAACGCTGACAACTGCCATGCATGTCCATAAAACTAAGGAGTGTTGGGCATGCCAGGTGCCCTATCATGTAGAAACGAGAAGACCTCTGTAGTCTACACTCATGGCAGAACACATAAAACTCCAGCCAGTGCACCTAGAAATGTTGCCATGGTGCCTAACATTTCAGGATCAATGTAAATTTCTCTAATTGCAGAATAGCATTTTCATCAACATCTATGTCTGGCTTCTACATTCTTTTACCTGGCTCCAAAATCTTAAACAAATGTGTTACCCCCTGACTGATGGTATAGTATGGTATAAGAGGTGCAACAAAGTAACTACAAATGTTTTAAACAGAGCATGTGGAGCAGCGCATGAGCTGCAGTGGTCAGCGACCCATAGCTGACTGCTAGCGTCAGGGCCAGCGAACCATAGCTGCCAAGACCCTTCTACACCTCCATGGGGTGATCCTAGATAACAGGCTGCACCTGGGCAGACTGGCTAACGAGAAGGGATCGAAGAGGGAATGCTAACCAGGTACTCAAAAAATTATTGCTGAAGTCGGATGTGTTGGACCGAAAGGTGCAAATATCGCAGTCAAGCTCTAAACTACGACACAACACATTCCGTTCTCTGGACAACATTCTGCTACTTAAGCCCTTTCAGGGTTTGGTAGCGAGAGATTAAGAACGAATGAAGCCAAGCCAAGCCCAACAGAGCATGTAAGCAATCTGCTCAACAGTCTAAATCGTGTGCTCACATTGGTTTCCTTTTATTCGTTTGTTCAGAAGCTTCGACTACGAAGCCATGAAAAAAGGCTTTGCAAGTAGCAGAATGCGTTGTGCAATAGTTTACAATTTGACTGCGATATTTGCACCTTTCAGTCCAACACATCCAGCTTCAGCATGGCATTTTTGGGTTCCGGGTTAGCATTCCCTCTTCGATCCCTTCTCTTTAGCCAGTCTGCCCTGCTGCAGCCTGTTATCTAGGATCACCACATGGAGAAGGGTCTTGGCGCTCTGGGTCGCTAGCAGCTAGCTTTGAGCCACTAACCGCCACAGTTCATGGACTGCTCAGCGTCTTGATCCTGGTTTGATTTCAACGTCATTGGCTGCTGCAGGCCTTGTCAACTAAGCTCGCCTAGACGTTAGTATCACTACAACTTTTCTATACACATCACGTTTTGTTGTTTGTTTTTTTTGCGTTTGTCTTATTTCTCTAATTCCCAAGGCGGTGTGAGTTGCACTGTGGTTTTTATTTTGCGCCTGTTGGCTCAGTGCATCCAACTTCAGCATTCCTTTTATGTAAGGGCCTGCTTCCTCCTACATTTTCTAAGGGTTTGCTTCCCCGGGGTAACGGCAGGTGCTGTGATGGGGATCGAACCTAGCACCTTCTGATTGTGAGCCGTGCCACTTAACCACCAGCCCACGTCGTTCCCCGCACATCACGTTTTAATGGGAACATCATGCAGAAAACCCTGTTCTGGATTACTCATCAGTGCACTTACCCAAGGGGCAACCAATTTTCAAATATGAGGTGGGTGGCGATGGCAGAGGCAGCTGGACAAAAGTATTGAAAGCAACAACTCTGTTCAAGTCTGGCTCGCTGATCAGGAAAGAAATGGTCTATGCCAACCCCAGAGCTAACAGCCTAGGTCCACCGACACAAGCGGGGGAAATATCCATATCGTGAGCTGGTTACTTTGTACCATGTGATGAAACTAGACAAGCGGGACGAGAAACTGGTTGTCCACTGACTCTGCAGAGTCTTCAATGAATGACACCCATACCGGCGTCAAAGCTGGCACACGACAGAAAACTACATCTCCCTACGACGGCTAATGGCACAAGTGGATAGAAGATGATGATATGTAAGCAACGTCTATGCACAAACCTGAGTCCAAAAGGGGAGCAAAGAATTGTATCACTTTCTACCTGCCAGGCAAGAGGTAACTAAGGAGGATTATCAAAAACCTCTAGTCTATACATATTATAAATGGAGTGAGTAAGCCAATAAAAATGTTTCAAATATCACATTTGTGCCATCAACATTGGCATAGCACATTCCTAAGGCATAGTACATTGTATTGCGCGTTGCACTTACAGCCCAGTGCATTTTACTCCATCACACATTATTTGAATGAGTTCATTTATAAATGATAATTTAAGCAACAAAGATGCATCTGTGAATGAACTGACAGTAGCTGCTCAAAGCTGATTGCTTGCACTAGGGTCAGGGACTTGTAACTGCCCAAGTCCCTATTCCACCTAGATGTGGCGGCCCTGGACAAATACTATAACTATGCAGTCTGACTTAGCAATTAGGAATCAATGAGTGAAGACAAACCCGGTCCCAAAATGCCATGCTGAAATCAGATTGTCAGACCGAAAGGCACAGATATCGCAGCCCTGTTGTAAACACAACATCACAAATGTCATTTCCAGAACGAACACTAGAGAAGTATGATGACGCCAAATGCCGACTCCTTATCAAAGGTTGGCCGCAATGACCCTTCAACATCCTCTGTCTATTGCCTTGATGATATTCTCAGACAGACTATTGTCAGTATTGATTTTGCCTTCCCAGTTATAGTGTTTTCTTCCTCATGTCTGCCTATCAACCACCTTTCCCTTCAGTATTGTTTTCAGCTGTGTGTTGTCGCTTTATATCAATAAATATTTTATTTGTCTAATTTTTTTGTTTCCCAATCTCTTCTAAACCTCCCTATTTGTTTGCTTTTCCTTCCATGAGATGCAGCGTATCCCTCTGTGTATCAACATTTCAAAGCCGGCAAAAGCTTCAACTTTATCCACACGTTGATTGTATATCATCCATGTTTCCACAACAACCTAGGGCCGAAAAGGGAGCAAAAATAGTAATGCTGTAACCTACCTAATATGTCATAATAAACGACTAGAAGAGTGGAGCATAGGGCCAGCTACTCCATCTTGTCAGATACTATTAAGCCCGCAAGAAAAATAATATAAAAATAAGATCTTTACTCTCCACGAAGAGCAACTGAATCAACTTCAAGTCAAGCCCCATTTAAGTAACCCATAAATAGTGTAAATGTTTTGACATTCAACTACCTCATATATTACTAGTTGTGAAACCGTCTCAACCAGTCATACCTTAACTACCAATCATCGGCACTACGTAGTCTACTTAACTAAGTCTTAGTCTAACCCAGCACACGCATCAAAACGCTCATGAATTCTTAGTCTAAAGTAAAGTGGAGGATGTAGTAAGTAAAGACCTAGATCAACGACCACGTAACAACGTCTTCTAATCCACTACTGATTAGAAAACGGGACATATTTGATCATTTTAACGATTCTTAATATCAATATACTTGATATTAAGAAAGTTAACTACTTCGTCGCTGCTGTTCAACCATGAGGCATGGATGATGGAGCAGAGGCATGTCTACTAATCTACGTGTGTGTATTTTCCTTGTTGTGGCAGAGGGTTTGAGTATCCGACCACATGCCCAACCCACCTTTAGTCGCCTCTATCGACATGACAGGCAGGTTGCAGTATAACTATTCTTTACTGCCCGTTAGTGTCCCTGTAACATTGGGCGACGTTAAATAACAATAATAATTGTAATTATTATGCGTTTAAAGATCCAACGTGAGCCGCTTTGTTGTTAATTCTAAAAATAAGTGAGCAAAGTAGCAAAAACGAGTTGACCAGTCTTCACAGCAATAATAACCAATTAATAAATTTTCTTCGACAGATCATATATGTTTACAGCATTTGCAAACCTCCAACTCTAAAATTGTTGATTCTACTCACCCTAAGACTTGCAAGATCAATGTCATCCAAACTAACGTTCACTGATGCGGTAGTCGCCATTTTTCAGCTTTTGCTCATTTGAATACCGCTTCCTCGACAGTGGTGCTGTTTGTCAACCAGTTAATTACAAGAAACAACACACTCCTGCAATAATAAAACTAGCTGCACTTGTATACCAAATGTTATTTTATCCAAATATTCCTGAATCAGAACTGAAAAGCATCACATAATTGTAAAATCCTGTTTCAATTTCGCCTATTTACAAAATTGAGCTTAGCAGAATCCACCATGAAAGGGATTGGCGCTGGGCATTGTGGGCCTGGTCAAAGGGACATTACTACCACGGATTCGGTCTCAACAACAGGGAGTCTCAAACTTGTACGTCTTTGTTACCGCATAAGGAGAAGGTGGATGGCCCAAAGATCATCATGACGACGATACAAAGGCCCAATAAGAAACAAATGGATGATCTAAAGGCTGTATGAGGGAAACGTGTATGGTCCAAATACCTTATGAGGAAAAGGGCAATGGGCTGATAGTCTTTGACGGAAAGGTCTTTGGGATGAGGGTCTATGACGGATAGGTCCAAGGCTAAAGACACCATGAACAAACATTGATGACCAAAGAGAGAAAGGACAATGGTCCAAAAGTCGCACGAGACAATATAGGTGATCCATATGTCCCATAAAGAAAAGATTGATGTTCCATTTGGAGCATGAGGAAAATGTATATCGTTTAAAGGCAACATTTAAAAAAAACATGAAAGATGCAAAACTCAAAAGCATACAGTCTAAAGGCTGGATAAAAGCATGTCCTATAGTCAATAACTACAGGACGACGTTTGATTATACAAAGACTACATTCAGATAAATAAGGAAAGTAGGACCAAATGTAGACAAGTTTTATTTCCTAAAGACCGCATGAATACAAGATCAATATATTAATGACTGCATTTAAACAATACCAATTTCTAAAGGAACGTTGAAAAGAAGATCAATATATCTAGAAAGGTCTAGAATAGATGCTAGAAAATATTTTTTTAGTCAGAGAGTGTTGAATGCTTGTAATGCATTGCCACAGAAAATAGTGGAGGCAGGGTCAATTAATGTATCCAAGAATAAATTGTAAGCGCATTGTTATTTTTAGATCAAGTGAAGTAAAAGACACTAGCTGTATACAGCCTCTTCACAGTCTTCAAAACCAGTATAAAGACGTTTTAAGTAAGTTGAGTATAATGGGGATATGTTTGATGTTCAAGGACAACACCAATTCAAATCAAGTGCGACTGATGGGATTACCGACATGACAATAGTCACATGAGGACAAATTATATTTACCAAATGTCACATAACAGCAAGTTTAAAACTATAATCACACCATGAGAAAAAGTTGAATGATCACAAAAGGACAATTTCCATATTTTAATTATTACATTAGAACAAGTTAGGTGACAGTGACCTATATATAAGGTGTCCGCCTCGGGTGTCAGAGATGAATCACGGCGAAGACTGGGATTCTTTTCACGTGGATCTTCTGGTAAAAATGTCCCTGATCTTTGGGTAGTGAGATCGGATTCATGTGTTCAGTGTCGAGCACGTTGAAAATTAGTTTGCAGTTGGAAATTGGAAAGAGTAGACAACGACCGCTGCCCAGACAAAATTCAAGTTGAAAATATACCCAAGTTATTTGTACCTTTCCCCATGTGGTTTGCTAAGAGCAGCTATAGATGGCGCCTAACTGGCTGTGGGTCTACCTAGCTCTAGTGTTTGAGCAGATGGATTCGCACATCGGTTAAACCATCCTCTAAAAAACTGGTTCTATATATACTCTGTAGAGTCTTCTAAGCCAGTATAAAGACGTTAAGTTAAGTTAAGTTCAATATCTCGCACGATGACAGTTTCAATATTCAAAGAACTGTAAATGGCTATTACATTTTTACATGTCTTGTTTATATTTATAGCTGTTTATGTGAATTTTAAATGTTGTTACATGTTTAACTTGTGTCTCTGTCGAAGGTCTCTTGGCTGTGACGCATGTTTTGTTTTGTTTCTGCCCTCCTGTGGTAAATGATCTATACTTGTTTATATTATTGTCTACTTGCCAATAAATTGTACCACGCGACTAGTCATTTGAAGAAGACATGCGGTATGTATATAAAAATGATATTAGGCTGTCAAGAGCAGGATATATCAGCAGATGGGGTTGCAGCAACAACATTATTCATTCATCCCTGTATCATAAATGAGTGGTTCTCGACTTGAAATGAATATGACCTCGGATATTCGTGGGAACAACACCAGCATTAGACTACACCAAAAGACATCAACTAAAATGGTTTGACCACGAAACAAGTCTACCACCACACATCATTCCCCTCCCCCCCCCCTCCTTACCCAGCAAGAAATACTATTTAGACACAGCTGATTCAAGACCAAAGACCGACCACGAATCATGTGGCTAACTGAATGCCACTGTGCATGAGTCACACAGTCGATCTCGCTCTAGTCAAAACAGGATACTCGAAAAGTAGAAGATGCTCTAGGTGTATTCTGTTGTTTTTTTGTCGAGACGTGGTTGCTTTCAGTACATTTGTATTCCCTTTAGCTGTGGAAAATATCTTAAATTTGATGGGATCCCACCATATTAAAAGGCCCTTTCGGAATTTTGAGCTCTAAGTTGTAGTTTATTTATCGTAAGCCGAAATCCAGTACTGTTTCCAAGAATCTCTAACTTAAGATGGTTACGTAATGCGCTCGCAACAGTATCGTGTAAAATTATTGGTATGTTGGGTACCTAATAAAGAAGGTTCATGGGACGAAAAGAGACAAGATCCATTACCAGACATTATGTAGCAATCTCGAAGTCCAACCCCTGTAGACACGAGTGGAGCAGTTCCAACTACAGTGGTTTGGCCATGTCTGTAGAATGGAAGAAGATTGGATACTAAAGCGGTCATGGGAGATAAAAAGTCAAGGACGTAGACGCGCAGGGCGTCCCAAAATACGACAGTCCCTAAGTGACCGAGGGATGGATTGGAAAGAGACCAGAAAAAAGACGGCAGATAGAACAGCATGGCGTTCTCTCTATCAAACCTCTACACCTCACGGTAGAAGAGGAGCGACTAAGTAAGTAAGTAAATATCATTGTTATGAATCCACCACTGCAAATGCTCGTATATATACTTCATGTAAATCTGACCAAACTCTAGTACTGGGCCTTTGCTTCACTTGAAGCATTAAGACGAATCAGTTAATCCATATACGAGGCTTTTTGTCAAAACCTGTCATCTACCACATGGGCGAAACGCTGAATAGGATTGTCGTGTACTCTACGTAAGCGTGTCCGACTGAGATTCGGGTCAAACACACTAAGCAAACAGATGATGCGATCGCTAGACCAAGAAAGCTTAGTGGAACACGCTATGGTTGTCATCCGTACAACCGGATTCGTCTGCTGAATAATACAAGTTACACAATAGAATGACGAATTTGTGTAATTGTTAGTGTAGCAACTACGACTTCAATTCTAAAGATGGTTATGATAACGGTGAATAAAAACAATAATGATATATTAATAATTTGATATTTGTCCCTTAATTCACTCCAAACAGAGTTCCTTGGGTCCCCATAATAACATTTTACAGCTGACGACTGTGAGGGGACATTCCATTTCGGGTAACGGGGAGGACAGGTCGATATATTTTCATTTTCAATAAATACGTAAAACCTTAGATAAAGATAGATGTGTAGAAAAGATGGTTATATTCATTTGCAAAAATGGATGCTTGTCAGCTCAAAAGAGCAGCAGTACACAAATATAATGATATGCCTGTAATCCATTGTTTAACCAAGTGCCTCTTTTCACAGGGATGTACTGATGACATAGGGCCAGTTGACATCTTCATACGAGGCGTGTTCAAATAAAATCGGACCGAACTGTAAAAATTGAACATTCCCTACGATGCGCATGATGACGTCACTTCTGGTGTAGGCAGCGCATACCAACCGTCAAATTTGACAAATTTAATTATCCTCCGACTCATGGTATCCTCAGCAGACCGTTGAAAACATGGCGGTTGTGATACGGTATCCTTCCAGAGTTGATCAGCGAGCGGTGATTCGGTTCATAACAGCTGAAGGATGTCGACCAGTTGACATTCATAGCAGAGTGCAGGCAGTGTACTGTGACAAAAGTGTTGCGAAGGCAACAGTAAAGAACTGGACAACAATGTTTAAAAAAAAGACTTCAGTTAACGAAAGATCTTCCTAGACCAGGTCATGCGCAAATTGTTGCGTCAGAGGATGTTCTATATCAGATAGTGCAGTTGCTAGGGAGGAAATATTCTATATCACATAGTGCAGTCGTTAGGGAGACAATGTTCTATATCATATAGTGCAGTCGTGAGGGAGACAATGTTCTATGTCACATAGTGAAATTGGTAGGGAGGAAATTTATATATTAAATAGTGCAATACTTAGGAAGAAAATGTTCTAATCACATAATGTAGTTGTGAAGAATGGAATGTTCTATATTATATAGTGTAGCTGTTAAGGATGAAATGTTCTATATTACATATTGTAGCTAAGGATGAAATGTTCTATATTACACAGGGTAGCTGTTAAAGATTAAACATTCTATATTACATAGGGAAGTTAAGGATGAAATGTTTTATATTGCATAGTGTAGCTAAAGATGAAATTTTCTGTATTTCATAGGATAGCTGTTAAAAATGAAAAGTTCTATATTACATAGGGTAGCTAAGGATGACATGTTCTATATTACATAGTGTAGCTGTTAGGGATGAAATGTTCTATATTACATAGTGTAGCTGTTAGGGATGAAATGTTCTATATTATATAGTGTAGCTGTTAGTGATGAAATGTTCTATATTATACAGTTTATCGCATGTCTTGATGGCTAGTGTTCGTGAACTGTTACGAAACTCTCGGTAGTACTGAAATAACTGCAATTATAAATGTCTTATGAAATAAAGGCACTGGGGAACAATAGACGCGGCTAATAGCAAATATACGTAAACGAAGATTGCTCTTTCAGTATTACATTTTACTACAAACCAATTAAAGAACAAATTCAACGTGGCATATGGCAGGTTAATACAATCTCTCCCAAACGTTTCACTGCAGCCCCAGAGGAAGTATTCTATACACTAAATTGAAACGATAAGGTTATCATCATCATCTTATGTCCACACGTATCGTTAGATGCCGTGGGAGGTGCAGTTTTTTTATCTGGTGGTGTTAAGCGTTGTCGTCGATGTCATTTCTAGTTTCATCTTTTTTTTTTTTTTTTTTGCGTTCGCCTTTTTCTTTATTTCTCAAGACGGTATTCGTTGCACTGTAGTTTTTATTTTGCTCCTGTCAGCCCAGTGGATCCGACTTCCGCATGTATTTTATGCAAGTGTCTTCTTCCTCCTGCATTTTCTAAGGGTTTGCTTCCCCGGGGTAACGGCCAGTGATGTGATGGGAATCGAACCCAGCACCGTCTGGTTGTCAGCGGTGTCACTTAACCACTAGTCCATTCCATCCCCGTGTTTTCTTTGACATTACTGGTTAAATTTCGTTGAGGTCCTCCGCTGTTTCATGTTGTGGAAGACGAGCATGCACTTGTGGCTTGCTGAGCCAATCCCACTTGTTTGTAAACCATCTTAACTTAACACTTTACAGTCCAACCTAATTGATTAGAAATGTTTCTTACGACACGAATCTTATGAATCAAGTCCGACTGTACAAACGTTAAGACACGAAACTAAACAGTTTGGAAGAACTTTAAAGGGTTAAAACACAAATATAGTAAATTAGGCCGATTGTAACGAGTTAAGACACAACTCTAATTAATTAGGCCGGACTGCAAAAAAACTTAAGATTAGTCCCTTCAAGGCATATCGCTTGGTACTCTCCCACCTTGTGGATCTTCCCAAACAAAGCACAATATCTTGAACCCTTTATCCCACTATGCATATCATGAGATACGGTGCACTTTGTTATGCAGTCTGTGGTCATGTCTATCCGCTTTTTGTTTGTTCTTTTGCCTTCTATAGTCTTTAGTTAAGTTTAGTTTAGTCGAAGAATCAACGGCATTGCACAGGGTTTAACCCGTAAGAGATGTTTTTTTTCCATGTTTTGGAGAATCTCAGCACAACGCACGAACTCCGTAGCACCGGCGAGGGTCCCAAAATAGATTGGGTAGATTTTTAACATCATTTTGGATTTAAGCCTTTAAGCCTATCCTTTTCGATTTCCAGTTGCCGAGTGATTTTTAAGGTGCGCGACAATGAACACTTCTTCTTCTTCTTCTTCTTCTTCTTCTTCTTCTTCTTCTTCTTCTTCTTCTTCTTCCCTTTCTTCTTCGTACGCAGTCAGACAGTAACCATTATTGTTTCGAAAACAACAGCCGTCATCCTGAGGCTGTCGACACTGCCATAGAGCTTGTCTAGTGTTGCCACTGGTGATGGCCACATCTGCTCTCTCTGATCCTCGTATGTCGGGCAGTTTTGCAGCAAATGCTCAGCGGTCATTTTCCCGGTACCACACGGGCATTCGTCAGTGCCACCTATCTTCAATTTGTTGAATAGGTGGTACCTCAGTCTATTGTGGCCAGTGCGAAGTCTGAAGACCACGACCTGCTCTCTTCTGTTCAATTGGTAATAGGCATCGTTTTTGGTGTAGCCAGTATGTTCGGTTTCCCATTTGGTCATGTATCTAGCTCTAATAAGCCGTTTTGACTCTTCGTATGTCATACTAGTATCTGGTTGTGGTAGTTTTGCACCTTCTTTTTCCAGTCTGTCTGCCTCCTCGTTGCCTTGGATGTTGCAGTGAGATGGAACCCACTGCACCACTACCCTTTTTGGTGCGGCCTGCTGGCATAGTTGACAGAGTACACTGAACACGGATGTCCGATCTCTACTACCCAGAGTTCCGGGGAAATACCAGAAAGTCCGTGTGAAAAAATGTCGGTCTACCCGCAACCTCCAGCACCCGAGGCCTTCCTGCAAGGCAGCAAGCTGTTTTTTTTTCTGTAAAGGGATGCTGCTCTCCCGGCTTCCTAAGCTCCATCTGACCGGACTTTATGTATAGTTTTCCCCTTCTAGGTGGTCTGTCTTACTGGACTCTCGAGCACCATAATCCTGGCTGCTGTCATTCTTAGTCTGACCCTTCCCATATGACCTGTCAAGCTTGTGGGCCCTACCAGGAACATAAGTTCGGGCCCTACCAGGAACATAAGTTCTCGATGAAACGCTGGCTCGCGCAAGCCCAATTCCTACAAAGATGATGGCTTCCTGGGAGGAGGCAACAACAAAAGCAAACATACAACAACTTATCCCATTCAGCTGCTCCCCCCAACACTTACAATTTCGCTTCTGCCTCTTTGGTTAATGTATCTTCCCCCTCTTCATTTTCCCGTATCCTGCAGAAGGCCTTAAGCACGTTTCACATACCCAAGGCCTATTTTTCGAGCGGCAGTTAGGGTGCTCGATTAGTGCAGAGGTTCTGAACGTTGCAAACAGATCGTCTTCATGTTAGCTAATAAAGGTGTGCCCAGAGCCTCGAGTCGCGACGGTGTGTTACGCCTTTTAACTAACCGCGCACTAATCAAACAAACAGACGTTCAGCACGTCTGCTTAGTCTCTTCACGATGAATTGACGCGCAAGTGGCTAATTCATCATCATCATGCGTTCTGCCTCGGGAAGTTAGCGACCAATGTCTGCTTACTCGTACGTCTGTCGATCTACGTCCGTGATTTGTATTATGTCCCTTGTTATTCGTGTACCATATGCATCAGTGGCTCTCAACCTTTTGGTTTCATTTCCCCCTTGTTCAGAATATCATCGCCGTCCCTTTACCAATATACACTGACTAAAAATACCATCACACTTTGCTGAATAGTGGTCCCAATACCCCCGATCCGACCCCCAACCCTAATATTTTCCCATTGTTGAAAACCCTGATTTATTGGCTTGGTTTGGCTTCGTTCGTTCTCAATCTCCCGATGCCAAACCCTGAACGGGCTTAAATAGCAGAATGTAGTACAGAGAACAGAATGCGTTGTATTGTAGTTTACAGATTGACTGCGATATTTGCAGCTTTCGGCCCAACACATCCGACATCAGCAAGCATTTTTCGAGAACCTGGTTAACATTCCCTCTTCGATCCCTTCTCCTTAGCTTCCAGAGCAGGGGTCGAAGAACATTACTAAAATAGGGTAACAACTAACATGTTTGGGTAATGAAGACTTAAAACAGAAAAAAGTAAATTATATACAGCAGCCATATAATTGATAAAGATATCTCAGCAAGGATTAGGCCGGGGGGGGGGGGGGGGTTGTGGGTGTTGGCTCAGCTTTAACTGCACACCGATACTTCAGCAGATGACGAAAGTCAAGGTCAGGGTCAAGATCATGGTAATCCGAGTACTGGTATATGTGTTTGAGGTTTGGAGTCTACGCAAATCAGACGCAGAGAAGCTCCGTGCTACCCAAAGAACAATGCAGTGGAGAGTCTTAAATACCTCATTAAGAGACCACATACGAAATGCCGACATCCACCAGCAGACATAGTTATGTGATGTTGTCGACTGCATGAATACGTAAGTACAGATGCACCGGGCATGTGGTCTGTATGACTGATCACAGATGGACGAGAACGGTGTATTTCTGGTGGCCATACAACTAACCCCCACCCTGCTAACTAGATGGAGATATATCTGCACCACGTCCTTGACACATCATCGCACACCAGTGCAAAGGATAGACATGGACTCAAGCAGCTTTTGATTACCTGGTATCAGGAAATCTTGATTGATTGAATACCATGATCCAGCTACTATTGGTTAAATTATATTAGGCTAAGCTAATTGTTGAAATTGAAAATAAAACCCACTCAAATATTTTTTTTCCTATTCAAAACTTCTCTAATCTTTTTCTGTATAATAAATTGGAAAAAAAAACTTGTTACTATTGCACACGTGAATGCGGCAAAAATAGTTGTCTATAGCAGCAGCCCATCTTTGCGATTCTACCCTGAATAGGGGTAGTAGTTGTAGCAGCAGCAGTAGTAGTTGTAGTAGCAGTAATAGTGGTCATAGAGGTAGTAGCAGATGTAGCAGTTGGAGTAATAGTAGTAATAGTAGTAGTAGCAGTAGTAGTAGTAGCAGTAGTAGTAGTAGTAGTAGTAGTAGTAGTAGTAGTAGTAGTAGTAGTAGTAGAGGTGTTAGCAGATGTAGCAGTTGGAGTAGTACCAGTAGTAATAGTAGAAGTAGTAGTAGCAGTAGTTGCAGTAGTAGCAGTAGCAGTAGTAGTAGTAGTAGCAGTAGTAGTAGTGGTAATAGTAGTAGTAGTAGTAGTAGTAGTAGAGTAGTAGTAGTAGCATTAGTAGTGGTAATAGGGGTAGTAGCAGATGTAGCAGTTGGAGTCGTGGTAATAGTAATAGTAAAGTAGTAGTAGAGTAGTAGTAGTAGTAATAGTCCTTTCCGTCATGAATTAAAATAGGATGATGCGCCATTGCATTGGTAACTCTGATCATGAGTTTTTTGTTTTCTTTTCCCCTTCAACCATGTCATTTATCTGTATTGCAAGAACTTCTTTTCACCAAGTATGTGCGTTTACCTTTAAGAACTTGAAAATAATGTACATAAACCAGTTTGACCAAGAAGTCAGCATCATGGATCAAGATGATGAGCAGTGCATGAGTTGTAACGTTCAGCGACTCAAAGCTGACTGCTAGCGTCAGGGTCAGCGACTCAAAGCTGACTGCTTACGTTAGCTCAAAAAAACCCATTGTCCACCTCTATGTGCTGATGTGAAACAGACCAGACTGACTAATGAGAAGGGATCGAAGTGGGAAGGCTAAACCGGTACCCAAAAATGCCCACTGAATTCGGATGTGTCGGATCGACGAAGGGTGGAAATATCGCAGTCCAGCTGTAACTACAACCAAACGCATTCCGTTCTCCGGGACTACATCCTAGAACTTGCAAATCCCTTTTCATCAGGCCTTAGTAGCGGGAGTGAGAGAACGAGCGAGGAAGAAGACGAAGAAAGGAGACAGCATCAACGTTGCACAGACTTTTTAGAAAGGCTCTGATATGGGTGTTTTATCCAAAATGAAATTACAAAAGTGAAATGGCGAGTCTGATAGGCTCGCTCACCATTCGCTCCAGTGTTTGTGTTTATTCTTCTGTGCCAAGGACCACCCACCAGCCGACTGGAGGCGCAGAGAGGGTCACCCCCGGACTTCTGTTGGCAGACTAACCTTCAGCTCTGGATGAGACCTGGCAACAAGTTGCATCACGTGACCATGGCAGTGGTCAATCACGAAACGGGCTACTAACGCCTAAGTGAATATTATTATTATTAAACTGCACAATTATGAAAAACAAAATAAAGCGTTGATGTTTTGAATTGAATACATTAGTTCTCCAATCTTTGAAGAAAGAAAGAAAGCCAGACAGAAAGAAAGAGAGACTGAGTGAGTGAGTGAGTGAGTGAGTGAGTGAGTTAGTGCGTGTGTGTGTGTGTGTGTGTGTATGTATATATATATGCTATTATTATTTCATCAAGTGTGGTTTTTTTTTTTTACTTTGAGAGCGGTTGTTTTGAACATTTGAAGAGCAATTAACTTAACGTCTTTGGTAAGGAAGACTAACGTCTGGTCAGGCAAAATATACTGACCAGGAATGTTAGTCAGGCTCAAGCATAACATACTGGCCGACCCTCAACTTGGTTTTCTGGGAGTCCATGTTTTCATGGCAGCCTGGATAACAAGATGAGGGATTGACATGATCCCCGTAGTAGAGAGCGACACACAGATGAAGCCAAATATAGCACAACCGTCTGAAGGACCATGGTCCTACCTTCATCGGCACGCTCGGGATGTAAGGACAACTACAACAACCCGTCATTTAATGTTCTTTTTAGGGTAGACCCTGCATAATTCATATTCAACCAGTCGTTTACTTCAGTTGATAAAAAAAAATGCGCATTCGATTTGTTCTTGAATGCATTAATTGACCCTACCTCCACTATTTGCTGGTGTTTGTTTAATTTGAAGTTCGGGGTGGGTGGGGGGCGGAGGATAAATCATTTAACAGATTTGAATGTGGGACTGAGTGGTGTCGAGGTAAGACACCGGCCTCGGGTGCTGGAGGTCGCGGGCTTAAATCACGATGGAGACCGGGATTTTGTCACGTAGACTTTCTGGTATTTCCTCGGATCTCTGGGTAGTAGAGATCGGATGCCCGTTTTCAGTGTCGCGCACGTTAAAAATCCCTCGGCAGTTGCAAATCGAAAAGAATAGGATTAACTGCCCCTGACCACTGGGCAAAATTCAAAATTATGTGAAAAATCTACTCAATTTATTACGGGATCTTTGCCGGGGCTACGGAGTTCGTCCATTGTACTGAGAGCCTCCTAAAAATATGGAGCAGAACAGAGAACTTTGGTTTAACCGTGTGTAATGACGTTCATTCTTCGACCAAAATAAAACTAAACTGATTTAGATTTTGGGTAATACACAACAATGTTCACAGCTCCTTGTTCTTGGTTTGGCTTTGTTCGTTCTCAATCTCCCACTACCAAACCCTGAAAGGGCTTAAGTAGCAGAATGTAGTCCAGAGAACGGAAAGCGTTGTGTCATAGTTTACAGCTTCACTGCAATATTTGCACCTTTCGGTCCAGCACATCCGACTTCAAGATCACCGTGTGGAGGTGTAGAAGAGTCTTGGCAGCTCTGGTTCGCTGGCCCTGACGCTAACAGTCAGCTATGGGTCGCTGACCACTGCAGCTCATGCGCTGCTCGGCATCTTGATCCCGCACCATTATATATATATCAGCATCTTGATCCATACTCATTGTCCAAAAGCATCATTTCTCTATCTTTGTTGGTACCGTCTTCCTATTATTTGTTTATCTGAGCTCTTGTGGTTTCTAGTAAATAATTATGTAGGGCTTGTGGCTATACCTTTCAACCTGATACACGTGGCTACTTTCCTGCCTCTTTTTGTTATTGAGGAGTTCTTAGTCTTAATCGACATGTACACCTACAGGAGCAGATGCCCATGTGCAGGCCCCAGTTCTGGTATGAGCTTGGTGTAGCCAGAAGGATGATTTCCTGCTTAGCGGGCTAGGCTCGAGCAGCTTATTACTCCGCTGCGCTGTGACGAGTGTCAGGGAGGGTGGTTAACCGATGTGCGAGTTCATCTTAATTCTTTCAAGGCTTGATGATTTTTTTAAGGTTTCGACCAAACTAGTTATGTTTTTGAAGAAAACAAAATATCACTGCATTCTTATTTTTTGACATTGCTACTTCGCACCATAATGGCTTGGTTTGGCTTTGTTCATTCTCAATCTCCCGCTACCAAACCCTGACACGGGCCTAAGTAGCAGAATGTAGTCAAGAAACCGGAATGCGTTGTGTCGTAGTTTACAGTTTGACTGCGATATTTGCACCTTTTCGTCCAACACATCCGACTTCAGCAAGCATTTTTTGAGTATCGGGTTAGCATTCTCTCTTCGATCCCTTCTCCTTAGCCAGTCTGCTCTGTTGCAGCCTGTTATCCAGGATCACCGCATGAAGGTGTAGAAGGGTCTTGGCAGCTCTGGTTCGCTGGCCCTGACGCTATGAGTCAGCTATGGGTCGCTGACCGCTGCAGCTCATGCGCTGCTCGGCATCTTGATCCCGCACCATAATATAAATAAACATATTCAGATTACATATCACTGGCAAGGAAAATGGTTACTGAAAATGAACTGATCAGTAAATTGTTGATATTTGATTATTTAGCAGAATAATTAGGTTATAAAACAAAAATCTCTTAGGGGATCAGATATTCCATAGATACCATGGCCGTTATTGTAAAGAACACACTTTAATTAAATAAGCAATGCATTTTAGACACAGAACACGACCGTTTTGGTGACACTTTAAGAGAACTTTTAAAATCCTTAGCAGAAATGTATCGGGTCAAATAAAAACCCGAATCACCGTTCTACGAAACAAAACTTCAGCCACTAAAGTGGATAATGGTTCTATGGAGTTTCGTTAGAGAGCCACTTTAGTGGCTAAAGGTCCGAAAAGAGTTAATAGACAAACACTAGAGCAAAGTAGACCCGCAGCTTGCTCGGCGCCATATATGCTTATCTTAACAAACCACCTAACCATGGCCTGTGTTATGCCATGTCATACAGTTAATCGCCTCTTTCCACATGCTCTCTGTTGGGCAGTGGTGCTATTCTGTCCCTGTCATACACAAAGATCCCGGCAGACAACTCGGTACTTACCGAGGAGTTATTGCAGTAATTGTAAGGTCTCGGGGAACATACGCATAGTAAAATACTACATTTACATCATAATTTACGCTAGTTTGACCAATAAGTTGTATGCGACACTCTAAATGACACCCCGATGTATGTGACACTGTCAATGACACCCCGATATCACCATTCTGCTAGCTGAAAGCGAAATAGAACTGCAGAAATTGAAGAGTAGCATAGAATAGAAGTATGTAGATTGGATATATCAAAATGCTGAGCAATGCATGAGCTGCAGCGGTCAGCGACGCAAAGCTGACTGGCTTACATTTGGGTCAGCATTCCAGAGCTGCCAAGACACGTCTACATCTCCACACCGTAATCCTGGATAACAGATTGTAACAGAACAGACTGGCTAAAAAGAAGTGATCGAAGAGGGAAGGTCAACTCGGTACCCGAAAATGCTATCTGTCAATATGTAAATTATTGACAACGCATTCCGTTCTCCGGACAACAGTCTGTAACTTGCAAAGCCCTGATGAGGGCTTGTTAACGGGTGTTTGAGCACAAAAGATGAAGACAAAGACGAAAAAGAAGTCTTACATACAATACGCAGATCTTTACGTCTTCTATGCGTAGCCTGTTGTATGGTTGTGTGGTGGGTGGGACACGGATTCTCAAACTTGTACGACTCACGCACATCAGATATCTTCCAGTTGTATTATTTATTTTTTTTGCTTAGATGTTTCCCTCACTAGTTTCTACTGGCGGAGGCGCGCCATTTACCACCCCAGACCGTAGTCCATTGGGCGATATCAGGACGCATAAACCAGTGCTTGGATGCATGTATGCGTCTGTATGTACATATGCTAGGTTTGTGTGCCCTCAGAAGCTAGCCCAACCAAAGTGCAATGGAAGGGCCTCACCATGAGGGCGCGTGTGAAAGTTGTGCTAGAGTGTGACTGTGGGACAGAGTCAAATGAAAGAGTGAGGTAAGAGTTGCTTCAAGATAATACATTCTCGCTGACGGGTAGAAACAACTCGGTCAGGTCAGGTCATCCAGTAAACGATGAGGCCGTTGGGGCACACATGAGGATATCCTCACAACCCCACGCCACCCTTCTGTCAGCGGCCGATGCCTGTGCCTCTTATGGTCGGAGATTGGTCCATTCTTTTATGTTGTCCTCCCACCTTTTTGGGACGGCCTCTTCGTCGTCTGCCTTGCACCTTTCCGTGGAGGATCGTATTTGCAAGACCATTTGAAGTCGATATGTGACCGTACCAAGCGAGTTTCCTTCTTTTGATAGTTGCCAAGAGGTCTTCAAAAGGCCCTATTGTAGATGTAATTCTATCTCGTATTTCCTCATTTGTAACTCGATCTTTGTACGTGACGTTTTAAAGTCTTCGGAAACATCTTATTTCCAAGGCCTGTATTCGTCGCTGAAGGTCAGCTGTAACTGCCCATGTCTCACAAGCATAGAGGAATATTAACAGGATCAGTGTACGCATTAATCTGATTTTCATGCATAGTGCTTACCGTTTATCGTGCCAGATTTTGTTAAGCCGTGCAAGCGCCGCTATTGTCTGTGCTATTCTGACCAACACCTCACGTTGTGATCCTTTATCACTGACAATCGACCCAAGATACTTAAGTAACCACTTCTGGTTCCTGACCGTTAGCTGTTGAAGCCCTCGGCGTTGGTCATTAATTTTGTTTTTCCAGCGTTTATCTCCATACCATAGCCAAGATCTGTTCCATCGAGCCTTCTGACCTATTCCTGGAGTTCTACTTCTGAGCCCGCCAACCCGTCTATGTCATCTGCAAAACGAAGGTTGGTAATCGTTCGGCCCCCTATCTTGACAGTACCAACGAGACCTCCAAGTGCTTCACTCAATTCCCTCAAGGAATTTATTGAAGAGTTGGATACAGTGTACACCCCTGTCTCACACTAACTGATGTGCGAAACCAGTCCCCTCGCCTCCCATTCACAAGAACTGCGCTGGACGCATTGTTATACAGGTGTTCAACGACCCAATATTTCCTTGATATCCGTCTTATGGTCAAGCACATTTGAAACTAAACTGCAGGTAATAATACTTTGATTTTTAAAAAGATGACAAATGTTTAAATAAACAAATCAATTCAGAATATTTTTTTCACACAATATACTTCTGTTTATTTTTATAGGTTAATGCAAGACCAGTTTTGACTTTTTGTTTGTGTGGGCTCTCTTCGGAATAATACATGCAGTGGAACACAATACACTCCTCCCACATAATATCCGAAATCCAAATTACTTTTTCCGCAACAAAATCTTTATATGGACAAGACATGCTTGAACCTTTGCGAACTTCAAACAAATTATATTAACTAATTTTATTGTAATAGTTACAATTATACTGATTTATTAATATAGAATTAATAAACATTCATATATGACTAAAGTTTTACCCAAAACATTACATTTATTATTATTTGTTACAATAATTACATTTATTGATAAGTTAAGTTTAAAAAAACATTGATTTGTTATTGTAAATCATAAAATAATTAGATATTTTGATTAATTCAAATTTAAGAAAAATTATTGATTGGTGTAAAAGATGAGACAACTTATGTTCATTCATTGGTGTAAATTTAGAAACATTTCCTATTTCATTTGTGTAAACACTAAAATAATTACATTCATTCATTAGTGTGAAGAGTCTAATCACTTTCATTTATTTGTGCAAATTTAAAAACTTTAATTTGTGTAAATTTGAGAAAAATTGTAAATTGATGTGTACTTAATTTTTTTGAATAAAACTTTAGAGAAATTGCATTTATTTATTGGTGTAAACTTGAAGCAGCCTATACAGTCCTGTACCACCTGACTGTACCAAACAGAAATACCTTTACCCTCGCCACGGGCAGCTTGGATCACAGCTATTCAGAGTGGACACAGTCGATAGTGTGACAGAACCTGATATTTTGAATGGACTACTGCTATACTACTACCACTACACTACAACTAATACTACCACTACTACTACTACCCCCATCACCACTGGTGCCTACTGCTACTACCGCAACCACTACAACTGCTACCACTACCACTCTCTACTGCTACTACATTGGAAACAAATCAAATGACTGATTATTCCCTCTAACGTTTCCTTGCATGCGTCCCCCTATGGTGATGAAATAATATGCCCACTGCATCTCCAATGCCATGTCTTAAAAAGCAACAACAGGGGGTTATGAGAGGTTAACCTAGCATGTAGTACAAATCACTTCTGGCATCATTCAAAGTGCAAGAGCAACCAAAATGCTTCTGGTGTAGGCTTCTTGTATGCGGCTACCTATAGCTGTGAATCTCTGCTTTGTAGGGAACGAACACAGGAGAATAAAATACCCTCTCCAACCGACTTGAGAATATGTTGTTGCAGATTCGAATTGTTTCTCTGAAATCTTTTTTTACTTGACCAAAATAGTTACAATTGTTCAACTTTGACCAAACGTTTCAGACACTTAAATTTTGTCTTATTTGTCTCAATTCTTCAATTTCCGTTACTAGAGATACTATTTTCTGTTATTGTGTGGTATGCAATTTTGTTTTCTTTCTGCTTTTCTCCAGCTTTTGTTTTTTAGCATCAGGCTATGAAGAGGTTTCTTGACGTGGCCCTAGTACGTGCTTCGTATACGTGGAGTTTTACTGCTTCTGTTATTTCTGCTGTCAATCTTAAGAGTGGTCGACCCCTGGCTTTGCATCCATTATATCAGTGTGGCATTGCTTACTGAGAGATACCATCTGGTGTTTTGCCGTGTCACGTGACAATTTAATTTGCTGTTTCTTGAGGTCTAGCAATGGTGTTGTACATTCTTGTTCCTAATACCTTTGTTTCTGATTCTGTCCATTCTTACTACATGCTTTCGTCGCAGTTATTGCAGGGTGGTATCATCAAACCAATGCGTGCTGCGGCATATCGAGCATGGTTCGGTGTACCATGTGCATCCTGGTGGTTGCAGAAGATGCTTCAGTGAATGAGCCGACAGCTGAAATCAATAGATTTTTGAATCAGGACAAAGAGCTATAGCTGATGAATGACTTCATTCCATCTCCAAGTTATGGCTCTGGACACAAGACTGCAACCATGCAGCCTTGCTAAGAGAATGGGGGCCGAAGAGGGAAGGCCAAGTTGGCCCTACAAACGCCGTGCTGAAGCCAAACATGGCGGGCCGAAGGGACACACCTTGCGGGCCGAAGGGACACGCCTTGCGGGCCGAAGGGACACGCCTTGCAGCCTGGAGAAGAGGCTAAACAAGAAGAAGAGGCTGAACAAGAAGAAGAGGCTGAACAAGAAGAAGAGGCTGAACAAGAAGAAGAGGCTGAACAAGAAGAAGAGGCTGAACAAGAAGAAGAGGCTGAACAAGAAGAAGAGGCTGAACAAGAAGAAGAGGCTGAACAAGAAGAAGAGGCTGAACAAGAAGAAGAGGCTGAACAAGAAGAAGAGGCTGAACAAGAAGAAGAGGCTGAACAAGAAGAAGAGGCTGAACAAGAAGAAGAGGCTGAACAAGAAGAGGATGAACAAGAAAAGGCTGAAGACGAATAAGAAGAGTTGTGTGGCGAAAGGACGTTGCAGCCTGGAGAAGCTCCTGCTGGAGGACAAGCGCCTGCTGGAGGACAAGAGCCTGCTGGAGGACAAGAGCCTGCTGGAGGACAAGAGCCTGCTGGAGGACAAGAGCCTGCTGGAGGACAAGAGCCTGCTGGAGGACAAGAGCCTGCTGGAGGACAAGAGCCTGCTGGAGGACAAGAGCCTGCTGGAGGAGAAGAGCCTGCTGGAGGAGAAGAGCCTGCTGGAGGAGAAGAGCCTGTTGGAGGAGAAGAGCCTGGAGAAAAGCCGCCTGAACAAGAAGAGGCTGAACAAGAAGAGGCTGAACAAGAAGAGGCTGAACAAGAAGAGGCTGAACAAGAAGAGGCTGAACAAGAAGAGGCTGAACAAGAAGAGGCTGAACAAGAAGAGGCTGAACAAGAAGAGGCTGAACAAGAAGAGGCTGAACAAGAAGAGGCTGAACAAGAAGAGGCTGAACAAGAAGAGGCTGAACAAGAAGAGGCTGAACAAGAAGAGGCTGACGAAAAGGCTGAAGAGACGAATAAGAAGAGGCTGAAGAGACGAATAAGAAGAGGCTGAAGAAGACAATTTGACATACTAGACTAAGTGGACATTTTTACAGCAAAGTGAGAATTGGGACATATGGCGATAGTCCTATTGGAGAATGTGCCATAACTGGAAAGTCGCACTCACACACAGAGAGAGAGAGAGAGAGAGAGAGAGAAAGAGAGAGAGAGAGAGAGAGAACAATACTGGCCTCGCAGGACAAGTGGGAGATAATGGCTATGAAATAAAACAGCCTTGCAAGAAATACAGTGAATGCGCTAACATGCCCTAAATGGATGGGAAAAGTACATACGTGGATATTAAAAGATGGAAACATTTTTTTTTTACAAAGGAGAACCTATACTTCTTAGAAAGCTAAAGTAACAAGTGATATTTTAGAACCCTGCAGCTGCTTTGATTACAAAAGCCATCAACCGGCCCTGGATTCCAGATTACAAAGGAAAAAAAATTATTTAAAAAATGCATCCACAATAATAGAATAGTCATTGGCATACAAAATCAGTATAGTTCCAGCACACAATCTATACAATTGTAGGACACAAATGATAATATAAACTTACATTTAAGAAGAAATTAAAATAAGCTGGAGCGAACACATTCAGAGCTTCATGATTAGAATTTGTTTCACGAGGATGGCTATTTTCACATTTTCTATGCATTTTATTTATTGAATTTAATTTTTATTATCTGAATTAGTATTTAATTTTATTGTTCGTTTCTGTATTGTATTAAATCCTATCTGAAGTCAATTAAGTGGTAGAGAGTCGCATCATCTCATAAGTACTGATACCTGGTAAAGTGCTTTCTCAATTTAACCCGGAAGCAATTTAACCCGGAAGGCAGTAACTTTTAGGGGCACTTTCTATTAGTCTAAGAATGGAAGTTTAACGTTTTCAGTTGATAATGGTATCGCATGTCTGCAGTGAACCATGCGTGGTCGGTCTGCAGTGAACCGCGAGTGTGTAGTCTGCAGTGAACCGCGAGTGTGTAGTCTGCAGTGAACCGCGAGTGTGTAGTCTGCAGTGAACCGCGAGTGTGTAGTCTGCAGTGAACCGCGAGTGTGTAGTCTGCAGTGAACCGCGAGTGTGTAGTCTGCAGTGAACCGCGAGTGTGTAGTCTGCAGTGAACCGCGAGTGTGTAGTCTGCAGTGAACCGCGAGTGTGTAGTCTGCAGTGAACCGCGAGTGTGTAGTCTGCAGTGAACCGCGAGTGTGTAGTCTGCAGTGAACCGCGAGTGTGTAGTCTGCAGTGAACCGCGAGTGTGTAGTCTGCAGTGAACCGCGAGTGTGTGGTCTGCAGTGAACCGCGAGTGTGTGGTCTGCAGTGAACCGCGAGTGTGTGGTCTGCAGTGAACCGCGAGTGTGTAGTCTGCAGTGAACCGCGAGTGTGTGGTCTGCAGCGAACCGCGAGTGTGTGGTCTGCAGCGAACCGCGAGTGTGTGGTCTGCAGCGAACCGCGAGTGTGTGGTCTGCAGCGAACCGCGAGTGTGTGGTCTGTAGTGAACCGGGAGTGTGTGGTCTGTAGTGAACCATGAGTGTGTGGTCTGTAGTGAACCATGAGTGTGTCCCCTGTCTCTAGTGAACCGCTCGTGGTCTGAATTGAGCCGTGCGTGAACTTGAGAACAATCAAATATTACGTCAAATCACAGGGATGTCCTTCAGCTTTCCCCCTACAGAAGTATACATCCCACATTCAAATTTGACAAATAAAAAAATGACACCTCAATCCACTGACCTGTTAGTGTTATATGACAACAGACGGTGATAGTGACAGCATACAATCCTGTATCTTTAAAAAACACAAACTACGAGCAGATATACCGGCTCCCAAACTTTCCTAACATGCTGTAAAGCTGATCCATTTTCTTGAGTAATTAACATACGTAGTATGTACATACAACTTTCTCTATTCCAAGTTCTCTTAAATGGATTAAGTGCCTGAACTACTGTGTTGAAGTTTACGATTCAAGAATAAATATCTCCAGTTCCAAAATATTATGGAGTGAAAGAGTTAATACAGGTAAATATGTTAACCTATCTACTGTAGAAGACTCAACTCATGACATTGTAGAACCCGCGAATGACGCAGGTAAACTTTTATTAGTTTGAAAAAAATGCTACAAAAACGATACTAAAATAAACAAAAATGAGAAAGCGAGTATTAGTTTTCCACAGTATTAAAAATTAGAATAAGTTGATAAAAATGCTAATATCCATATGTTAAGTTATTTGAACCGATTTCTCTAATGTGCTTCAATATTTAATGCGATATTCAAATTTATAATGGGGTTTGTAAGTTGATAACTTTGTTACTGCTGGTAACTGTTATCCTAATAGTGTGGCTATGTTGGTATTACTGTTTACTCAATGCAATGCCGCTATCTTGAAGGGACATAAAACTCAAGATTTCTTTTGTTTTGATGAATCCAGCTTTATCATATTTCTGTATTCATTTAGCTTTTGTTGCTTTCTGTGTTGTCCAGGCCTTTATGATGCCATTTTGGTAGACTAAACATGGCTTTGGTCTGTTTTGATGCGAACTTCCATTTCAACCTTTTTGTGATTCCATCAGTACTACTGCAATTCTAAGTATTAATATTAGTGTTTCTCTATTTATATAATGCTTAAACTAAAACCATTTTACAGCTGCGAAGAAAAAGGACAGAAATTTGACTGAGAAAAACCTTCCTCAGAGGCTTAGTATGCTGAATGGTGACACGAGAAAGAGCCACGAGAAAGAGACGAGAAAGAGACAAGAAAGACACGAGAAAGACACGAGAAAGACACGAGAAAGACACGAGAAAGACACGAGAAAGACACGAGAAAGAGACACGAGAAAGAGACACGAGAAAGAGACACGAGAAAGAGACACGAGAAAGACACGAGAAAGACACGAGAAAGAGACACGAGAAAGAGACACGAGAAAGAGACACGAGAAAGAGACACGAGAAAGAGACACGAGAAAGAGACACAAGAAAGACACGAGAAAGAGACACGAGAAAGAGACACGAGAAAGAGACACGAGAAAGACACGCGAAAGAGATACGCGAAAGAGATACGCGAAAGAGATACGCGAGAAATCAGAGTTACGAGAAATCAGAGACGCGAGAAATCAGAGACGCGAGAAATCAAAGACACGAGAAATCAAAGACACGAGAAATCAAAGACACGAGAAATCAAAGACACGAGAAATCAAAGACACGAGAAATCAAAGACACGAGAAATCAAAGACAGACAGCAAATACACGAAAAAGCAAATACACGAAAAAGCAAATACACGAAAAAGCAAATACACGAAAAAGCAAAGACTTGAGAAATCAAAGACAAAATGCTATTTTATGAAAGGAATATATATCCTTATTAGACACACAAGAGGAACCATTGACAGACCGTCAGTGTTATGAATATAATAAATGGTAACTTGAGGGATGAGGACCACAAAGAATAAATATATAAAGATAGAGAGATAAGGACCACGAAGAAGAAATACGAAGACAGAGGACCACGAAGAAGAAATATGTGTAGGTAGAGAGATGAGGACTACGAAGAAGAAATATATGAAGACAGAGGACCACGAAAAAGAAATATATGAAGATATACATGTTATTGCTCCAGTTTATAAAATTATGACATTTAAAAAAAAGCACACTATCTTGCATCATGGTGGATAGAAATCAAGAGCCCAATGAAGGATACTGAAGATAAACTACCAAACTAGATGTGAAAGTATCTTCCCCCTTTGATACTTTAAAACACCAGTCTCCTCTTTGCCCTCAATATCGGTTCCATGTCTTCAGGATGGACTGCTCGTTCTGCACGGGGACGAGGACGAGGTCTACGTCTTATATATCTCATTGCCCGTAGATGGATAGGTCTTTGGAACCAAGGGCGGCGTAGTGGCACAGGTGGAATTGATGCATCTGAATCTCTGCCGTTCACTCCTTCCGTGTCTGAAAGAGATAGATATGATGGGTATACGACGCAGATTATTAGAGATCTATGATTAACTTAAGAGGTATTCTTTAACAGTAGAACACTGTTGAAAGGCAGAGAATAAAATGGTTCGGACATCTGACAAGAATGGGGCTTAAGTTACCAGCTGCACGTATCTACAATACCAGACATCAGAGTTGCAGAGCAAGAGGCAGACCACGAAAAAGATGGATAGATGGTGTCAGTGAGGCACTGAAGAAACAATGAAATATTAATGAAAAAGCTGGCATACGACAGACACCTTCCCACGACATCTAAGGACACAGGTAGATAGATCATTCTTGAACTTATTAAACACAGACTAGCTCCCTTTCTCTATTTGTATGTATTTATCTCTCTCTCTCTCTCTCTCTCTCTCTCCCTCCCTCTGTCTTTCTCTCTTCAATCTCTTGGCGGCGTAGGGGCACTTTTGTATGTTTGCAATCGAGTGTTTTGACAAACAATGTATTCAATTATCTTCAAGATGCTGAGCAGTACATGAGGTGTAGCGGTCGGCGACCAAAAGCCGACTGCTGGCATCAGGACTAGTGATCCAGAGCTGCAAAGACCCTTCTACATATTTACGAGGTGATCTGGGATAACAGGCTGTAACAGTACAGAGTGGCTAAGGAGAAGGAATCGAAGAGGTGAGGCTAACCCGGTACCCACAAATGTGGAATGCCATGCTTAAGTCGGATGTGTTGGACTGAAAGGTGCAAATATTACAGTCAAGCTGTAAACTACAACAACGCATCCCGTTTTCCTGAAAACAAACTCCTTCCTGCAAAGCCCTATTCAAGGTTTGGTAACGGAAGTTTGAGAAACGACGACGAAGAAAATGATGTTTCGCTCAGTCACTCCCCTTCTACTCCTTGGGGTTGTAGATATATTTTTGTATGTACCTGAAATCGAGTTTGCTGATAGATTGGTGTGGTGATTAATTTGTTCTTTGCATAATTGAGGGGCTGCTTCCTTTGCCTTCTTGCAGGCCATTATTAGATTTGAACTTTGTTGCCTTCAGAAGTCTTGGCCGGACGACTGATAACCTATTTTTTTCAACCGCCAATGGTTCTTTTATATGCACAATGTATACATGCGACCTCAGAGCTTTCCGTCAATCTCCGATATGACTTTTTGCTCATCTCAATTCTTGAGACCAGGGAACGCTTGAAACGATGGATTATTCTTCTTCTTCATACGCAGTCAGACAGTAACCATTATTTTTTCGAAAAAAGCGGCGGTCATCCTGAGGCTGTCGACACTGCCATAGAGCTTGTCTTGCAGTTCCACTGGTGATGGCCACATCTGCTCTCTCTGATCCTCGTATGTCGGGCAGTTCTGCAGCAAATGCTCAGCAGTCATTTTACCGGTACCGCACGGGCATTCGTCGGTACCACCTATCTTCAATTGTTGAATAGGTGGTACCTAAGTCTATTGTGGCCAGTGCGAAGTCTGAAGACAACGACCTGCTCTCTTCTGTTCAACTGGTAATAGGCATCGTTTTTTGTGTAGCCAGTATGTTGGGTTTCCCATTTGGTCATGTATCTAGCTTAACTTAACATCTTTATACTGGTTTAGAAGACCCTGCAGAGTCTGTATACAACCAGTTACATTTACATCACCTTGCTCTAAAATCTATGCGCATCCAGTTTATTCTTAAATGCATTAACTGTCCCTGCCTCCACTACCTCCCCTGGCAATGCATTCCAAGCAGACACCACTCTCTGACTAAAAAAATATTTCCTAATATCTAACCTGGACCTCTCTTTAATCAGCTTGTAGCTATGCCCTCGTGTTATTGTAGGTGGCTGTATTTTAAAAAACTTGTTATAGTCTAATTTATCGATTCCTCTGATCATCTTATAAACCTGTATTAAGTCACCACGAATTCTTCTCTCTTCGAGACACTGTAGGCCGGTTTTTCTGAGTCGTTCCTCATAACTGTAATTCTGGAATCCCACTATCATCTTTGTCGCTCTTTTTTGTATTCTTTCTAGCATGTTTATGTCCCCTCTATGATAAGGACTCCACACCTGTACACAGTACTCCAATCTAGGTCTAACTAAAGCTTTATACAGTTTGACGATCACTTCCTTGCTCCTATGTTTAATATTTCTTTTTATCATACCTAACATTGCATTTGCCTTTTTCACTGCTACCTTAACTTGCTCACTCACCTTTCCTGTATGATCTATTATAACCCCTAGGTCCCTTTCCTTATCTATCTTTCTAATATTGTTTTCTCTAATAAGCCGTTTTGACTCTTCGTACGTCATACTAGTATATATTTGTGGTAGTCTTGCACCTTTTGCCAGTCTGTCTGCCTCCTCGTTGCCTTGGATAAACGATGGATTCGAACACTTTTGCTCATTCGTTTCATGAGGCTATAGTGATTGCTATACTGACTCACATAATGGCATAAGATCCATAGAAATATGTAAATAGTTGACAGAAAACAATGTTCGTTTGGGCATCACTGCCAATTTACGTGCATGAACCACTCAATCCACATCTCGTCAGCAGGACTGTCTTCAACACTGCCTATTTCCAAGGAACGCTACACGGAAGTGAGATAGTGGTCTTGGTCAGTATATTGTGTCTGACCCTGACCTCATGGCCGTTTCTACCATTAGGCGTGTCTGACCCTGACCTCATGGCCGTTTCTACCATTAAGCGTGTCTAACCCTGACGCCAGGACGTTTCTACGATTAAGCGTGTCTAGCCCTGACGCCAGGACGTTTCTACCATCAAGCGTGTCTGACCCTGACGCCGGGACATTTTTACAATCAAGCGTGTCTGACCCTGACGCCGGGACGTTTCTACCATCAAGAGTGTCTAACACTGACGCCAGGACGTTTCTACGATTAAGCGTGTCTAACCCTGACGCCAGGACGTTTCTACCATCAAGCGTGTCTGACCCTGACCCCAAGGCCGTTTATACATTATGCAAGACTAGGCTCGGCCTTGAGCGTCAAAATGTTAGGGGCGGCAAAAGAGCGGAAACAATTTTAATTTGAAATCAAACCGAGAAAGAATTTAGCAAATAAGGAGAAAAATGAAATAGAGAAAAGATTGTGGTTCTGTTGTTTTTAGTGTAACTGTTATTATTGATAATTGATGAAGAGCTGGGTTTTGTACTTAACATATCTAAAAGTTAAGTGCAGTTCGTGTTTCATATAAAAGAGATAAGTTACTTTTAATGTTATTTTATACAAGTTGCTGCCGGGGATCAAGATGCTGAGCAGTGCATTAGCTGCAGTGGTCAGCGACTCATAGCTGACTGCTAGTGTCAGGGTCAGCGAACCAAAGCTGCCAAGACCCTTCTACACCTCCACGCAGTGATCCTGGATAACAGGCTGCAGCAGGGCAGACTGGCTAAGAAGAAGGGATCGAAGAGGGAATGCTAACCTGGTACTAAAAAAATGCTTGCTGAAGACGGATGTGTTGGACCGAAAGGTACAAATATCGCAGTCATGCTGTAAACTACGACAACGCATTCCATTTTCAGGACTAGATCCTGCTACTTGCAAAGCTCTGTTCAGGACTTGGTAGTGGGAGATTGAGAACGAACGCAGAAGAATAATAATACAAGTTGAATACAAGTTCTTTTATATCTGATACATTAATTCTTCTAGCCTGGATGACGGGGGGGGGGGGGGGGGGGGGAGTGACCTTGGTAAACATGAGGGTGGAATTGTTCAATTATAGCCTAGGGCGGCAGAACTCTAGGGCGGCATAACACCTATACTGATCAAGAAACGGTTCTGCCTGACGCGATATCTTATCTTTATACTGGTTTAGAAGACTCTGCAGAGTCTGAATGCAACCAGTTCCTTGTCAGTATGTTGTGCCTGGCCGGACTAGCATCCCAGGTTCCCATAACGCTAGATAAACAAACAAGACATGCGATAAACAAACATGAAAATAAATATATTACCACTAGAAGACGAGCTTAAAAAAGATGTAATTGAAGATTCAGGTGAAGACGGGGGTGAGCCATATGTAGGAATGCGTCGATTGAAACCATACTCTTTCACTGGAGTTCGACGAGGTCCAAAGAACCCTCTACAGTACTCAAAGTGAGAGTCTTCATCTTCACTCAAACATTCTCTGCTGCAGTACCTGGAAGTAAAAACGTTGACTAAAAATAGCATCCAACGTCATAAATAAATGTAAGCAACTTTATCTTCGACGTCAGTCTTGAAAACCCGACCAATCAGATTTCAGCTTTACCCGGTTTGCCTTCCCACTGCGATCCTTATTACTTGGTCAGACTGCACTAGTCTCTAGTGGTCTGTTTCCAGAGGCGCCACGTGGAAGCAGAATAGGGTCTTGGTCGGCTATGGTTGTCTGACATGCAAGCAGCCAGCTACGAGTCGCACTGCCGCATCTTTGATCCTAGCTTCACGTAGAGCATATGTCTTCAGCAACTACACACCAAGTCAGCAAATAATCTCCTGCCAATATCTATTGAATCTACTCCTGCCACTATCTATTGAATCTACTCCTGCCCACATCTATTGAACCTACTCCTGCCCACATCTATTGAATCTACTCCTGCCACTATCTATTGAACCTACTCCTGCCCACATCTATTGAATCTACTCCTGCCACTATCTATTGAACCTACTCCTGCCCACATCTATTGAATCTACTCCTGCCCACATCTATTGAACCTACTCCTGCCCACATCTATTGAATCTACTCCTGCCCACATCTATTGAATCTACTCCTGCCCACATCTATTGAATCTACTCCTGCCCACATCTATTGAACCTACTCCTGCCCACATCTATTGAATCTACTCCTGCCCACATCTATTGAATCTACTCCTGCCCACATCTATTGAATCTACTCCTGCCACTATCTATTGAATCTACTCCTGCCCACATCTATTGAACCTACTCCTGCCCACATCTATTGAATCTACTCCTGCCCACATCTATTGAATCTACTCCTGCCCATATCTATTGAACCTACTCCTGCCACTATCTATTGAATCTACTCCTGGAAATGGAAGATGCCTACCAGGCACAGAAACACACAGTAGCTGTTTGGGTGGATCTGGAAAAGGCATTTGACACAGTCTGGAAAGACGGACTTAGAGTCAAGCTAAGAAGAAGTGATGTTTGTGGGAAAATGTACAAGTGGATCAACCACTACCTCAAACAAAGAACGGCCAGAGTCCAAGTACAAGGGCAGATGAGCAAAAAGGTGACACTCGAGCAGGGAGTACCCCAAGGGGGAGTACTGTCACCCACACTCTTCCTGGTATATATAAACGATATTACAGAGAATATACCAAGGAGAGTCCATAGCTCAATGTTTGCAGACGATCTGGCTATGTGGACCTCTGAAAAGAATCTTACTATAGCAAGAAATCGGATGCAGCAGGTCCTAACATCGCTGGAAGAGTGGGCGAACTCATGGCTGGTCAAAATAAACGAGGAGAAAACCACATGCACAATATTCTCGCTCTCAATCAAACCCCAAAATACCAAATTAAGTCTAAATGGCAAATTCCTGCAGCCAAACGACAACCCAACCTATCTGGGAGTCACATTTGATCGGCGCATGATATAGAAAAGTCAGATCGAGAGAAACCGAATGAGAGCCAGAGAAAGAATGGCAATCATGAGGAAACTTGCTGGCACAAGCTGGGGAGCAGACGAAGGCATACTAAAGAAACTGTACACTGGAAGAGTGAGACCAGTTCTCGAGTATGGCATTGCGGCATGGACAACAGCAGCAAAGGCGAACTTCGATAAAGTTAGCAAACTTCAAAACCAAGCCATGAGAATTATAACAGGTGGCATGAAGTCAACGCCAATTGTAGAACTTGAAAAGATTACAAAACTGCAATCCATGACCGATAGAAGAGACTGCAGAGCCCAGCTGCAGTCAGAGAAACTCCGAAGACTGACTGACCATCCAATGCACCAGAGACTAAACAATTTGGGAAATGGGAAACTAAAGCGGAGAAACTTTGCAGAAATAGCCAAAGAAAAGATGCACGAAGATCCCATAAACGCACTAACAACACCAAAACCCATAACTACTGTACGAAAACCTACCTGGAGGCAGGATATATTTCCAGAGGTGGTAGAAAATATACCAGGTATTGGAAACAAAAACTGCCAGACTGAACAAGAAAGGAGAGATGCTACCCTTAGCTTCATATCGAAAAGCTACCCACGCATGGAGTGGACCCATGCATACACCGACGGTTCTGTAACAAACACTACACAGAACGGAGGGGCAGGAGCATTCCTGAACCTACCAAATGGGAGACAAATATGACTGGCATTCGCTACTGGTAAGTACACAAGCAATTTCAGAGCGGAGGCAGAGGCACTGAGGGCGGCAGTGGAAGAAATGGTGACACACAATGAAAATGAAAGCCATATAGTCCTGCTGACAGATGCTCTGGCCGTAGTCACAGCGCTAAAAAGCCAGAACAACACTGAGCTTAATGACTTAAGAGCAGCACTCTGCAAACTGTGCCAGCAGTCCGCACCAAAAAGGGTAGTGGTACAGTGGGTCCCATCACACTGCAACATCCAAGGCAACGAGGAGGCAGACAGACTGGCAAAAGAAGGTGCAAGACTACCACAAACAGATACTAGTATGACGTACGAAGAGTCAAAACGGCTTATCAAAGCCAGATACATGACCAAATGGGAAACCGAACATACTGGTTATACCAAAAACGATGCCTATTACCAGTTGAACCGAAGAGAGCAGGTCGTTGTCTTCAGACTTCGCACTGGCCACAATAGACTGAGGTACCACCTATTCAACAAATTGAAGATAGGTGGTACCGACGAATGCCCGTGCGGTACTGGTAAGATGACCGCTGAACATCTGCTGCAGAACTGCCCGACATACGAGGATCAGAGAGAGCAGATGTGGCCATCACCAGTGGAACTGCAAGACAAGCTGTATGGCAGTGGCGACAGCCTCAGGATGACCGCCGCTTTTTTCGAAAAAATAATGGTTACTGTCTGACTGCGTACGAAGAAGAAGAAGAATCTACTCCTGCCACTGTCTATTGAATCTACCCCTGCCACTGTCTATTGAATCTACCCCTGCCACTGTCTATTGAATCTACTGCTGCCACTATCTATTGAATCTACTGCTGCCACTATCTATTGAATATTCTCTTGCCAATATTTATTGAAGTTTTGGTGACTTGAGTTTTTTTTTCCACCAAGCATGCCACATGCCAAACCTGTAGTCACCCCTTAAGACATGCCCGACAGATTACAGCGTTACTATTATGTGCTGCCCGATCGGACCCCAGTAACACACACATCATAAAGGTTTCCCTCTCGTGTCTGCCTTTAATCGAGGTAGAGGCACATGTGTACAACACATGACCTTAACTTGTTGAACGAAAAATTAGAGTGAATGAAAAGGAAAGGAAGGGAATTATAATAGATCATACAGATAGTGTGAGTGAGCAAGTTAGGGTAGCAATGAAAAAGGCAAATACAATGTTAGGTATGACAAGTAATATTAAACATAGGAGCAAGGAAGTGATAGTCAAACTGTATAAAGCGTTAGATCTAGATTGGAGTACTGTGTACAGGGGATCCTTATAGTAAAGGAAATATAAACATGCTTGAATGGATACAAATTATGAGCGACAAAACTGATAGTGGGGTTCCAGAATTAGTTACGAGGAAAGACTCAGAAAAAACGAACTAGATGTTTTGAAAAGAGAAGAATTCGAGGTGACAATACAGGTTTATAAGATAAAGAAACGGATAAATTAGATAAGTTTTTCTTCAAAATACAACCACCTACAAGAACATGAGGGGGATAGCTACAAACTAAAAAAAAAATTTTTTAAAAAAATCCGAATTAAATTTTTTTTTGTTAGGCAGAAAGGTGTGAATGATTGGAATGCATTGCCACAGGAAGTAGTGCTTTATGCCTGCCTTTATCGTACCTGTACATCGTTACCCGACATGTACACCTTTTTCTTGGCTGCATTGATATAGTTTACATGTGCACCTATACATTACCTGCACACCTTTACCTCACGTGTACACCTTTACTCTACATGTATACCTTACCATACCGGAACACCTTTGCCCCACATGTGTACCTTTACCCCACCTGTGCACCTTGACCATACCTGTGCACCTTGACCATACCTGTGCACATTTGACCATACATGTGCACCTTTATCCTACCTGTGCACCTTGAAAATACCTGTGCACATTTGACCATACCTGTGCACCTTTATCCTACCTGTGCACCTTTATCCTACCTGTGCACCTTTATCCTACATGTGCACCTTTATCCTACATGTGCACCTTTCTCTTATCTGTACACTTTTACCTTACCTGTACACCCTTATCTTATTGGTGCAAGTTATGCATGGACTACTTACTCAAACCTCTTACAGCGAGGACACGCATGCTTTTCCGTCACAGTCGGCTCGAAGCACAGAGTGCACTGTCCGTTAATAACAAAACGCTTAGCTTGCCACCTCAGGAATTTTTTTATGTTGTCTGTCGTGGAGAAGAAGAAAAGAAATTGTTAATTACTGACGCCCTGCGCTGTGGTCGGGAAGGCACCTGTCTGGCTTCTGACCTGGGTGGGAAGATAAGCCATAGAGGAACCCCCCCACGCCCCTTTTCACTCCCCCCCCCCCCACCACAGCCCCCACCCCTATCCCCAACCAGAATTTTTTTTAGAATCCACGAGCGCTAATAGCTCAGGGGATATGAAGAAGCAAAAGAAGGAAGGAGGAGAGGACGAAGGATCAATGAGATAGAAGGAATGAGGAGAGGACGAAGGATCAATGAGATAGAAGGAATGAGGAGAGGAAGGATCAATGAGATAGAAGGAAGGAGGAGAGGACGAAGGATCAATGAGATAGAAGGAATGAGGAGAGGACGAAGGATCAATGAGATAGAAGGAATGAGGAGAGGACGAAGGATCAATGAGATAGAAGGAATGAGGAGAGGACGAAGGATCAATGGGATAGAAGGAATGAGGAGAGGACGAAGGGTCAATGAGATAGAAGGAATGAGGAGAGGACGAAGGATCAATGAGATAGGAGGAGAGGACGAAGGATCAATGAGATAGGAGGAGAGGACGAAGGATCAATGAGATAGGAGAGGAAGGATCAATGAGATAGAAGGAATGAGGAAGGATCAACGAGATAGAAGGAATGAGGAAGGATCAACGAGATAGAAGGAATGAGGAAGGATCAATGAGATAGAAGGAATGAGGAGAGGAAGGATCAACGAGATAGAAGGAATGAGGAAGGATCAATGAGATAGAAGGAATGAGGAAGGATCAATGAGATAGAAGGAATGAGGAAGGATCAATGAGATAGAAGGAATGAGGAGGAAGAAAAGGGAAAAACCAGAACAAAAGATGAAGAGGAAGAAGAGGATGAGCAGTAGTAGAAATAGGAAGGAGGAGCAGGAGAAGGAAGACGAGAAAAAAAAACAGAAAAAGGAGTAGGAGAAGAAAAATAAAAATAAATGACCATATTTGCTTTCAACTCTCTTCGCTAAACTTGAACGTCCGATTTGCTTTCAACTCTCTTCGCTAAACTTGAACGTCCGATTTGCTTTCAACTCTCTTCGCTAAACTTGAACGTCCGATTTGCTTTCAACTCTCTTCGCTAAACTTGAACGTCCGATTTGCTTTCAACTCTCTTCGCTAAACTTGAACGTCCGATTTGCTTTCAACTCTCTTCGCTAAACTTGAACGTCCGATTTGCTTTCAACTCTCTTCGCTAAACTTGAACGTCCGATTTGCTTTCAACTCTCTTCGCTAAACTTGAACGTCCGATTTGCTTTCAACTCTCTTCGCTAAACTTGAACGTCCGATTTGCTTTCAACTCTCTTCGCTAAACTTGAACTCGGCTCTGCTATATAGCTCAGACATGACATATGGCTAATGATCATACAGAATGCATACTTTAATTAACCAGGGGTCTTCGCTGTATACTGCGTGTCAGATGGTTAGTGGTAATAGCCCATACATACCCGTGGGACAGAACACGGTGACAATACAGCAGGAAATTGGGGAAAAAAAGTGGAGATGGATAGGACACACTCGCACTGTGGTTGACGGGTAAGGCACTCGTCTCTCAAACGATTAACGGAAACCGTGAGCGACCGAGTACCAGCAGGTTTTAAGTGTACAAAGTGTCTGCATCCTGAGTTACCTCCAGTAGTATCGACCTGTCTTTCCACATGTCCAAGGTAGTTTGGGACCAGAGATTGAGGTCGATCATGCGCAGTTTCTTCCTACTATAATCCAAATACAGAGCAAGTTACATCAAGACAAAACCGTCTGATGTCACCATCCTCACTTGCGATGAGCAGATAACTCTCAGAAGTCGGGCAGCATAACTAGACATGCGCTGGAGTGAAAACCACAAGGAAAAAGACAGGTGGGAAGACCAAGGATCACCTGGCTCGAAACGTCGTAGAGAATATTAATTCAATCGGTGGGCACAGTAAATGAGCACCTGTTGAGGCCCTATGTTCCAAAGGGAACCAGGCGGATACATGATGATGATGCTAACATGTTTGCAGCGGCTTTTACATCCCGGGAATCAATGAAGGTTGGGTTGGGCCTTCCTCGCTGCAGTGGAATTAAAGGTTTCTTAGCAGTCACATTATTATTTGGATAAGTGCCAATCCTCCACCTGGTTGACCAAGTTGATGAAGCACAACATATTTCCATAAGCAGGAAGATATGAGCTTGGATCTTGGTCAGTATGTATCACCAGACGTCAGTCTTGGGGGCTTGCAGCTAGTTGATTGTACACACTTCTGTTCCGTTCTCCTTTGCGCCTCAGTCCCCTCGAACCTCGTTCGATATCAAAGTTCTGCAGTCCGTGAGTTTCCAATTCGTTTCTTAGTGTGTTATAATATAACAGGCAGCCATTGCTACTTCAAAATGTCATTTCTATTCACATTATATGTACCCGTAATTGGTATCATACATAGCTATAGAGAATCAAAGACACCCATAAAACGATCCATGAGGACGGAATGGAGAGAAACGCAGAATACAAACCAGACAATCACAGCAGAGAGACAATTGGCAGAGACAGGAAAAGATCGTCAGACTCAGAACGGGGCACTGCAGACTCAAGGCCCACTGCCACAATGGGCTGAGACCGCCACTTGCGATTACAGAGCACTCAAGCAGTCACCAGAAAATATCCCGCAGGACTGCCTCACACAAACCGAAGAGGCAGTCTGCGTCGGAGTAGCGACCATGCTCAGAAAGGTGTAGGGGACCGACGAAGACCTGAAACGGAGTCTGTCTCGGGAACCTCGTCGAGCTAAGAGCACAGCATCAGTTGGTAGAAGGGTTTCTGGGACGCCAGAATGTCAGCTCTTCCGCTGTCCTGAAAAATAGATACACATCAGCCCCTCCAGGTTTGATGCCATAATAGCTGCCATCCACTCACGTCTTTGCCAGTCAATCTGTATCTTTCGAAGCAAGATTTAAGAGTCTGAAACTATGATGATGTTCATCAGAAGTGATGAAGACCACTCGTTCAGTCGTATGGACAAACTTTTCTCTTGCTGGATGTCGGCTGAAATGGGTGACCTCGGGGTGATTTGGATTAAAGTGAAGAAACTCCACCTTTTGTCAACCTCTCTCTGGTCCTGGTCTACCTTTAGCCAGTGGCAAGATATTTATCGAGACTACTGGAGATAGCATAGGATTCAGATTTTTGACGGGTAAGGATACCCGTTAAACAGGTATCCCGCAAGGCAGCGGGGGAGGAATGACATTTAACGTTGTGTATCATTCCTTTTTCATAACCACAAGAGGTCGTAGGGACATCACTCAGCGTGTGAGAGTCTCACATCTCTCCCCGGCTGTGTTCAATTCATTATTAAAGTAGTGTAAATTTCTTACACGCCAATTTCGTGAAGTTCAGCCGCGTGAACTAGACCGTGAAATACGACACATGCTTTAACGTAGTGCCATTCACATAGCCGATTTCACGACCAGGATGATCGGACGGAAGAAATCAAACCAAAAAAAACTACGGATTAACCAGTCCAAACGGAAAAAAACATTTCCGAAAACAAGTGTAACTCGTAAACTACTGTGAGTTCCCGGCAAATCCGTGGTCTGGCGGCATCCATAATCAACCAAAACAGTAGAGCGATGTAGACCCGCAGTCAGTCACGGCGCCATTTGTATTGCTTTGACTGTCCCTGTTAAAGAGGTCTCACGAAAGCCCTCTCAGAGCTGTAGTCACTGCTTATGTCAACTCTCGTGCTGTAGGTTGTTATGCTCAGTGACGACCTACCTTATCACTCTAGCAAAAAACCCAACCAGACACCATTGCATGTGATCATTTACAGGAAGCCTGCACAAAATCAGTACGATCAGAGGTGTTTCAGTAGTAGTTTGTTTTCTTCCTTTTTTTCCTTTCCTTTTTTCTTCTTTCTTCCATCTTCATCATCCTCCACCTCTTACTACTCTTCTGCGTGTGTCCTGATTAAAGACTTGTGACGTTGTGTAGTAGATTTCTGCGCCTTTCGGCGCGAAACATCCGATTTCAGCACGTTTGTGACCAGGGTTGCTTTCCCTCTCTGGTCCCTAACTGGCTGCACGGTTGCAGTCTGTTTCCAGGACCAACACTTGGAGGCGATATACGGGCTTGGTTGTTATGGGTCGCTGACCCTGATGCAAGCAGGCGGCTATTAGGTTGCTGGCTGTCACTTTTTAACTGGCGGAATCCTCGCCCCTAAAACTAGTTTTAGGGGCTGAAGATTCGAATGAGCTGACAGCCAGCAACTCATACCTGACTGCTTGCATCAGGGTCAGCGAACCAGAGCTTACCGAAAAACCTTATGTCGCCTCCAAGCGGCGGTCCTGGAAACAGACTGCACTAGGATAGTTTTTCTAAGATAATAGAGATTAGAGAGGGAAGGCAAACCCCGTACCCAAAAACATGTAGCGAACTGGATGTCTGGACGAAAGTATCAAACATCGCAGCCTTGCTGTAAACTACGACACAACTTCAGAACGATGAAGAACACGTTTTAGAAAAACATTTGTGATGTTTCTAAAAGAAATATCCTTCGATTTCAATGTTACTATAAACATTTCTTTAACGTTCAAATGTGTTTTATAATTTGTTTCGTTACAATTTTAAAAAATTTACATTTTTTAAATAGTCGTTACAAGACACTGCTTACTGATACACCTGGTAGTACAGGAGACTAACGTCTGGTCAGACAAAATATATTGATCAGAGATTACAGGGTCAGGCAAAATATTCTGGTCAAGACCCAAACCTCACTTCCACATTGGTCTCCGTGGAAACAGGCTGCTCTCATGGCAGCGTGGATAACGGTGGGGGATTGACGTGACCCGTGTATTCGTGAGCGACACTCATATGAAGCCAAGCATAACAGAACCGCATGGAGGACTTCAGCCCACCTTAAATAACACGGTCGGGATGTGAGAACATATACAACCCGCCATTTAAGGACCTTTTCAGTGCGCACAGAAGGGTAATCTTATTCCTTGTGGGTATTCACAACAATATCGTTAAAGAGTAATCAAGTCACATGACTTACTAAGCATAGGGCTTTAAGAGTAATCAAGTCACATGACTTACTAAGCATAGGGCTTTAAGAGTAATCAAGTCACATGACTTACTAAGCATAGGGCTTTAAGAGTAATCAAGTCACATGACTTACTAAGCATAGGGCTTTAAGAGTAATCAAGTCACATGACTTACTAAGCATAGGGCTTTAAGAGTAATCAAGTCACATGACTTACTAAGCATAGGGCTTTAAGAGTAATCAAGTCACATGACTTACTAAGCATAGGGCCATAGGGCTTTAAGAGTAATAAATCATGACTTACTAAGCATAGGGCTTTAAGAGTAATCAAGTCATGACTTACTAAGCAAAGGGCTTTAAGAGTAATCAAGTCACGTCTTACTTAGCATAGGGCTTTCAACCGTTTCCATTTGCCCTTACATAATTTTACACGCCACAGAGGACTGTCCGAGAAGAATCTATATTAATTTATAAAATTCCGGAATTTTGGCATTTGTCCAGCCCTAAAATGTTTTTGCCTCTATCTTACGCTTCACTCAATTAAGATGCTAATACTTACATAATCCAATTTCAGTGGCTTTTAATCATACTTTATATCTTTCACTTTTACTAATTTTTTTTTTTACAGGTTTGGCTTGGCTTCGTTCGTTCTTAATCTCCCACTATCAAATCCTGAAAGGGATTAAGTAGCAGAATGTAGACCAGAGAACGGAATACGTTGTGTCGTAGTTTACAGCTTGACTGCAATATTTGCACCTTTCGATCCAACACATCCGACTTCAGCAATCACTTTTTTAGTACAAGGTTAGCATTCCCTCTTCGATTCCTTCTTATCCAGTCTGCCCTGCTGCAGCCTGTTATCCAGGATCACCGCGTGGAGGTGAAGGATCTTGGCAGCTCTGGTTCGCTGGCCCTGACGCTTGCAGTCAGCTATGGGTCGCTGACCATTGCAGAGCATATGCTGCTCAGCATCTTGATCCCTTTTTACAGGTTTAAAACAGTTAAGAAAAATAATGGCAAGAGAAGTATATTAATATAAGACATTTAAGATACTGACAATACTCAAGTTATTAATTTGCCAGTGACGGTATTGTAACCATAACATTCTAACTATCGAGGTAAACTGTTACCAAAAGGGGAAGGTCATTTCTAAAATAAACTTTTACCAAAAGGAAAAATCATTTCTAAAATAAAATTTTACCCAAGGGAAGATCATTTCTCAAATAAACATTTACCAAAAGGGAAAATCATTATAATAATAGACTTACCAAAGGGGAAGGTCATTTCTAAAAGACTAAGAAAATGTTAAAGTACTTTGGTATTATAGAAAAAAGCGCCATGAAAAGTTCTAATTTTCGACCCAAATGTCCCCATTTTCACCGTTAGAGAGGTGGCAACACTAGCTAAGCATGTATTTTAACAAATTTTAATACAAATTGAATATTAGCCTATCACACACACACAAACCAATAAATTGGACACAAATTTCTGCTGCAATGGGCCGTCACATTGAATGGTTTGAGAATCACTAGCAGAGGTGTCAAAGTTGTCCCCATTCAAATAGCAGCAGTATCACTTACCCATGTCTGTCGTAATTGCTGATAAAGTGAATTTCTGAAATTATTTATCACAGATTTAATAATCAGAATAATCAGCTTCCCGCAAGCGATAATCAACAGATATGAATTATATCCACCATGTTGCAAGTTAAAAAAAACCACAGTTAAAATGTATCAACGGACGGAAACCACCACCGCCGCTGTTGAAAATTGAAATGACCGAGGTGGCAGGCACGGTTTGAGTTTTAAAGTTGGTGGATTGAGTTTCACGTGAAGATAGTGTTTACGACCAAGTGTTATTGTTGTTCGAAACGGCTCGTGCTGGTGAGTCATTCACTCTTGGTGTTTTGTCTTTGGTACTGGGATGTTGTGGCTACTTCTCAGGGTCAAGGGTGGGGATCTTGCTGCCCTATAGCCATTAATGTGTGTGTGTGTGTGTGTGTGTGTGTGAAAGTAGTTTATAACAATAATTTTGTTTTCTAAAGTAACTTGTACAAATGTGTTTGTTAGAATTAAGAATTTCATTTCGCTGTTTTTTGCTCTGGCTGCATTTTGTACAAAAACTCATTGAAAGATAATGGCATCTGAAAATGTATAATGCACCATTGAAGCGGTAAACGCTGAATAAAAAAACTTAAAATCGTATAGCCATTAAGCGTAGTCCTTTGAATGAGTCCAAATTTAGCAGAAGAAATTCATTATTTTTATGTTTTTGTTCCTCTGTATTTTAATTTTAACTTAACTTAACTTTATTATACTGGCTTAGAAGGCTCTAAGGAGTCTGTATACAACCAATTTATTTCACTCAACTGATACTGAATATACTGTGAGCATCCAATCTATTTGTTAATGCATTAATTGACTCTGCTTCCAATACATCCTGCGACAATGCATTCCAAGAATTCACCACTGTCTGATAAAAAAAACAAACTATTTCCTAATATCTAATCTGGATCTGACTTTAAACAATTTTTGCCCTCTTGTTCTTGTAGCCGGCCGTACTTTGATAAACTTGTTATCGTCTAATTTATTCTTTCCGTTGATTTTATTATTAATAAATCACCTAGATTTCTAATTTTAATCACTATATTCTTCTTCTTCTTCTTCTTCTTCTTCTTCTTCTTCTTCTTCTTCTTTTCTTTTTCTTTTTGTTCTTCTACTTCTTCTACTTCTTCTTCTTCTTCTTCTTCTTCTTCTTCTTCTTTTCTTTTTCTTTTTGTTCTTCTACTTCGTCTACTTCTTCTTCTTCTTCTTCTTCTTTTCTTTTTCTTTTTGTTCTTCTACTTCTTCTACTTCTTCTTCTTCTTCTTCTTCTTCTTCTTCTTCTTCTTCTTCTTTTCTTTTTCTTTTTGTTCTTCTACTTCGTCTACTTCTTCTTCTTCTTCTTCTTCTTCTTCTTCTTCTTCTTCTTCTTCTTCTTCTTCTTCTTTTCTTTTTCTTTTTGTTCTTCTACTTCTTCTACTTCTTCTTCTTCTTCTTCTTCTTCTTTTCTTTTTCTTTTTGTTCTTCTACTTCTTCTACTTCTTCTTCTTCTTCTTCTTCTTCTTCTTCTTCTTCTTCTTCTTTTCTTTTTCTTTTTGTTCTTCTACTTCTTCTACTTCTTCTTCTTCTTCTTCTTCTTCTTCTTCTTCTTCTTCTTCTTCTTCTTCTTCTTCTTTTTCTTTTTGTTCTTCTACTTCTTCTACTTCTTCTTCTTCTTCTTCTTCTTCTTTTCTTTTTCTTTTTGTTCTTCTACTTCTTCTACTTCTTCTTCTTCTTCTTCTTCTTCTTCTTCTTCTTCTTCTTCTTCTTCTAGCATCGTTATTCGTTCTCAAACTCCCACTACCTAGCCCCGAAAAGGGCTTTGCAAGTAGCAGGATGAAGTCCGGAGAACGGAATACGTTGAGTCGTACTTGAACGGGATATTTGCACCTTTCGGTGATAACATAAGTTTTGTTCTAGCTTTTGTTACGAAGTGAAGGGCTGTCTGAGTTGTATACAGACTCTGCAGGGTCTTCTAAGCCAGTATAAAGACGTTAAGTTAAGACGTTAAGTTAAGTTAAGTTAATTGTCCATGTTATTACAATTTGTATTGAGTTTATAGAGAAAGAAGTCACAATACATTTTTTGGAGAAAATTAAATAATATAACATATACAATTAATACCCAACATGGGGATCAAGATGCTGAGCATCGCATGAGCTGCAGCGGTCAGCGACCCATAGCTGACTGCTAGCGTCAGGGCCAGCGAACCACATCTGCCAAGACTCTTCTACGCTTTCTATCGGTGATCCTGGATAACAGGCTGCAACATAGCAGACTGGTTAAGGAGAAGGGATCGAAGAGGGAATGCTAACCCGGTACTCAAAAAATGCTTGCTGAAGTCGAATGTGTTGGACCGAAAGGTGCAAATATTGCAGTCAAGCTGTAAACTCCGAAACAACGCATTCCGTTCTCTGGACTACATTCTGCTACTTAGGCCCGTGTCAGGGTTTGGTAGCGGGAGATTGCGAACAAACGAAGCCAAGCCCAGCCATACCAAACACTATCGTCATCCTTAATGCATGTCGCGCCTTTATGGACATAGGCTATTGCCAAACCTCCTCCAGCAAGTCTGGTCTTAAGCTCTCCTTTCGACCTCTCTCCAGTTGAGGTTTATGGACTTGACTTTATTTTCAGTTTCTTCTCCAATTGTTTCTGGGTATACCACTCGTATTCTTCCCTTGTGGATTCTATGTCAGATCCTGTCTGGTCACGTTTCATGGTGATTTCCGTAGCGTGTGTCCTATCCGACCCCATTTCCTACGTTAAATCTATTGCTCCACTGGTTGTCGTTCGCTCCTTTCCCATTCGTTTTCCTCCGTCACCATGTCTTGTCGGCCTAAACCCATTATCCTTCCTAGAAAGGTATCGACGAACCACTGGAGTTTCCTCTGTTTTGTGGTTGTCATTCTCCAAGTTTCGGATCCGTACATCAGAACCAGGTCAAGAAACCTCTTCATAACCTGACGCAGAAAGGCACAAGATGGCCATAACCGAAAAGAAGGAAAAGACAAGAGTACTAACTTGATATTGGAATTCAACAATCTTAGCTCGATATTAGTTATTATTTCTCAGTATTCCCATGTGTTATTCATTGACATGAATGCTGTCTTTGTCTTTCTAATTTTAACTCTTACATCTGCTTCTGTTCCCCCTGAATTATCAATAGTTCTACCCAAGTATGTGAAGGCCAAACCACTAGCTTTCCTTAAATTCAAGTCAATCGCAATCAATTAGGAGTGATAGGTTAGTGGTATATACTTTTAAGTTGGGTGAACATATTCAGTGTACTGATACAACGTGTTGGCTCCCTATAGAAACCGGTCTACAGTGTCTAGAAAAGAGAAGAATTCGAGGTGACTTAATACAGGTTTGTAAGATAATCAAAGGAACTGATAAATTAGACTATAACAAGTTTTTTTTCAAAATTCAACCACCTACAAGATGGCATAGATATAAATTAACTAAAGAAAGGTCTAGAATAGATATAAGGAAATATTTTTTTAGTCAGACAGTGGTGAATGCTTGGGATGCATTGCCACGGGAAGTAGTGGCGGCAGGGACAATTAATGCACTTAAGAATAGATTGTATGCTCATAAGCTTTTAGAACAAGGAAATGTATATGAAACTGGTTGTATACAGACTCTGCAGAGCCTTCTAAACCAGTATAACGACGTTAAGTTAAGTTAATAAGTAATTGTGTAACCTTACTCTAATGCTTCAAATCGGAAATTGAAAGTTCAGTTCAGGGAAAATTGCTAAACTGACAAAGCTCGAGTGTGACGACTTTCAGTTTATGGCTATCATGAAAGCCGGATTAATTATAGTGTGTCTGTCACTTTGTGCGTGGCTTGAGTTTCACTCTGTGACAACACTTTGTGAATATCTGGAACATTTTTAGGTAGTTACAGGTTCCTGTGCCATTTGTTATGGACATAGAAATTTAGTACTGGTCATCCTACATTTCCAACATATTGGTTGTCCCACCCTCACTGCGAGGTGGGATAAATGTTTACAGGAAATTCTTCGGGAGTAAACTCTGAGGAAAATTCTACATCATGTGATATCTCCAGTCGTCTCGATAATGTCTTTCCACTGGTCAAATGTGTCTCAGGACGAAAGAGTGAGGTTGACATATTGCGCAACCTTCTTCACTTTAATCTAAATCACCTCGCAAGTCACCCATTTCAGCCGGTACAACAAGAGAAAAGACTGTCCACACGGCTGAACTGAGAAAGATGTTTTCATGGCTTGGTTTGGTTTTGCTTCGTTCGTTCTCAATCTCCCGCTACCAAACCCTGAAAGGGCTTAAGTACAAGAATGTAGTCCAGAGAACGGAATGCGTTGTGTCGTAGTTTACAGCTTCACTGCGATATTTGCACCTTTCGGTTCAACACATCCGACTTCAGCAACATTTTTTGAGTACCAGGTTAGCATTCCCTCTCTGATCCCTTCTCCTTAGCCAGTCTGCTCTGTTGCAGCCTGTTATCCAGGATCAACGCGTGGAGGTGTAGAAGGGTCTTGACAACTCTGGTTCGCTGGCCTTGACTCTAGCAGTCAGCTATGGGTCGCTGACCACTGCAGTTCATGCGCTGCCAGTGGTTTTCATCAGGCTGATCGACGAACAACACTTTCAGTTTAAGAAACTTTACATGAAGAAATAATGAATACATGTTAAACAGAACATTAGTAAGCACTTGCGTCTTAATCCACCCCAAACTGAGTTCCCTAGGTTTCCATCGCGCGTATTGGGCAGCTGTTGACTGTAACGGGACATTCCATGTCAGGTTAAAAGAAGGACATGTTGATATCAATCAATCAATCAAAGCCCATCGCTACTCTCGCTGCATAGCCTATCGACAAAATCTCGCCAGCGTACACGGTCCTGTGCTGCTTTTTCTGCCTCTCTCAAGGTGTAATTATATAAGTTTACCGCCTTCTCACATTCTTTTCTCCCCGTATTCTTGGGTCTACCTCTCCATCTTTTTCCCTGAGGATTCCATGAAAGAGCCTGTCTGGTAAGTTAGACTGTGCCTTCTGAAGCGTAGGGCATATAATCCTATCCAGCCCCATTTTCTTCGCGTAATTTGTTGTTCCAATGGCTGTTGTTGGTTCCTTTCCCACAAGTCTTCATTCCTCACCATGTCCTGCCACTTTATGCCCATTATCATTCGTAGGCATCTGTTAACGAAGGACCGGAGCCTTTGTTGAATGACCTTGGTCGTTCTCCATGTCTCCGCTCCCTACAGCAACACCGATTTGACACTTGCGTTGAATATTCTAATTTTGATGCGAATCTTGTCGAAATAATTTTATTTAATATAAATAAGTAAAGGCTTAGATAAATATTGAAGCGTACATAAAAATGCTGACATGTCTTTTTGTTTGGAGTGAATTAGGACGCAAGCTTGCCTAAGACGGAAGTGTCGGACCGAAAGGTGCACATATCGCAGTCAAGCTGTAAACTAACGACACAACACATTCCGTTCTCCGGACTATATCCTGCTGCTTGCAAAGTCATGTTCACGGCTTGGTAGCTGGAGATTGAGAATGAACGCAGAAGAAGAAGAAGGACGCAAGTACATACTAGAAAAATGTATTTAAGAAAGAAAATGTTAGCATTTTTTTTAAAGTTGTCAAAAAAGAAAGGGTTTGCAAAGTTGCCAGATTTATGGCAAAAAGTTACAGATCTCAGTTCAGTTCAAGTAGAATCTCTATATCGAAGGTCAGCGTCATTGCATCTCCAACGTCATTTGTCTCTTGTCTTGATCGCGCAATCTGCCAGTAATTTCCTTGTCCATCTTTTAATGTTGTTATTCCCCATATAGCGTTTCTAACTACTGGTATCGTTTTCACTAACGTGTTATATCTTTTGGAATGACCAACTATCTTAACTCTGCCTTCGTTTATCAATTCACTTAACTTTCCTTTCTCCAAGACTTTCTTATTTGTTTTGTTTTCTTCGCATGAGATGAGCTAATTCTTTTATAAATCCACATTTCTAAGCATCAATTATGTTAAATTATTTGTTCACTGTTCACGCTTCTACATGATACAATAAAGATGAGTATACCAAACATACGAAGACACTTTAATTTGTGAGTTATTTGTTTGAATATAAAGTTAATTCAGACCTGGTCATTCCTCTTCTATGCTTGGATTCGCATTTTAAAATTTTTCGTTGTTATATTTCCAAGATAGGAGCAACTCTTAATCTCTTCTAGTGTTTGAACATTTATTTTTACGTGTAGAGTAGGTTTCGAATTCACTTTGCTCAATATCGTAGTTTTCGTTTTCTCAAAGATATTTGTATAATTCTGCACTCATTATTTGCTTCCATCTATCAGAAACGTGCAATCCGTATAACCTGCTATTTTCTTATTAATATTCCAATAGTAATGAGTCCTCGCTTTGTGTTTGTCCGTTGAAACACTTGTTTTTTTTTGTAAATGCTAAACAGTCAAAGCAATGATACACATACATGTCGCATTCGTCTTTAAAAAAACAAACTAATGGACATGCGTATTTCCTGTCATATACCACCTCATACATCATCACGCACATTAATCCGTTGCTATTTATATCACACCCTTTACCTTTATTGAAATAATTTATATCGGCAAAGTTCAATTTCGACGAATCTGATTGCGATTGATCAAATTTAATGTATTTTCTGTTTACCTGAAGTTATCAGATTGCCAGACCAAAATTTGAAGAAAAAAAACAAAAAACAATGACCAACAAAATAAAAATAAAAAGGCAGTGATATTTCAAACATCACACACACACACACACACAAACACACACAAGCACGCATACACACACGCACACACACACACACACACAATTACAAAAATTAAAAGAAAGGAAAAGAACTAAGAAAAAAAACTAAACACCGACTATGTCTGTTACATGAACATATTAGGGTTTAACATTTAAATGATTCGTTGCTCTTATACGAAGACTTCTCCAATGTGGGAATATTAATGAACACAACTAGTACGTGAGTGTTTGCTTACACCCTGAATGAATACGAAAATTAGCAATCCGGGAAGTAGACTTAGTGAGGCCAGCCGGAACCGGATTGAACAGATTTAACGCATGCTAATTTCTTTTATCTGAACACACGTGAACAGCAGATACACTGATTTAGCAACATTACAAAGTCTAGCAAGACAACTTATAGATAAACGAAAAATGAAGTCCTCAATCGATCTTTCAAATTCAATTAAATGCGCCTACAAAACATACCTCATTAAACTCATCTACATAATTAAAACAAGAAGAACTTGTAACAAACCTCATTACCCAGTAAGTATCGAGAATGCACAGGATTTGGCTGAAAGGACATGTGCAGAAAATTTATAAACTAAAAACAGAAAGAAATAGATATTCAGGCGCATGTGAAAGTGAATTTTAAAAACGAGAGTAGTAACCATAAAGTAGGCCTTGACATTAGTTAGCTAATTAGTTAGTTAGTTAGTTGCCCATCACAAGCAAACATTTTGACAGCGTCAGCCATGTTTGTTCAGATATGACTGTATATGACTGTATATGACTGTACATTCCGATCTGAGCGGGACACACTCCACCACGCGTAGGGCACACGTGAACAGCATTTATATTGGGACGTCTTGCACTCTTTCCTTTCGTGCTGCTTGGTTTTCTTGTGTAATGGTTCTCTGTTCAATAGTGTGATGTGTGATGGCAGGGCGCCAGGCTGAGCGGTTTGGAGCGAGCAACTCTCAGACAGCAACATCAATGGATAAACTATTCAAAGAAACTTTCAGAGTGGATCTATATCGTTACTTCTACCCTCCCCCCCCCCCCCCTCTATACACTAAGACAAGCACTGTCCTGCCCTGAGCTCACAGTACAACAGTTGTTTAGGGCTGCGCTCCTCTGACATGCAAGTAACATTCCCATTCCATCTGATCTGGGCTTTTTGTAGCAGTGTATGGATGCCAGAAATTCTGGCCCTGTTGAGGATTACAGAGTTGGACACTCGATCCTGCCAACCGACCCTGAGCTGAGAAGGTTTACATGAAAATGATTAAGTTTCCTGACATGCCTGCTGTAAATTGTCCATATTTCACATACATACAGAAGGGTGGTTAGCACTTGACATTAGAATAGAATGTGTCACAACCAAGTTTCCATCTCAACGAGGAAATATACAAATATGTTAGAAATGATTTCAGTCCTTTGACAAAAACATTTCTATAATAACCTAAAATAAGTTGTCTTTTCCCTGAAGAATATATATAAATTACTTAGCCTCAACGGAGAAGTACACAAAAGAGACTGACTTATCTGGTCAATAGAAAAAAAACTAACATTATATTGTTTTCCTCTCTCGTTTACTATGGATATTAGGAAAATGCAACACCAGCAGAAAATCGAAAGCGTGAACCGTATTACCCTTTTCCAATCTGCCATACCGTTTTTGACTGCACATGATATGACGTATGGCAAGATGTTTCAGTAGTGGCAAAACACAGGTTTAACTAATGGTGAACTGATGGGGTACTAGGTATCTCTTGATAAATGTACGTGTTTATAACATTATTCAACGTATCCCCTGCATCTCGTACCCGCCCCCTAGTCGTTTTGTCCTTGACTTGCCACTGGGGTCGGGCGGCTCGAGACGAGAGAGTGAGGATAAAAAGTAGCGCAGTAAACTTTACTAAAAATAGCGCTAGCGAATAAATTATGCCATCATCTTTGCAATGGACGGCGGCCTTTGCCTTGTTGAAACATAATTAACCATCTTACGGGTAGATAGTGATTTTTCGAAAGACAGAGTGAAGTTCAACCAGGCTCAGACAATGTAGCGTATTTATCACTCTAAACAGAATTAGTTGCATCATTAACGTTCATATCTCGTGTTGACGAAACCAGTAAGACTTTTGTGAGAAACGAATTAAGACAAAAATCATAAACAGAAAATAGCGTTTGAATTGTGGCATAAGAAAGCGAAATTAACAACTCTGCAAGGAAGCATTGTGCATTGCTACTGTTATGGTATTTTGTTTCTCTTATACTGAATGTTGTTGTTGAATGCACACAACGAGTTAGTTTTCTCTTTTGTGCGCCCTGAAAAGGATGTAAAGTGGCGGGTTGTGGTTGTTGTGGCTTTCCTCACATCCCAAACGTGCTGATGAAGGCGGACAGGGGTCCTCCAGCTGGTTGTGCTATGCTTCACTTCATCTGCGTGTCGCTCACTACTGCAGTGATCACGTTGATCCCTCACCTGGTTAGCCAGACTGCCATGAAAACAACACATTTTCAGGGAGGACTACGGAGACGTCGAGGCAAGGGTCTTGACAAGTATATTTTGCCTGAACAACATGTCTGATCAATATGTTTTGCTAGACTAGACGTAAGTCTTCCTTCATAATAATAATAGGCCTACTGTAAAACATAATGTAAATTTTATATCTGTTTGTGGAATTCATTCTGACATGTGATAAATAAATTATGAAAACACTAAACTTCATTTTCTAACGTTAATTAATCTCTAACAAATCTAGAAAGAAAAAAAAAGCCCACAGAAAAACATTTATCTGAAAACAAATAATCTAAAAAAAATAAAAGAAATTAAAAAATAAAGAGATGAAATAGAATTTGACTTTTTAAACGTCAATTTGGCAACCAAAATAACCATTTCCACTTTCAGAATTTGAGTGGGTTTTCCGGGAAAGGGGGGTCAAGGGCGTTGGCTATTGGTTTCACTAAATGACGTGGTTCGTGGAATAGAAAGATACGCAGTTATCGAAAGGTAAATTGATATCGTCTTTATATTCGTCATCCTTTTTTTCGGTAATTTTGAAAACAATTTGTTGATCCTCTATGATGCTCATTCAATCATACTTATGATAGTTGGCGAGTTGATTCTAGAGACTTCTTTCCGACCCACTTTCTACTGACTACTGAACTAACTGTCATGGTGTGCAGCAAGTTGCACACCAGTTACTATAGTTAGAGAGTAGAGAGCCTTTAATTTATACCGTGAACAGGTAGGACATCCTCGTCTTCGACGTATCCCCATCAAGACGAAGTATTTAATCATGTTTCCTTATATGAAGTGCTGTTTCTAGAGCTGTCTATCAAGTCCTTCAGGATTTTGGTCTTCGTGAAAAATAATGTGTAAGTAATTAGTATCATAAGTAATAATGTATAGTGTGTGTGGTACCATGATTATATTTTAACCTAGATTCCCATATCTTTGATAAGTAGCGCTTAAAATAACAGCCAACAGTATTATAATGTATATTTAGCGATGATATTCGGAGGCCTATTTACAATACAAACGATATCTCTACACGAAGTGGCACTCATTGCAGCATTGCTGATTGAGTAGTATTGATGAGCATTCATTCATTCGTCGGGTAAGTTGTTAGTTTGTAAGACTGTTTCAGCCTCATACCTGTACATACAGTGTATGTACACGATATCTTAGGGTTTTAAGGAAAATGGTAAAGATATTCCCGTAACACTGGTCATACCGTCATGGGAATCAAACGATAGGGACTTTGCTGTTCTTGATCTCAGCTGTGTTTAAAGTAGGATTGCCAGTTCCCTTCCTCGCTGCCATTACTTCAACAGTAAGTCAGATACCTGTTTGCAGAGCTTTGTTGACTGGAGCATATCAATAATGGGGATCGATCCCTGTACTTTTTATGTGATAAGTCACTGATAAGAAAGCATTCTACCACATTGATATTCATTCCCAATGTTCACCAGATGAAAAATAAATAAAACAAAAACATAGGAAAAATTATTTCAAATATTTCCAAGTTTTAACAAGCAGAAAAGGTTTATCTGTTTTTAAAAAAATCTACTTGTATAGAAATATATCACCTGGTTGTTACCAGGGCATGAAAGTAGAGCAAAGAATAGTCACACTGCAACCTGGCTGGTATGTCATAAGAGGTCACTAAGTAGTATTGGATATGGAACTGGCTACCCCATCTTGTTACAAACCTGTGTTGTTGTATGATTTCTCTTCTGTTCTCTATCCATCCATCTGCCATGTCCACTCATGCCTTGTAGCCAGATTTTCTGGCACAGAAAGTATGCAGAGGTAGTTAGTTAATCAGGTTTAATTTGCATGAGATGACCAAACTATCAAACCATTGTGTGATTTTGTCTTCAAATGTATTCAGCCAAAGCATTAGTTTTCACCATATTTATTTTGTCCTAATTTCTTGTCTTCTCTTCTAGTGATGGCAAAAACTTTCCTTAGACATTTCATTTAATATAATGTCATTTTCCTGTCCTGTGCCTTAGATAAAGAGCAAATTTGACATCGGTAGCATTATCATTATGCATCTCATGAGAATTCACTCTCAACAACTTCCACTAATAGTTTACAATGCTGGTAGATCTGGCTACGGGGCAAGAGGGTGGCCAAGAGGCAGATGGATACATGAGATTATAATGATTGTGCAGTGACTCAATCTCATATTGATTGATGCAATGCACTTGGCCCTGGACAGACGCCTTAAACGCCTAACGACTTAAGTGGAAAGAAAACTAGCTAGCATCATCTGGTTGATCAGTCCTGAGACTGTCTGTAAGGTTGTCTGAGCATGCCTCTCCATTTGACTCTATCCTCTGGTTGATCAGTCTTGAGACTGTCTGTAAGGTTGTCTGAGCATGCCTCTCCATTTGACTCTATCCTCTGGTTGATCAGTCCTGAGACTGGTTGTAAGGTTGTCTGAACATGCCTCTATACTTGACCTTATCCTCTGGTTGATCAGCCCTGAGACTGGTTGTAGGGTTGTCTGAACATGCCTCTATACTTGACCTTATCCTCTGGTTGATCAGTCCTGAGACTGGTTGTAAGGTTGTCTGAACATGCCTCTATACTTGACCTTATCCTCTGGTCAGCGAAGAAAGTACACATGGCCATAGCAATTACCATTTCAGGACACACTTTACGGAGGACTATTTATACTACCCAGCATTCTCTGGGATAGTTATGTAAGTCAACCAGCGCACTCCTCTGCCCATATTTTCTCACCATCAAACTCGTCCACATCAAACTCTTCCCCATCAGCCCAGCCATCCCTCTGTCCTTCTCTTCCGGCTCTAGACATGTCCGCATCTATCTCTTCTCCCAGCCCGCCTACTCTCCACCAATCTCTTCACTCCAGGGTCCAGACGGATTGTATAAGGAACAAAGAGTTCATCGTGCCAGTACTTGCAGGTAAACAATTTTCGCTATATGCTTGAAACTTACGAAGGGATTGACATAGCGACTTAAAATAAGTTGTATTGATCTATAAATCCGCCAGTGAACATTTCAGCTCAATACATCGTTCTGTATGCGAGTTATGGCGTCTTCACTACAGGTTTTTCAAAGCTCAACCGCCTACTAGAACAAGAGGACATAGCTACAAATGATTTAAAGAAAGGTCCAGATTAAATACTATGAAATATTTTTTTAGTAAAAAAGTGTTGAATGCTTGGAATGCATTGCCACAGGAAATAGTGGAGGAGGGGTCAATTAATGCATTCAAGAATAAATTGGATGTGCATAGTTATTCTTAGATCAAGAGAAGTAAAAGAAACTGGCTGTATACAAACTCTGCAGAATCTTCTAAACCAGTATAAAGATGTTAAGTTCAGTTATATATATATATATATATACACACAAACTTTCAAAACTATAGTATAGATGTCATGTCTTACACTGACCATTGCTTGCTTTAGTATAGATGTCATCAGTCTCACACTGACCATTGCTTGCTTTAGTATAGATGTCATATCTTATACTGACCATTGCTTGCTTTAGTATAAATGTCATGTCTTACACTGACCATACCTTGCTTTAGTATAGATGTCATCAGTCTTACACTGACCATACCTTGCTTTAGTATAGATGTCATCAGTCTTATACTGACCATTGCTTGCTTTAGTATAGATGTCATCAGTCTTATACTGACCATTGCTTGCTTTAGTATAGATGTCATCAGTCTCACACTGACCATTGCTTGCTTTAGTATAGATGTCATCAGTCTCACACTGACCATTGCTTGCTTTAGTATAGATGTCATGTCTTACACTGACCATTGCTTGCTTTAGTATATATGTCATGTCTTATACTGACCATTGCTTGCTTTAGTATAGATGTCATGTCTTATACTGACCATTGCTTGCTTTAGTATAGATGTCATGTCTTATACTGACCATTGCTTGCTTTAGTATAGATGTCATCAGTCTTATACTGACCATTGCTTGATTTAGATATATTGAAATGAAAAAGAAGAAGAAAAAAAACAATTATAAGAAAATGATGAGTAGAGTTAAACATTATTGTGAACAATTTTCTCCTATTTCCTCAGTAGAGAGAGAGAGTGGGGATGTCACATGCTCTATGTGCATGAAGGCCTCTTTCTGATAAAATGCAGGATTTGTACTGGGATGTGGTAAAGCATCACCAAAGGTGCATGAACCTTGCGATCTGTATTGGATGTGAAAACCCTTTAAAACATGGAGGTGTTCTCTGCTCCATGTGTCAGATATTCAGGTTAGTAGTACATATTACGCATATATCATGATTGAAGTCTATGAAATCTATGAAAATCATCCAGTATCCCCAATAACATACATCAGAAGGGGGAGCGAATTTCCAAATAAACAACATAGGGTGGAGGCAGTTGGAGTGGTATGCAGCCGGGCGGAACTAGTAAAACCATTGTCCCTGATCAGTACTGATCAGGAAAGAGCTGGCCAATGACAGCCTCAGATCCTTTCAGCGCAGGAGGGTATGAACATCCCAATTGCCCGCTGGTTACTTTGTCACGAAACTACACGACTGGAATGTAACACAACAGTCTTCTGGTGTCGCTGTAGTAGAAAGGTCAGGCACTCACCTGCCAAAGCGATGAGCAAATACAGTGGACTATCGAATCCCACAAGATCAAGATGCTGAGCAGCGCAAGAGCTGCAGTGGTCAGCGACCCATAGCTGACTGCTAGCGTCAGGGCCAGCGAACCATAGCTGCCAAGACCCTTCTACACCTCCACGCGGTGATCCTGGATAACAGGCTGCATCAGGCAGACTGGCTAAGGAGAAGGGATCGAAGAGGGAATGCTAACCCGGTACTCAAAAAATGCTTGCTGAAGTCGGATGTGTTGGACTGAAAGGTGCAAATATCGCAGCCAAGCTGTAAACTACGACACAACGCATTCCGTTCTCTGGACTACATTCTGCGACTTAAGCCCTTTCAGTGTTTGGTAGTGGGAGATTGAGAACGAACGAAGAAGAAGAAGAATCCCACAAGTTTTAAAGTGACTCCTGGCCTCACGGGAAGTGGGACCAGAGCACCTGCATCCTGAGTTGCCTCCCGTCGTCTTGACTAATGTCTTGCCACTCGTTCAATGCTCAGGACCAGAGAGTGACGTTGATGACAAGCGCAGTTTCATTCTCACTATAATCCAAATACAGCGCAAGTTACATCGTCAAGACAAAACCGTCTGTTTGATGTGGCCATCAATGCTTGTGATAGGCAACTAATATAAGAAAGATATTACACAAGAACTCAAAAAGAAAATGTGATGGTATGGCAGCAGTCCATATGACATCCATATATTTCCTCTTTTCGCTGTTTTGCTTTTCAGCGTCAGGTTATAAAAAGATCTCTGGAACCAGCCCGATTGTGTGCCCCAGTGGCATTCACCCCCTCGCATATTTCTTAAAGCCACCTTTTTCGTGCCAGCTTTTGGCCTTGAATTTATTGTATTTGTATTACCTCTCTGGGATCAAGATGCTGAGCAGATGCTGCAGTGGTCAGTGACCCATAGGGTTTGGTAGTGGGAGATTGAGAACGAATGAAGAAGAAGAAGAAGAAGTATTACCTCTCTGCCTTCCTCTGTCTCTCATTCCTACTATCTTTCCCGTTGTCATAGCTTGCTCCAAGCCACCTTTTCTCATAACATACCCGAAAATGGATAACTGCCTTGTTTTGATCCTTGCAATAAGTTGTCTTTGTGTTTGTGCCTCCTCGAGTACTGTATCATTAGTTGTCTTTGTGTTTGTGCCTCCTCGAGTACTGTATCATTAGTCTTCTTTGGAGTCCATGGGATCCGCAGCTTCATCTGTAAAACCACATCTTTGTTGCTTCCAAAGATCTAATTGCTTGTTAATTATCCATGATTCACTGCCATATGTCAGTACTGGTTCCACCTAGCATCCAAGAACACTCTTTCTTAATCCCAGAAACAAGATTTTGTTGCAGAATATTCCTTTCATGATCTTCTTCTTCTTCGTTCGTTCTCAATCTCCCACTACCAAACCCTGAAAGGGTAAGTAGCAGAATGTAGTCCAGAGAACGGAATGCATTGTGTCGTAGTTTACAGCTTGGCTGTGATTTTTGCACCTTTCGGCCCAACACATCCGACTTCAGCAAGCATTTTTTTAATACAGGGTTAGCATTCCCTCTTCGATCCCTTCTCCTTAGCCAGTCTGCCCTGCTGCAGCCTGTTATCCAGGATCACCGCGTGGAGGTGTAGAAGGATCTTGGCAGCTCTTGTTCGCTGACGCTAGCAGTCAGCTATGGATTGCTGACCACTGCAGCTCATGCGCTGCTCAGCGTCTTGGTCCCTACAGCAGTGCAGTTTTATAGCAATGGTTTTTTTAAAGATGGGGTTACTGGCCCCATGCACACCCCACCATAGATGCTTCTTATGAGATGTAAGGAAAGAAAAGTGGGTCTTTTCTGCCTTTGACCCGTTCCGTTGACTTCTGACATCGTCATCATGTGCCGCCTCCGGATGATGATGATAATGGATCTCCATCTGTCTCTGTCTCGCGCCAGCCTGTTATTTAGGATCACCGCGTGGAGGTGTAGAAGGGTCTTGGCAGCTATGGTTCGCTTGCCCTGAAGCTAGCAGTCGACTATGGGTCGCTGACCACTGCTGCTCAGCATCTTGATCCCCTTTCATGATCTAAAATACCAATTTTGCTTGGGCCATTCTGCATTTTATTTCGTAATTGCATCTCCCATCTGATGTTATGTATGTGCACAGGTATTTAAACGTGTTAACTTGTCTCAATTTGGTTCCCTTCACTTTGCCACAGTATTTTGGAGAGCCCGGTTTCTTAGTCACTACCATCACTTTCAATTTAAACTGAGGACTTTCTTTCACTTTGCTGAACTACCATGTTTACCATTTCCTGCATGTCGAGTTCATTCTGGGCTATCAAGACAATATCATCAGTATATCATAGATTATTTATGTTCTGTCCTCTGATTGATATTCCCGAAGTCTAATACTGGTGTTGTTCCAATAAGTCTCCTCATGGCTTTGTTTCTGATCTTGTCTTGTCTATTTACACCCAAAATTCTTCATAGGCATTAAATTTCTGCTGTTACGATTTGTCATTTTTCTTTTGTTGTCCAGTTTTGATATTGGTAGCACAGTGTCGAGACGTTAGTGTCCAGTTTTGATATTGGTAGCACAGTGTCGGGACGTTAGTGTCTAGTTTTGATATTGGTAGCACAGTGTCGAGACGTTAGTGTCCAGTTTTGATATTGGTAGCACAGTGTCGGGACGTTAGTGTCCAGTTTTGAAATTGGTAGCACAGTGTCGGGACGTTAGTGTCCAGTTTTGATATTGGTAGCACAGTGTCGGGACGTTAGTGTCCAGTTTTGAAATTGGTAGCACAGTGTCGGGACGTTAGTATCCAGTTTTGATATTGGTAGCACAGTGTCGGGACGTTAGTGTCTAGTTTTGATATTGGTAGCACAGTGTCGGGACGTTAGTGTGCAGTTTTGATATTGGTAGCACAGTGTCGGGACGTTAGTGTCCAGTTTTGATATTGGTAGCACAGTGTCGGGACGTTAGTGTCCAGTTTTGAAATTGGTAGCACAGTGTCGGGACGTTAGTGTCCAGTTTTGATATTGGTAGCACAGTGTCGGGACGTTAGTGTCCAGTTTTGATATTGGTAGCACAGTGTCGGGACGTTAGTGTGCAGTTTTGATATTGGTAGCACAGTGTCGGGACGTTAGTGTCCAGTTTTGATATTGGTAGCACAGTGTCGGGACGTTAGTGTCCAGTTTTGATATTGGTAGCACAGTGTCGGGACGTTAGTGTCCAGTTTTGATATTGGTAGCACAGTGTCGGGACGTTAGTGTCCAGTTTTGATATTGGTAGCACAGTGTCTGGGTGAAAATCCTTATGGGAAACAAAAAAGAAGACAAATGGTCAGTTCATTAATATAAATTTAAAAAAAACACAAAAAAACTGTCATACAACATTTTTCCCATTGCTGGGGAGGTCGAGGGGTCTTGAAGGCTGAGGACTACAGACCACTTCGCCACTGCTGTCGCCACGTCATGTGCTTGCTGTGTTTATTTATTTCACCCCTAACAGAGAAACAATATCTGCCATGCCGGGAATTATAACCGCTGCCCTACTTGTCGACAGGCTGGCCTCCCAACCATTCGGCCACACACACCTAATAATAATAATGCCATTAACATCATTGAGGACCGCCAACATTATCCCACAACATACTACTTCCCAAGTTTAACAATTTTGAGCTATGATCTTCCCCACTCTGCTATATGCATGCAGGATTTGGACTGTTTATGCAGGACTGAATCACTTTGTTCTGATAAGAGCAGACATGTCAAGCATGTAGATGACACCACTGTGATGGGCTGGGCATCTTGTGTGCAAGCATAGGCACAAGACTACTGAAGAAACTCCTGTATAGTGAGCTCATGATTTTCCTGATTTTTGCCATAAGCTGTCTTTGTGTCTGCGCTTCCTCGAGAATGACATTATTTCTTCTTCTTCTTCTTCGTACACTGTCAGATGTCAACTTGAATTTGTTAGAAGAAAGCAGCTGTCATCCTGAGGCTGTCAACACTGCCATAGAGCTTGTCTAATGTTGTCACTGGTGATGGCCACATGTGCTTTCTCTGGTCGTATGCCGGGCAATTTTGCAGCAGATGTTCAGCGGTCATTTTCCCTGTACCACAGGTGCATTCGTCCGTGCCACCTATCTTCAGTTTATTGAATAGATTGTACCTCACTCTGTTGTGGCCTGTGCGGAGTCTGAAGACCACGACCTGCTCTCTTTTGTTCAACTGGTAAAAGGCATCATTTTTTGTGTAGCCTGTATGCTCTGTTTCCAATTTGGCCATATCTGGCCTTAATAAACCTTTTGGACTCTTCGTAGGTCACACTAGAATCTGGTTGTGGTAATCTTGCACATTCTTTTGACAGTCTGTCTGCTTCCTGAACGACATTATTTGACTTTTTTGCAGTCCTTGGAATATTCAACATTCTTCTGTAAAACAACATTTCTGTTGCCTTCAATGATCCATGTACCTGCTTGCTGATTGTCCAATTGTCCATCACTCACTATTGTATGCCAGCACTGGTTTCATACAGCATCCAAGAACTCTCTTCCTTCAATCGAGTGATCGGATTTTATATAAATATATATATATAATTTGAGGTAAAATCTGCTATTTATGTTAAAACTTATCAGCTATCTGAAGCAGCTCAACTTTGGTAAGATTTAGTTTTTTTTTTAAGTGTGCCATTTCTAGACCCTTTAAAAAAAAAAAAATGGAAAAGGCTAGTTGAACACAAAGATAATGAACACAAAATGTTGACATATACTAAATATACCATTGCATTAAAGAAACTTCTAAATACGGTTGTAATTAAAATAACAAAAATCGTACAAAATATAACTCAGTTTAGTTCAAGTGCCATTTCCACATTGAAGGTCAGCTGCAATGGATCTCCAGTGTACTCTCTTGCCATTATGGTACAATCTGACAGACTTCTTCTAGTCCATCTCCTGTTGTTATCCATCCACTTATAACGTTGTCTGCCCCTTTAACAAGGAGGTATATCTTGTTATGTGACCAAAAAATGTAACTGTCTAACCCTGATTTAGGTCCTTAATTTTCTTTTCATCCCCCAACTTTTTCAGTCCCTCCAAATTTGTCTTCTTTTTTTTCCAAGAATTGCAGCCCAAACTTCTATATACCCACATTTAGAAGACTTCAATATTCTTTTCTAATTTGTGATTCAGTGTCCATGTTTCTGCTCCACAAAGTAGTGACGATTATACATAACTCCTGAAAATTCTCATTTTCAAATTATGATTTATCTGTTTGTATGTAAGAATGTGTTGCATGTTGCTGAATACCATCTTGGCCATACCTATTCTCTTTCTGATTTCTTTTTCACAGCTGCCTTCTTCCGTTATTATATGACCTATATAAGGGAAACTCTGTACCTGTTCCAGAAGTTGATATTTTATTGTTATCTACATGCATGGTTTCTTGTAACCTTTCCCAAGAATCATATAAAATATTACTAAAACTTACAATTTCACAGATATACTTATCTTTCTATTTGCCTTACAGATATTGCAGTCCTTCGTGCTTGGAAAAGGATAGACCTCGACATTCGTTTGTATGTTATACCATTGTAATTGGCAAAGAAGAAGGCATTGTGTTTCCTGAACATTTAAAGGATGTGCTTTTTGGTGTGAGTCACAGAGCAAAGCTGCTTGATTCTGAAGGAGACTTTATTTCACCTGCCGTCATACAAGATGCATATCTGGTCAGAGGATCTAATTCCTTCTCACGTGTTATATCAAACTTGCAAGATGATATTAGACGATTGGTTGAAATCGATGAATGTAAGATACAAAATCCTGATCAAACATATGTTAATGCCTCAAAAAACATCAAAATTACTGCAAGTGGCAACATAAAATCTGCTGGCGCACCAGAAGTCTTTAAAGAAAGAACTTCATTCAAGAAAGGGGAGAGTAACTTTTGTTTATTGAACCCTTTATCCACTTTAGAGAATGGAGACTTCGGAAAATGTGATAATGCAAGAACACAAATTTTTGACCAAAAAAATGGTAAAGAAACAAGACTAAAGGACAGTCAGACAAGTCCAAAAAAGTGTCAATCCCAACCTATTTTAGGTAACGCGGAAATTTGTGTTGATAGCAACGAACATAAAGATGATTGTGAAGAAGGGCAGAGCATAAACAGTGAGAGTACAGGCTTCGGAATTATTAAAAGTAGTCAAGAAGGGAACAGCTCTCCCTTTGATAGCCAATCTAACAAGAAAATTGCTAAAAATAGTGAAGCCAAAGAAAAAGATGAATTCGGTTTAGATTGGTGGGTAAAAAAAAAAGAAAAAACACCCAAGAAATCTGTGCAGGCTAACATATCCAGACAATCAGAAAGTAACAACAAAAGTAAAAACAGGAATAATGCTCATGGCCGCAGCGCAATTCACAATGCAAGCAGTAGTTTAATGGAAGATGTACCAACAGGCAATTGCAGCTCAGCAGCAGCCCACATCAGCGGTGGAAATTCTGGTTCCAGCCAGGTTAAAAGACGGTTAGAATCAGAATTTGGCTCAGGGTGGTGGCAGAACAATGTGCCAGGAAATTCGAAGACTGCAACTTCTTCATCTGCGAAGCACATTGACTCGTCAAATCCAATGTCCGGTGAGTTAATTAGTGAAAATAAAAAACAACAAGATGGTGGTGTGAGAAATGCAAACAGCAATAATGTCCTCACCAATAGTCCGTCCAGCATCGGCAACTTAAACAGTGATATTAATTCCAGCAACAGCATCCACAACAACCGTGTCCCTGGCAATAATTCCACTAGAAATTGTACTTCCACCAACAGTACTGTCATCAGTAGTACTATCAGCAACAGTTCCGTCGGTACTCACATCAGTACTATCAATAACAACACGCCAAAAACTGATCCAAACCATACTGGTCATTGTGATAAGAAGATTACTCTGAACAGCAGTGCCTCCAGCAACATCATTCCCAGCAGCAGCATCCACAACAACAGAGCTTCCAGCAACAGTATTCCAAACTACAAGGTCACACACAGTCAGACTGACAGGCAATCAGAAGGCAGAGATTTCGGTTCAGGTTGGTGGAAGCCAGTAAAGGGCAAAAAAGGAAAGGCAAATCCATCAAGGCCTAACTCAGGTCATGTTCCGGCCAAAGAACACACGCAAATGAATGTCATAAGACCAGACCCTATTAACAGTTGCCACGACATCGTTTCGTATAAAACATTTATATTACCTGGTAAGTGTATAGACATAATTATATATTTTTTTTTTCTTGTTTGCCTTACTTCTATATTCCCTAAGGCTGTGTGCATTGCAATATGTTTTAATTTTGCGCCTGTCGGCCCAGTGCATCTGACTTTGGCATGCATTTTATGTAAGGGTCTGCTTCCTCCTGCATTTTCTAACGGTTTGCTTCCCCAGGGTAACGGCCTATGCTGTGATTGGCAATCGAATCCAGAACCTTTGGGTTATGAGACATGTCACTTAACCACTAGGTCACGCCGTCCCCACTTTATAATTTCAATAGGAACATGGGGTCACTGCTATAGTTAGCCTCGGAACAGACATCATCATATTTGCTTATCATTTCAATGGGAGCATAGGGTTACCACTATAGTTGGGCTCTGAACTGACATCATATTTGCAGGGTAAAAGGTGAAGGTAGTCCCAAAAAGGATACTGCAGTTGGGGATCAAGTGTTAGAAATACCACTGTTACTAGACATCATGTTTTTATGAGGTGGAGAGGCCAGTTTCCTTCCTCGCTATCTGTCCTTCTGCAACAGTAAGTCAGTGTAGAAAAAAACTGAGATACCGCACTGAGACGAAAATATAAACGAAGCATATGTTACCACCAATAGGCCTTCATCGGGGACAATGAATAACAATATTAATGAACTAGCAAATCATAGAAGAATCCATAAATGTAGGATGTCTTCTGCGTACGCTGTCAGACGTCAACTTGAATTTTTTCAGGGTCATCCTGAGGCTGTCGACACTGCCATAGAGCTTGTCTAGTGTTGGCACTGGGGATGGCCACATGTGCTTTCTCTGGTCCTTGTATGTCGGGCAATTTTGCAGCAGATGTTCAGGAGCCATTTTCGCTGTACCACAGGTGCATTTGTCAGTAGCATCTATCTTCAGTTTATTGAATAGGTGGTACCTCAGTCTGTTGTGGCCTGTGCATAGTATGAAGACCACCACCTGCTCTTTTCTGTTCAACTGGTAATAAGCATCATTTATTGTGTAGTCAGTATGTTTCCCATTTCTTCATGAATCTAGCCCTAATAAACCTTTTAGACTCTTCGTCTGTTGGACTTGAATCTGGTTGTGGTAACCTTCCACCTTCTTGTGCCAGTCTGTCTACCTCATTGTTGCCTAGATGGTTACAGTGTGATGGGACCCACAGTACTAGGACTCTTCTGGGTTTGGACTGCTGGCATTGTTGACAGAGTACAAAACTGAGATCGTTTAGCGAAATCAGTTCATTCCGTAACCCATGAGGTCGTTGGGGCACACTTAAAGACACTCCCACAACCCACGCCATCTCTGTCTGCTGCAGCCAGTCGCGCCTCTCTGAGACAAAGGTTTGACCACTCAGTGATGTTGTCTGCCCATCTTTTCCTTAGATGTCCCCGCCCTCTCTGTCCTGGTATGGAACTATGCAGTATAGAATTTGTAATTCTGCTGGACCCCGTGACGTGCCCATGCCAAGCCATCTTTCCCCTTTTTGATAGTTGTGAACAGATCATCAAAAGGCCCAATTGCGTTGTCCACGCTCCGTCGTATTTCTACATTCATGACACGATCCTTATATGTAACAATTGAGAGCCTTCTAAAGCACCTCATTTCCATTGCATGTATTCTACACTGGATGTCCGCAGTAATGGCCCAAGTCTCACAGGCATGCACAAATATCGAGAGCACCAATAAGCACATTACATTTATGCTGAGGGCGAGTCGTTATCCTGCCATATGGGTTTCAAATGGGTAAGCACCGCTGTTGTCTGTGCTATTCTGGCAATAATCTCAGACTGCGAGCTCTTGTCACTGATCTCAGATACTTGAATCGGTGTACGACTTCTAGTTCCTGACCATTTGCTTTTATCACAGATGTAAACCCTAAGGTAAATGGAGGAATAAAGACAAAGGCCGCTGTCCATCGTAGACGATGATGGCATAATTTATTTTGCTAGCGCTATTTTTAGTAATGATTAACTGCGCTACTTTTTATCCTCACTCTCTCGTCTCGTGCAAGTGGCAAGTGGCAAGTGGCAAGTCAAGGACAAGACGACTAGGGCTCGACTATGAGATGCAGGGGACTCTGCATCAAGCACCTGTGAAAAAGATGGCAGAGTCCGAAGTTGAACCCACACCACCTGATCACAAGGTCGGTGGCTTAACCACTTCGCCACGGAATCCCCAAATGGAGGAATATATCAGTAGTAAAATAAGGTACTTTTTGTGGAGAAATTGTGAGATAGCTGCTCACGAGTTGGAGGCGGATAACAAATGACGGTCAAAGGCAGGATGAAGTGACCATGAGGGCGGAAAAAGTGACAAAAGGCTGGATAGGTCAATAGCAGCAAAATACGAAAAGGTCAAATACTACTACCCATAATGTCATGACTGCTACCACCATCACCTCTACTATTACGAGCCGTGTTCAAATGAAACCGGACCAAACTGCAACAAGTGAACATAATACAATGCGCATGATGATATTACTTCTGGTGTAAACAGCACATACCAACCATCAAATTTGCAAAATTTCATTATCCTCCAACTTATAGTTTCCTCAGCGGACCATTGAAAACATGGCAGGTGGGATATAGAATCCGTCCAGTTTATCAGCGAGCGGTGATCCGGATTCGGTTGCTAACAGCTGAAGGACGTGAGTTAATGCAACAATATGCACCTGACCTGGTCTCGGAAGATCTTTCATTAACTCACGTCCTTCTTTAAACATCGTTGTCCAGTTCTTCACTGTTGTCTTCGACACACTTTTGTCACCATACACTGCCTGCATTCTGCTGTGAATGTTAACTGGTCGACATCCTTCAGCTGTTAGAAACCAAATACCACTCGCTGATAATCTCTGGATGGATTTCGCATCACACCCTACAAAACGATGCCTACCATCAACTCTCCAAGCAAGACCAGGTGATAATTCTCCAGCTACGCACAGGTCACAACAGATGTCATCTGTACAACAAGATTAAGATTGGCACTACAGACCTTTGTACCTGTGGCACAGCCTCCATGAAGGCAGAACATATTTTGCAGTCCTGTCCACTGTATACCGACAAAAAAAGTTGCATCTAGCAACAGTTAGAGTAATTGAAGTTGAGGTCTGAAGACGAACGAGGAAGTATCATACCTGCCATGTTTTCAATGGTCTGCTGAGGGAACTATGAGTTGGAGGATAATGAAATTTTGCACACTTGACGGTTGGTATGTGCTGTTTACACCAGAAGTGATGTTATCATGCGCATCGTACATATGTTCACTTGTTGTAGTTTTCAACTGAACACGCCAAGTACTATCCCATCTAGTGTCTGTCACTACCGACTATCACCACAACTACTACTACTACTGTCACCTTTACTATCACCACTACTACTAGTAATACTACTACCGTGTTTAAATTTTTTTATTCTCTTCAGAACAAATTCTACGATTTATGAAAGTGGCTTGTCGAATTGACTCCAGTCTTATTAAAAGTGAAGCGGCACACGGACGAGTTCTTGTGATGGCTCTTTTCATTGTTCCAGGATTGTGGAGAGGTATTTTTTTTCTTTTTGTGTATTTCTGAGGGTCTAGTGGTTAGATTTCTTACGTTTCATGGGAATGTACCGAGTTCTGAAGCCTTGACGTGCTGCCGTATACCTTGCCATAGGATAATGGGCATAATGTGGCAGGACATGGCGAGGAAGAAAGACCTGTGGGAAAGGAGCCAACAACTGCCACTGGAACACAAAATCAAGGGAAGAAAACGGGGCTCAATGGGACATATAATGCGAATGGCATGATCCAACATAGCCAGACAAGCTGTTGCAGGGAATCCTAAAGAAAAAAGGAGGAAAGTTTGACAAATAAATACACGGAGAAAAGAAAGTTGGAATGAACTACAATTAAATGATTACACCTGGAAAGAGGCAGAAAGAGCAGACCAAGACCGTGTAAGATGGCGGGGTGTTGTTAATGGCTTATGCACAGTAGTATCTCAGACATCAAGAATCAAGAGAGGGTCGTCATGGATGGCACAGGCTGAGACAACAATCGGACACGTCACTCCAGCTGAGACGATAGCCAGAGTCCACACTGGTGATAGAATAATAGAGTACCAGAGAGTCATCATAACCTAAGGCAAGGAGTGCAGAGAACGAAGCAATGGGAGAGCAGAGCACGAGGTAAATCAGCTTATAACTGAGAACACCCAGGAGAGTGAGGCTGTCATATACACCGATGGATCCGTCATGCGCAGTGGAACATCAGGCTGGGGTTTCTAGGCTAGAGTGAGAGGAGAGGTCGTTGCTGAGCACAGTAGGGCATACATGTCAAGAACCTCCAGTATTAGAATGTAGACAGAAGCAGTGACCTCAGCACTGAAATGGATATCTGAGACTTCTATAACAAGGGCAGTCATCGTGACAGACGCTCAAGCCGTACTTCAGAAAGTACAGAAGGGATGGCTTAGGTACGAGTGGATAGCAGCTGTTGAGGCTTCAAACCTCCAGGGGCTGACATGGATCTACTGTCCTGCTCATGCCGGGGTTCAGTGCAATGAAAGAGCTGACATAGTTTCACAAGCTCTCATCATGGGCACATTAGTGACATTTTGAAATCAATCAATGACCGCCTGCTGGATGAAGACACTGCAATAGATGAAGCAACAATCCACAGACTGAAAAGTTTTGACATTAAACGAGGTTCGAGCGGAGTAGGGCGCATAAGAGGACGGCACAGGAGAGAGTACAACCAGCGAGCTACAGGGACCATCAGCATCCATACCTTACGCCATTTGATGAGAGAGAGACTGAGCACCTATGGGTATGCCCGGAGTGCAGTGACATCGATTCTTAGAAACAGAAACAATGGCCTATGCACACAGAGGAGCAATGGGCTTTGATTGATTGATTGATTGAACAGAATGTCATATTATGGTTATTTGTTGAATGCTTATCATTCAATATAATGGCACTGAAGATGCAATACTGAATGAGCTGATAGCAGTCAGCTACTTATAGCTGGCTGCTTGCATCATGGTCAGTGACCCATAATTTACCAAGAACCTATTCCGCCTCCAAATTGTAGCCTTGGAAACAGATGAACAGAGAGGAATAGACCAGTGATGTTGTTGTTCATAGCTACTGGTGCTGAGTTAAGTTAACATATGTCGGCCTTGGGTGCTGGAGATCGAGTGTTTAAATCACGGCGGAGACCGGGATTTTTTCTAGTGAACTTTCTGGTATTTCCCCCGATTTCTTGGCAGTAGAGATCAGACACTCATGTGCAGTGTTGCGCACATTAAAAATCCCTTGGCAGTCGGAAATAAAAAAGAGTAGGCTTAACGGCCGCTGCCCGGCTAAAATTCAAAATTATGTTAAAAACCTACCCAATCTATTACAGAATCCTCACCAGTGCTATGGAGTTCGTGCACTGTGCTGAGATTCTCCAAAAATAAGGAGGTGGACAGAGCACTTATGGGTTAAACTTTGTGCGGGATCAAGATGCTGAGTATTGCATGAGCTGCAGTGGTCAGCGACCCATAGCTGACTGCTAGCGTCAGGGCCAGCGAACCAAAGCTGCCAAGACCCTTCTACACCTCCACACGGTGATTCTGGATAACAGGCTGCAGCAGGGCAGATTGGCTAAGGAGAAGGGATCGAAGAGGGAATGCTAACCCGGTTTTCAAATAATGCTTGCTGAAGTCGGATGTGTTGGACCGAAAGGTGCAAATATCGTAGTCAAGCTGTAAACTACAATACAACGCATTCCGTTCTCTGGACTACATTCTGCTACTTAAGCCCTTTTAGGGCTTGGTAGTGGGAGATTGAGAACGAACGAAGCCAAGTCAAACTGTGTGCAATGATGTTGATTCTTCGATTAAAACTGTTCTCCATCTTTTTCGTTCGTCCTGAAAAAGCCATTTGTTACGCTGTGTTGTAATTTACAGCGAAGCTTCAATATCTGCACCTTTCAGATCTCAGCAGTGCATATCTGGGACTGGGATTGCCTTTTCTCTTTGATCCCCAATCTCATAGCCAGGCTGCACAGCTGCAGTCTGTTTCCAGGGCCGTCACTTGGATTAGGGTCTTGGTCATCTGTGATTCGTTGACCCTGGTGCAAGCAGCCAACTATGAGTCCTTGGCGGAGTAATTTGTGGCCCCTCTCCTCATGTAAGTCTACTTTGTGGCCCTCTTCACATGTAAGCCTACCTTGTGGGTGGCCTCTCTTCACATGTAAGCCTACCTTGTGGTCCCTCTTCACATTTAAGCCTACCTCGTGGTTCCTCTCCACATGTAAGCCTACCTTGTGGTCCCTCTCCACATGTAAACTTACCTTGTGGCCCCTCTTCACATGTAATCCTACCTTATGGCCCCTTTTTACATGTAAACTTACCTTGTGGTCCCTCTTCCCATGTAAGCCTACTCAGTGGCCCCTCTCCACATGTAAGCCTACCTTGTGGCCCCTCTCCCATTGTAAGCCTACCTTGTGGCTCCTCTCCACATGTAAGCCTACCTTGTGGCCCCTCTCTACATGTAAGCCTACCTTGTGGCCCCTCTCCACATGTAAGCCTACCCTGTGGCCCCTCTCCACATGTAAGCCTACCCTTTGGCCCCTCTCCACATATAAGCCTACCTTGTGGCCCCTCTCCACATGTAAGCCTACCTTTTGGTCCCCTTGCACATAACTTACTAATGTTCTATTTATGGCCGTCATTCAGTAAGGAATGTTTCATTGAATCTTCTCTTTCTCGTTGGTATTTTAAATATGTTCATTTTAAGATAATAAAAATAATAAAAGATGAACACAAACATATTAATAACAAAATAAAAGGATTTGTTCTGTAAAAGTTGGATTCATTCAAAAGACTGCACTCAGTGGCTATAAAGGTCACAGTTTTCTCGACCCGGGCTGTGACAATGGTCATACATTTTCTAGTATGTCTAGTTGACACATAAAATGTCGAGGTGGTGGACGTGGCACAGCCCAACCAGTACGTTTCATAGTCAAATAGACTATATTTTGGTCCAAAGGAGATTCCGATCTAGCATCAATAGCGCCCAGACAAGAAGTTTCCCAGGGGCCGATGTAGGGAGCGACCACGACTTAGTGCTGATGACCATGCATCTCCGACTAAAGAAAGTTCTGAAAAGAGAGATAACTCGACTGAGATTTGACTTGGAGAAGTTGAAGTGCCCGGATGTAGTGGAGACCTTTGGAGCGGTGTTGGGGGGACGTTTCGCACCTCTCTTGGTTCTAAACGAGGAGGCAGATGTTGAGACGATGACTGAAGCCTTGAATTCGGCTTTACTCAACACGGCATCTGAGGTTCTAGGTAGGTGCAGGGTTAAGAAGAAAGCATGGATCACGAATGAAATACTGGACTTATGTGACAAGAGACGACGATTGAAGGGAGCGAAGAATACACTAGAGGGGATTCAGCGATACAGAGAGATAAATAGATCCATAAAGACCAAGATGAAACAGGCCAAGGTGGATTGGATAACGGCTCAGTGCGCAGTTATCGAACAAAATCTGGGACGAAATGATGCCAAGGGAGCATATCAATTAGTCAAGGACCTAGTAAGACCTGTCCAAAGTCGAAATACGACGATTCAGGACAAGAGTGGGAAATGTCTCACAGAAGCTCCCGACATTCGTGAGCGCTGGACAGAGTACTGTTAGGAGCTATATAAGCATGAAGATCGAGGTGACCCAAAAATTGCAATGTCTCCTGAAGTGAGTCTGATAGAGGAAAATTAAACAATAACAAGGGAAGAAGTATATGAAGCCGTGAAAATGCTGAAGAGAGGGAAGGCTGTCTGTGTGGATAATATTCCAGCAGAGCTCCTGCAAGTGGGAGGTGAGGCGACAATTACTACATCTGCAATAGAATTTGGCAGACAGGGGTGTGGCCCACCTGTTGGACAAAATCAGTCAATATTCCACTGCCTAAATCGGGAAACCTGAATGTGTGTCAGAACTATCGAACAATCAGTCTGATAAGTCATCCAAGTAAAGTTCTCTTGAGGATATTACTTAACAGACTGAATCCTCAGGCGGAGAGTATCATTGCCGAAGAACAAGCGGGCTTTCGAGCGGGAAGGAGTACCATCGAGCAGATATTTAATCTTCGTCTACTGAATGAGAAGTATTCAGAGTATCATCAACCACTCTACCATGCCTTCATTGATTTCCGAAAGGCGTTTGTCAGAGTGTGGCATGCGGCGCTATGGTCAACAATGAGGCATTATAAGTTCAACAGTGATATTGTGAGGGTAATTGCAAACCTTTATCAGCAGGCGACCAGCGCTGTCTCGGTAGAGGGAACGCTAGGCGATTGGTTCCGTACGACGGTGGGTGTGAGACAGGGTTGTTTACTCTCCCCCACACTCTTCAATATCTTCTTGGAGAGAATAATGGAGACGACCTTAAAAGGACATGTTGGCACAGTTAAAATAGGTGACAGGCTTATCACAAACTTCCGCTTTGCTGATGATATTGATGTATTGGCAGGCACAGAAAGGGAACTCCAGGAGTTGATTGGTAGATTGGATAGAACGGCCCTGAGTTTTGGTATGGAAATAAATGCTGATAAAACAAAGCTCATGACTAATAACGTAGCAGGGTTTCAATCTGTCATAGAGGCAAATGGGCAGGTACTTGAGGTGGTGAAACGTTTCAAATATCTTGGATTGCTGATCAGCGAAGAAGGTTCGAAGCCAGAGGTAATTGCAAGAATAGCACAAACAACAGCGGCGCTGACTAGGCTGCAACCTATTTGGCGAGACAAGTGCCTCGCCCTCTGCATAAAAGTCAGACTACTGCGCTCTTTGGTGCTGTCAATATTTCTGTATGCCTGCGAGACCTGGACCATTACAGCAGATATCCAGGGCAGAATACGTGCAATGGAAATGCGGTGCTATAGAAAACTCCTAAATGTTACATATAAGGATCGTGTCACGAATGTAGACATCCGTCAGCGAGTTAAAGACGCTATTAGTACTTTTGAAGATCTGTTCACAGCTATCAAAAGACGAAAGATGGCCTGGTGCGGGCACGTCGCGAGGTCAAACGGAATTCCCAACTCGATACACTTTGGATCCGTACCGGGACAGAGAGGGCGAGGACGTCCAAGGAAGAGATGGGTGGACAACATCACTGAGTGGTCAGGCCTTCGTCCCGGTGAGATACGTCAGGCGGCGACAGACAGAGAGAGCTGGCGTGAGATTTTCTTGTCTTCATGTGTGCCCCAACGACCTGATGGGTTACGGGATGAACTGAACTGAACTGAACTAGTTGACAAAGTCTTCTAATTCATGTCTTTTATTGCAGTGAGGCCCACGGTTCAATTCTGTATTGCCTATGGTATCAAAATGCTGAGCAGTGCATGAGCTGCAGTGGTCAGCAGCCCAAAGCTGACTGCTAGCGTCAGGGCCAGCGAACCAGAGCGAAGACCGTTCTACACCTTTGTGTGGTGATCCTGGATAACAGGCTGCAACAGAGCAGATTGGCTAAGGAGAAGAGATCGAAGAGGGAATGCTAAACCGATACTCAAAAAATGCTTGCTGAAGTCGTATGTGTTGGACCGAAAGGTGTAAATATCGCAGTCAAGCTGTAAACAAATGACATACCGCATTCCGTTCTCCGGACAACATCCTTCTACTTGCAAAGCCCTTTTCAGGGCTTGCTAGCGGGAGATTGAGAATGAACGAAGAAGTATTGTCTATAACTTAACTATTTATGTATTGTCTGCATATTTTCCAACTTTCATATAGTTCTCTTTGCAATGTTTGCTGCTGCTAAGCTTATCAATTCACATAATTGACATTTTTTTTTTCAATTGTAGCTTCACTGGGTGGATCTCGCGTCTCATTGTTGGTAGAGATTGTCTCGCGCTACCCCAGCGACATGCTAGGAATTATTATCCGTGTAAGTTTGCATCTGTCTCCATCATCATCAACAATCAACAAATCTCTTTGGCTCCTTGTTGAGCAGCTCTAAAACAAATACATGTCATCTCCTCCTGTCCTTACACTGTTTCAGCTCTTTCCACATGCCGCCTACCTTTTTAAGTCTGTCTCCAACTCTCCTTTTCTTATTATTTCAATTCTTACAAGCCAGATTTTTTAAACCAGTTTTTTAAGAAACATGCCTCGCTGGTTTCACTGTTGAAAATACAATGAGTTACTTCCCTTACCAAATAGTTCATTTTAAGTGCATCTCCGCATAGAAGGTTCCCTGCAATAGATTTCCTGTGTACTCTATCTCTTACCATAATGATGCAATCTGACAGACATTTTCCAGTCCATCTCCTGATGTAATCCGCCAACTTAAAACGTTATCTTGTTATATGACCAAAATAGCTGAACTGTCTAACCCTGATTTCAGTCATTAATTCTCTGTTTACTCTGAACTCATTCAATACTTCCACATTTGTTTTCTTCTCTTTTCAACAAATGTGACCCAATCTGCTATATACCCACATTTTGAAGGCTGCAAGACTCTTTTCCAACTTGTTATTCAGTGTCCATGTTTCTGTGCCATAAGGTAGTGATGAGTATACATAACGCCTGGCAATTCTCATTTTAAATGTATGGTTTATCTGTTTGTATGTCAGTATGTGTTGCATGTTAATGAATACCATATTTATATTTCTTTTGATCCTGGATAACAGGCTGCAGCAGGGCAGACTGGCTAAGGAGAAGAGATCAAAGAGGGAATGCTAACCTGGTACTCAAAAAATGCTTGCTGAAGTCGGATGTGTTGGACCGAAAGGTGCAAATATCGCAGCCAAGCTGTAAACTACAACACAACGCATTCCGTTCTCTGGACCACATTCTGCTACTTACCCTTTCAGGGTTTGGTAGGGGGAGATTGAGATCGAACAAAGAAGAAGAAGTATTTCTTTTTCTCTGTACATGTTCCAGTAGTTGATCTTTTATTTTTATCTGCATGCATGGTGTCTTGTTACTTTTCCCAAGTATCATAGTCTTTGTATCTTTATTTTGTAAAATATTATCACAATCTCCTGTAATTCTTGCTCACTTTTTTGCCATCAAAACTGTACCTTACACATATCTAAGATTATTCATTGGCACTCCTCCAATGACAAGCTCTGACATCCTCGCTATCTGTTTGAATATTTGTTCTGTGTAGATATTAAAAAGACAAGGGGATCATACACATCCCTGTCTCACTCCTCTTTTTACATCTATACTTAGAAAGAATTTTCTTTCCTGATTTTACTGCAGCAGTTTCTTCCCAGTACAGATTACTGAGCCGTTTTATGTCTTTACCATCAAGACCTATTTCTTGGAGACATTTAATTAATTTCCCTTGTTGGTAAATTCACAGAATTTATATTTAAAAAAAAAATTGTAGCTTTCCTGGGTGGATCTCACGTCTCATTGGTGGTAAGATGCTGAAACACTGATAAAACTAAATACATTTCGTTCAATGTGCAGTTAGCGATAAAAATATTCTTCTGGTGTCAAGGAGTCTACTATAAGACTGATAGGATCATTCTTTCCAGTTGTTAACCTTTAAGGCGCGGCTGTCAAAATTATTTTGTATGCATCTTCAAAATTGGAAATGAATTTTTTTTTTTTTACCCATAGCCATTTTTTAATGCTGATAACATCACGTCCATTTACACAGGTGTTTTTGCCGGTAAAAGTATTGTATGTTAGATTAAAAACAAACTTCAAAACCAAGCCATGAGAATCATAACTGGTGGCATGAAGTCAACGCCAATTGTAGAACTTGAAAAGATTACAAAACTGCAATCCATGACCGACAGAAGAGACTGCAGAGCCCAGCTGCAGTCAGAGAAACTCCGAAGACTGACGGACCATCCAATGTACCAGAGGCTAAACAATTTGGGAACTGGGAAACTAAAGCGGAGAAACTTTGCAGAAATAGCCAAAGCAAAGATGCACGAAGATCCCATAAACGCACTAACAACACCAAAACCCATCACTACTGTACGAAAACCTACTTGGAGGCAGGATATATTTCCAGAGGTGGTAGAAAATATACCAGGTATTGCAAACAAAAACTGCCAGACCGAAAAAGAAAGGAGAGACACTACCTTAAGCTTCATAACGAAAAGCTACCCAAGCATGGACTGGACCCATGCATACACCGACGGTTCTGTAACAAACACTACACAGAACGGAGGGGCAGGAGCATTCCTGAACCTACCAAATGGCAGAAAAATAACACTGTCATTCGCTACTGGTAAGTACACGAGCAATTTCAGAGCAGAGGCAGAGGCACTGAGGGCGGCAGTGGAAGAAATGGTAACACACAGTGAAAATGAGAGCCATATAGTCCTGCTGACAGATGCTCTCGAAGTAGTCACAGCGCTAAAAAGCCAGAAAAACACTGAGCTTAATGACTTAAGAGCAGCACTCTGCAAACTGTGCCAACAGTCCGCACCAAAAAGGGTAGTGGTACAGTGGGTTCCGTCACACTGCAACATCCAAGGCAACGAGGAGGCAGACAGACTGGCAAAAGAAGGTGCAAGGCTACCACAAATAGATACCAGTATGACGTACGAAGAGTCAAAACGGCTTATCAAAGCCAGGTACATGTCCAAATGGGAAACCGAACATACTGGTTACACCAAAAACGATGCCTATTACCAGTTGAACCGAAGAGAGCAGGTCGTTGTCTTCAGACTTCGCACTGGCCACAACAGACTGAGGCACCACCTCTTCAACAAATTGAAGATAGGGTGTACCGACGAATGCCCGTGCGGTACTGGTAAAATGACCACTGAACATCTGCTGCAGAACTGCCCGACATACGAGGATCAGAGAGAGCAGATGTGGCCATTGCCAGTGGAACTGCAAGACAAGCTCTATGGTAGTGGCGAGAGTCTCAGGATGACCGCCGCTTTTTTCGAGAAAATAATGGTTACTGTCTGACTGTGTACGCAGAAGAAGAAGAAGAAGATTAAAAATGGATTTTGAACGATTTTTCTTCCGACATTTTGCGAAAGGTGAAGTAGTTTGTTGGGAATGATCTTTATCGAGTAGATCTGTGTATTTTATTTGTTTAGATGCAATAACTACGTTTGAATTGGAAACTAACAGTTGTGTTGATATTATGAAAATAGAATCAATATGTTGTTATGGTTTCCATGGATTTTCTATCGGAGCGACCACGGCTAGCGGTCGATCCAAATTTGTGTCTTTTTCAATAAATTTTCACTTTCATCTTCTTGTATCTCAGAAATTAACAAACACACAACAAAACAATAACACAAACAAGTTCTTTATTCAGTTGTGTCTTTAGACACAAGAACATTATATTTATTGACCAACAAACATAAAAGTTAAAAGATTTTAAAGTCAACTGCGATAGCAAAATATAAACATGCCAACATTTTTGCAAAACAAATGTAGCGTGCTGAAGGTTACAAGTTAAAGGAAGGCGTGGTAACTCGTTCCATGCTTGTCTCCGTAGCCATCGCTTGCAACATATCTTCTAGCAACTTGATATTATTTTTTCCATTTTTCACGCTGGCTACACACAGTCAATAACTACTTTTTTATGTGAGAAATCTGGCAATTGTAAGCTGTTTGTATGGGGAAAAAAACATGAAAAAAAACTAGTAAAAGTTGATTAAGGTTAAGCTAAATCAAAATTTAAAAATGGGTATCAAGATGTTATATAGCAGAAGTACTTATTTGGTAGTGGTAGTTGCAACCTTCTACAGGAGAACATCAGGAAGAAGAGTAAGAGATAGATGATGGAAAATGTGGATAGGATAGACAGTGTAAACGAGACCTGTCGTAAAATTAGGAAAAATGTTATTCGAACCACAACAGAGGCAGAAAAAAACACGTACTACCACACTTTGCTACAACCCAGTAGAAAGGGAGATGACACTGGGCTACAAACCAGTAGAAAGGGAGACGACACTGGGCTACAAACCAGTAGAAAGGGAGACGACACTGGGCTACAAACCAGTAGAAAGGGAGACGACACTGGGCTACAAACCAGTAGAAAGGGAGACGACACTGGGCTACAAACCAGTAGAAAGGGAGACGACACTGGGCTACAAACCAGTAGAAAGGGAGACGACACTGGGCTACAAACCAGTAGAAAGGGAGACGACACTGGGCTACAAACCAGTAGAAAGGGAGACGACACTGGGCTACAAACCAGTAGAAAGGGAGACGACACTGGGCTACAAACCAGTAGAAAGGGAGACGACACTGGGCTACAAACCAGTAGAAAGGGAGACGACACTGGGCTACAAACCAGTAGAAAGGGAGATGACAAAAGAAGAAGAAGAACTGTTCTCTTAGTCAGTGCCTCTTCTTGCAAACATTCTGAAATGTTCTTTGCCATACAATATTCCTCATTCTTTGTCTCAAATATTTTCATGTTGTCACATTGATTTTACTGCTAAATTTTCCTATTGTTATATCGATATTAATGTTATATTTTCATATTGTCACATTGATTTTACTGCTAAATTTTCCTATTGTTATATCGATATTAATGTTATATTTTCATGTTGTCACGTTGATTTTAGTGCTAAATTTTCCTATTGTTATATCGACATTAATGTTATATTTTCATATTGTCACGTTGATTTTAGTGCTAAATTTTCCTATTGTTATATCGATATTAATGTTATATTTTCATATTGTCACATTGATTTTACTGCTAAATTCTCCTATTGTTATATCGATATTAATGTTATATTTTCATATTGTCACATTGATTTTACTGCTAAATTTTCCTATTGTCATATCGATATTAATGTTATATTTTCATATTGTCACATTGATTTTACTGCTAAATTTTCCTATTGTTATATCGATATTAATGTTATATTTTCATGTTGTCACGTTGATTTTAGTGCTAAATTTTCCTATTGTTATATCGACATTAATGTTATATTTTCATATTGTCACGTTGATTTTAGTGCTAAATTTTCCTATTGTTATATCGATATTAATGTTATATTTTCATATTGTCACATTGATTTTACTGCTAAATTTTCCTATTGTTATATCGATATTAATGTTATATTTTCATATTGTCACATTGATTTTACTGCTAAATTTTCCTATTGTCATATCGATATTAATGTTATATTTTCATATTGTCACATTGATTTTACTGCTAAATTTTCCTATTGTTATATCGATATTAATGTTATATTTTCATATTGTCACATTGATTTTACTGCTAAATTTTCCTGTTGTCATATCGATATTAATGTTAAATTTTCATATTGTCACGTTGATTTTATTGCTAAATTTTCCTGTTGTCCTATCGATATTAATGTTATATTTTCATATTGTCACATTGATTTTATTGATAAATTTTCCTGTTGTCCTATCGATATTAATGTTATATTTTCATATTGTCACATTGATTTTTACTATTGTACATTGAGTTAGACACCATTGATTACTCTAGTAATCCCCCAAAGTCACATCGATTGTATATTACTTATTTTTACATCCACAGGACAAGTTCGGCCATACAGCACCTGTAATTCTGAACACGACCGAATCATCAATTTATAAAATTCCAGAGACGAACGGTCAGCTGTCCGTGCCAATGTCTAGATGCCTTAAGCCAGGAAATTTCATAGTCTTGGGGGCAGTAAACTGGAGTCAGTTGCCGAACGGGGATCTCGGCATAGTAATTATGGACATGAAAGATGTAGGGTTTATTTTTTATGATCTCCTAGATTTTTAGTTGGTTATAGTTACAAAAAGGAGTTTGTGGCCGAGTAGTTTGTATACTAGTTTTATGACTAAATGGATGAACGTTCAAAACCTCAGTAAGACAGATTTTTGTCTGTTCTGTTAAAAATCTATGTTACTGCACTCCAGAGATACCCATAGGTGCTTCATCCCTTTCAGTAAATGGCAAAGGGTAAAGATATTGATGGTTTCTGATGTCTTCCGAAGCATTTTAGTCGACCTGTACTTCTACAGGGGTATACGCCCCAGTGCATGTCCCAACTCTGGCATATGCTGGATGTAGCCGGGAGCAGGATTGCTCAGTGGGTTAGGCTCAAGCAGCTAATTACTCTGCTATGGAGACTGGTTAACCAATGTGCGAATCCATCTTAATAGACTCAAACACTAGAGCAAAGTAGACCCACAGCCCTATAGGCACCATCTATGCTGCACTTAACAAACCACCTAACCATGCCAATGTTATTTTAAACTTCCTACAGCAATGACAAAGAGGATAACACATTAACAGAAACCAAAGACATACTGAATAGATGGAGAAATTACTACAGAACCATGTATCAAGATAGCATAAACCGCTCAGTTACAATCCTACCAAAGGATGAGAAAGAACCTGAACCAACATTGGAAGAAGTACGCTCAGCAATCAAAAGCATGAAAAAGGGAAAGTCCCCAGGATGTGATGATATCCCAGCAGACCTAATACAAGCAGGAGGGGAGACCAGTGCATGAGTCTGTCACAAGCTGTGTAAACAGATATAGCAGCAGCGCAGAGTAGCCAAAAGCATGGAAGAAATCAATTTATATTTCCTACCACAAAAAAAAGGCAACTTGAAGCTGTTCACGAACTACCGAACTATCACGCTGATCAGCCACACTAGCAAGATACTCTTGCGAATCCTATTAAGAAGGATAGAGAAAAGGTTTGAATCTGAAATTCACGTGGTCCAAGCAGGTTTTAAGAAAGACAGAGGTACCAGGGACCACTTATTCACTATGAGGAATATCTCTGAAAAATGTAGAGAGTCTAATGTAGACCTGTACACATGTTTCATTGATTACACCAAGGCCATCGATACGGTAAACCATCAAAATCTGTGGAAAATCGTAAAGGAAATGGGGTTTCCTGTGCACATTATACATCTCATTGAACCATATCAAGATCATCAAGCCGCTGTCCGAGTATCTGGGCAAACATCAAATTGGTTTGCAGTACAAATGGTAGTAACAACATATATGCAGAATGTGTAATGAGAAATGTTTGAGAAGATGAGAACATTGAAAGTTTCGACCCATTTACCATTGGCGGGTACGAGATTCCAGAGTTACGATAACACAGTGATACTACCAAGAAGTGCAGAAATTTCAGCCGTAAATGGACACAGTAAGGATAAAAAACTGTTTATAAATATAAATAACACAAAGATAATGATCACCGAAAAAACACAACGTCAGCATAAATTTACAGTGGATGGTGAGGAAATAGATCAGATCACGCGTTTTGAATATCTGGGCTCCAGAATTGACAAAAATGGCGACAGCTCGAAAGAAATCAGAAGAAGACTAGCCAACGCAATGCAGAGACTGAACAGCCTGAAGAAATTATGGCAGAGCAACAACAAAACGATAAAAATAAAAGTCTTGAGAGCCTGCGTTTTTCTTGTGGCAGCTTATAAGTATGCGAATCATGGACGATTACCAAAACTTCCAGACAAAGAATCGAATCCTTCGAGTCAAAATGTTACAGAAAGATCCTCAGAATATCCTGGTAAGAGAAAAAGACAAATGTAGACATTCGGCAAGAATTGAGCATAGAGGAGAACTGGTTTATCAATTCCATTTTGGCTAGAAAACACAAATACTTTGGTCACATCAAGAGACTCAACGGTCTTGAGAGAACAGTGATGGAAGGTATGGTGCCAGGTAAAAGAGGAAAGGGTAGACCAAGAAGACGATGGCACCAAGATATCCAGGAATGCCTGGGTATGACTGTGGCGGAGGCTAAAGTTTTGGCAAGGGAACGAGTTTCTTTCAGACACACTGTGATGGGAGCATTGTTTTATAAAGAACATGCTACATGATGATGATGAAAGCTTACTAAGCCTGGGGGAAGGTACAATTAATATTTGTAGATTTTTAACTGGAATTTTTAAATTTTGTCCAGGCAACGGCTGTTATGCCTACTCATTTTGGTTTCTAACTGCCAAGAGATTTTTAACGTGCTTGACATTGAACACGAGAGTCCGATCTCACTACCCAGATATCAGGGAGATTTCTACAAGAAGCTCTACATGAAAAAAAATTATGGTTTCCACGGTGATTTGAACCCGTGACCTTCGGCACATGAGGCAGACACCTTACCTCGACACTAAAAGTATCTCCGTTTTCATCTCATAATTTAGGGTACGGCGGTGGGCTAGTGGTTAAGTGACACGGCTCACAATCCGAAGGTACTGGGTTCGCTCCCCATCACAGCACCGGCCGTTACCCCGAGGAAGCAAACCCTTAGAAAATGCAGGAGGAAGCGGACCCTTATATAAAAATGCATGCCGAAGCTAAGATACACGGAGCCGACAGGAGCAAAATAAAAACAGTGCACCACATACCGCCTTGGGGAATTAAGAAATAAGGCGAACAAAACAAAAAAAATCAATCATATTTTGGGGGACGGCGTGGCCTAGTGGTTAAGTGGCACGGCTCACGACCCGAAGGTGCTGGGTTCGATCCCCATCACAGCACCGGCCGTTACCCCGGGGAAGCAAACCCTTAGAAAATGCAGGAGGAAGCAGACCCTTACATAAAATGCGTGCTGAAGTCGGATACACTGGGCCGACAGGCGCAAAATAAAAACACAGTGCAACGCACACCGCCTTGGGGATTAGAGAAAATAAGGCGAACGCAAAAAAAAACAAAAAAATCAATCATATTTTGTTGTTCCAGAGGCTGTTGTCCTGCCTTCTTATGTCCACTACCTTTCATAGACATGTTCTTCCTTGGTTTTATTCCTGAAAAGTATGTTGTGTTATAATTTACAACGAAGCTGCACCTTTCAGCCTAACACATCCAGTTTCATGTGGGTACTGGATTTGTGATCCTTATACTCTTAACCAGACTACACTAGTGCAGCTCGTTTCCAGGGCCACTGCTTTGTGGAAGAATAAGGTTTTAGTCAGTTCTGGTTTGCTGGCCTGGATGGAAGCAGCCAGCGATGAGTCTCTGGCTGCTGTCAGCTCATTCAGTGAGTGTGCTGCATCATTGCGCACACCCTCCACAGGCATCTACTAACATTGGACTGGAGTCTTTGTTGTGTGCCCTTGGTTGGTCTCTGTGTTTCGGCTCCATGCAATCAGCACCGACTTATCACCGGATTTTAATTTTTTTTTTTGCGTTCGCTTTATTTCTCTAATCCCCAAGGTGGTGTGCGTTGCACTGTGATTTTTTTTGCGCCTGTCGGCCCAGTGCATCCAACTTCAGCATGCATTTGATGTAAGGCTCTGCTTCCTCCTGCATTTTCTAAGGGTTTGCTTCCCCAGGGTAACGGCTGGTGCTGTGATGGGGATCAAATCCAGCACCTTCTGGTTGTGAGCCGTGTAACTTAACCATTAGCCCACCGCCGTCCCCTTATCACCGAATTGAATATTCAAACTTTGGTGTGCATTATGATTTCTCTAGATCTCCAAATGTTGTATCATACATACATAATGGATCAAGAGGCTGAGCAGGCATGAGCTATAGCGGTCAACGACGCAAAGCTGACTGCTAGAGTCAGGACCAGTGAACCAGAGCAGACAAAACTCTTCTCCGCCTCCGCTTGGTGATCCTGGATAATAGGTTGCAATATGGCAAGCTGTGATTGATTGGCAGGAATTGGATTAATAATTTAATTCATTCACTCCCAATTATTTTGGATCACTGAACGCAACTTCTTTCTTACGTAAAACTTTTACACAGCACCACTTAGTTGTAATCAATTTATTTTCAATAAAGGTTCCCTGAATTAACAGATATTATATGCCAAACTGTTCATAATTGAGTGCTGAATACAATGGAATGCACATATTTTACAAATAAAGATGTACATTTGTGTATGGGATTATAGTTGCATAATGGTGTTTTATTTTTTTTTGAAATTATGAAAAAAATTGCCCCCCATCATCAACACATTATTCCTTTCTAAACCAATACACGAATAACATAATGCTTTTCTGTGGATGGTAATCCACAATAGAATACGTTCTCAAAGTTACACCTAATTTGCTGCAGTTGTTTTCACAGTATTCACATTTTACTGAAGGGACTTGACATTGGAAACGTGCTAACTTCCAAGGCTGTCTTCCCCAAAAAATTATGGTTACTAAGTGCAAAAATAAACATTTTGTTCAACAAAACCCATGCTAACTCTTCCGAAAATGAAAAGTACAAAATTTGGACTTCCGCTAATAACTAAAATAAAACATTCAGAAGAACTAGGAATGGAAAAAAAGGTGATTTTGCGAACAAAGTCGTCAAGGCCGATATATCGGCTTCTGGGTTTTCTGAAAAACAACTGGAAGCCGATATATCGGCTTATGGGAGTGAATGAGTTAATCCAATCATGCTCAAGTATTTATCCCAAAAAAAATCTATTATTACGATGCTTTTCCCTGAAGAAGAACTTTGTGGTCGTTGCATTGGTGTTGTTTTGTTTTTTGTCATGGTGTGGTAACTGAGCCAATAGATATATATGTTTTTATCGATAACATGGATTACCAAGGGGAATTAGCTGTGGAATAAAGGCTGCTTGTGCAGACAGTTACCAAGGTTTTAAAGGGATTTTACTCAAATTTATGTACTGGAATCTCAAACTTGGATTGCCCAGTGGTCCTACTTAAGTTAAGTTTAATGGCTCATGTTCACACCACAGAAAAGTATGTATCTTCATTTTTGTTCTTCCACAAAATCAGCTTGTGAGACATGGACAATTACAGCTGACCTGCAGCGGAGGATACAGGCCTTTGAGATGAAATGTTTCCGAAGGCTTATAAACGTCACATACAAAGAACAAGTTACAAATCAGGAAATACGAGAACAAATTAAAACAGCAATAGGGCCTTTTGAAGACCTCTTGGCAATGGTCAAAAGACGGAAACTCGTTTGGTATGGCCACACATTGAGATCAAACGGTCTTGCAAGCAGTTTTGGTGTGGCTGTGAAAGGTACAAGGCAAAGGCTGCCGTCCATCGTAGACGATGATGGCATAATTAATTTTGCTAGCGCTATTTTTAGTAAGGTTTAACTGCGCTACTTTTTATCCTCACCCCAGTGGCAAGTCAAGGACGACTAGGGGGCAACTATGATATGCAGGGGACTCCGCATCAAGCACCCGTGAAAAAGATGGTGGAATTCGGATTCGAGCCTATACCACCTGATCACGAGGCCAACGGCTTAACCACTTCGCCACGGAATCCCCACGGAATGTGAAAGGTACGCATGAGGCAATAATGGACTAAAACACATTGCCTGGGAGAGTTTGAATCCTGCCTGATTAACATGACACATCAATCACACACTGATTAATGTCCCTACGACCTCTTGCGGTTACAGGAAGGACAAGACCAAAAACTGGTTGTATACAGATTCTGCAGTCTTATATAACAGTAGAATGACGTTAAGTTAACAGGGACAACTTTTGTCAGTTGGGAAACATCGTTAGGGCAATTAACGAGACACTCCATCTCAAAAGTGAAATGACATCGAACAGTTGAAGATGAAAGGAGGCCAAGGAAGGAATGGTCAGGACATAATTTATCCACACTTGTCTGCAGAGCTGAGGATAAAGAACTATGGAGGACTGTACCTGTGAATGCTCGCACCATGGCTCCCTTACGACCATAACCGTGTACTTGTTTTTTACTTATTTCCCCTGTCCAATCGCCACACTATACAGCATGCATCCAGTATTCAGCGACATGGATTGTCTTGTCATGTGCCTCAAGCTTGTCACACCAATTGCACGTTTCCTAGAGGTTGGGCCAGGTCATCAGGTGGTGTGGGTCCTGTATTGCGCCACATTCACGTCGACATCCTCAGGTATATTGATTGAATACTCTCAAGTTTGTAAATTTGTCACTAAACAGTGACGGAAGGAAGAGATACAAAAATTCGTATTGATGAACTTTTATGCCTTTGTAAAAAATGTGAATGTGTTTTGAATTGATCAAAATATGGACACATTTTTCTGTAGTTTTTATGAAACCTGTTAAGAATGCAACTGAAATTTGTATTTCATGTCTTTCATGATTAGTCAGTGACTCCGTTGTTTTGAAATGTTTATATGTGTACATAAAAAAAGTACCACTCTCTGTTTAATTGTCATTCACTTGTTTTCTAGCATGATATTGTTTCTTGTTGTCTTCTGTGATATTGTTCTAGATTGCTGTAACCTTGTTGTAATACTTCAGGGGGTTTAATTTATTTTGTTATCTCTGTTTTGTGCAGTAAAATTGCTGTTTTAACAATAATTTATCGAGACCACGTTCCAAATACAACCTTACAACCAGTTTTAGGACTGATCAACAAGAGAATATGGTCAGATGAAGAGACATGCTCCGAAATCCTTGTCTTAGGACTGACCAAGAAGATGATATTAAGTTTAAAGTGTCTCAACACTGAGTTGAGACTTGTACAATGTACAATATTCAGTAACTGGTTTTTTGTGTAATTAGTTGTCTCCGCAAGCTGTTCATGATCAGTAGGCAGGATAGAGTGCCGACCTCTTTGGTCCTCAGCAGGGCGAGACCCTCTGGCACCCATACCCTGCTGCAGAGAAAGCAGATCAGAAGAACTGATCATATTGTTTGCATATCAGATGAGCGCCTCTCTAAACAACTATTGTACAGTGAGCTCAGAACATGACAGCGCTTGCTGAGGGGGGGGGGGGGGGGGGGCTAAGCCTGGCGCACTGCTATAACACATAGATTGCATTGCTGAGCAGAGAACCATTACCGCTGCGCAGAAAAAGCAAGATGCACTAAAGGGACGAATGCAAGACGGCCCAATTTCTAACGCAGTTTGTGTCTGCCCTACATGCTGTAAAGTTTACCACACTCAGATTGGGCTGTACAGTTATATGGGTGCACATCTGTATAAACATGTCTGATGCTGCCACATCTTCGCTTTGCGATGGGTAATTAGCTAACTCACAAACTAACTAACTTATTAACTAACTAAAATAACTAACTAATCTGTATATAAATAATACATTGTATAGAAATAAACTAAGTGAGACAAAATATACTGATCAGACATGTTAGTCAGGGTCAGGCAAAACATATTTATCAGACATATTAGTCAGGGTCAGACAAAACATACTGATTAGACATGTTAGTCAGGGTCAGGCAAAACATACTGGTCAGACATGTTAGTCAGGGTCAGGCAAAACATACTGGTCAGACATGTTAGTCAGGGTCAGGCAAAAAATACTGGTCAGACATGTTAGTCAGGGTCAGGCAAAACATACTAGTCAGACATGTTAGTCAGGGTCAGGCAAAACATACTGGCCAAGACCCTCACTTTGGCTTCCTCGTAGCCCTTCCTGGAAACAGGCTGTTTTCATTGCATCCTGGAAAACGAGGTGAAAGATAAACGTGATCCCTGTAGTAGAGAGCGATATGCGCATGAAGCCGAGCCATAGCACAACCGCCTAGAGGAACCTGGTTCATCTTCATCAGCACGCTCGGGATGTGAGGAAAGCTACGACAACCTGCCACTTAACGTCCTAGAGTAAACCTTCTCATTGTGGACATTTAGCAACAAGTCTGAAGTATAGATTGGTATTTATAACTTAACTTAACGCTTTTATACTGGTTTAGAAGACCCTGCAGAGTCTGTATACAACCAGTTACATTTACATCTCCTTGCTCTAAAAGCTATGCGCATCCAGTTTATTCTTAAATGCATTAACTGTCCCTGCCTCCACTACCTCTCCTGGCAATGCATTCCAAGCAGACACCACTCTCTGACTAAAAAAATATTTCCTAATATCTAACCTGGACCTCTCTTTAGTCAGCTTGTAGCTATTCCCTCGTGTTATTGTAGGTGGCCTTATTTTTAAAAACTTGTTATAGTCTAATTTATCGATTCCTCTGATCATCTTATAAACCTGCATTAAGTCACCACGAATTCTTCTCTCTTCGAGACACTGTAGGCCGGTTTTTCTGAGTCGTTCCTCATAACTGTAATTCTGGAATCCCACTATCATCTTTGTCGCTCTTTATTGTATTCTTTCTAGCATGTTTATGTCCCCTCTATGATAAGGACTCCACACCTGTACACAGTACTCCAATCTAGGTCTAACTAAAGCTTTATATAGTTTGACGATCACTTCCTTGCTCCTATGTTTAATATTTCTTTTTATCATACCTAACATTGCATTTGCCTTTTTCACTGCTACCTTAACTTGCTCACTCACTTTTCCTGTATGATCTATTATAACCCCTAGGTCCCTTTCCTTATCTATCTTCCTAATATTGTTTTCTCCCACATACAAGCATGTGTGTTATTTCTTCAGTACTTGTCCTGAAAAGGACGTTTCTGACTTTGTATTGTAGTTTACAGCTAGGTTGCGATATCTGCGTCTTTCGGCCCGACACATCTGATTTCACCACAAAATTTTGGGGACCGGATTTATTGTCCCCCTTTGATCTCTTAACCAGGATCAAGATCCTGAGCAGCACATGAACTGCAGCAGTCAGCAACCCACAGCTGACTGCTAGTGGCAGGGTCAGCGAACCAGAGCTGCCAAGACCATTCTATACCTCCACGTCGTGATTCTAGACAACAGAGCAGGCTGGTTAAGGAGAAGGGATCGAAGAGGTCGTCAAAAATACCTGCTAAAGTCGGATGTGTCAGACAAAAAGGTGCAAACTATTGCATTCAAGCTGTAAACTACGACACAGCGCATTCCATTCTCCGGATAACATCATGCAACTTGCAAAGCCCTTTTCATGGTTTGGTAGCGGGAGATTGAGAACGAAGAAGAAAAAGAAGATCTCTTAGCCAGCAGCATGATTGCAGTCCGTTTCCAGGGCCGTCACTTGGAGATAGGGTCTTGGTCAGTTATGGGTCACTGACCCTGATGCAGACAGCCACTATGTGTCTTTGTTGCATCTTGGGCCCCACATGTGTGCTTGATCAAAGCCACATTTAATAGACGTTCTGGGAAGTCCAATCAAAAGTGGACGGATGTGAACATGAGGAAGGTGAGGGTAAGATAATGCCAGATTTATCTTTATATCTTTGCCAGATTTATCATTATATCTTTGCCAGATTTATCTTTATATCTTTGCCAGATTTATCTTTATATCTTTGCCAGATTTATCTTTATATCTTTGCCAGATTTATCATTATATCTTTGCCAGATTTATCTTTATATCTTTTATGGATGTCTTCTAACCAGCTTTTAGGAAAGCCTGATTCTGATTATATGCAGTGCAGAATGGCTTGGCTTGGTTCGTTCTCAATCTCCCGCTACCAAACCCTGAAAGGACTTAAGTAGCAGAATGTAGTCCAGAGAACGGAATGCGTTATGTCGTAGTTTACAGCTTGACTGGGATATTTATACCTTTCGGTCCAACACATCCGACTTCAGCAAGCATTTTTTGAATACTGGGTTAGCATTCCCTCTTCGATCCCTTCTCCTTAGCCAGTCTGCCCTGCTGCAGCCTGTTATCCAGGATCACCGCGTGGAGGTGTAGAAGGATCTTGGCAGCTCTTGTTCGCTGGCGCTAGCAGTCAGCTATGGATTTCTGACCACTGCAGCTCATGCGCTGCTCAGCGTCTTGGTCCCTACAGCAGTGCAGTTTTATAGCAATGGTTTTTTTAAAGATGGGGTTACTGGCCCCATGCACACCCCACCATAGATGCTTCTTATGAGATGTAAGGAAAGAAAAGTGGGTCTTTTCTGCCTTTGACCCGTTCCGTTGACTTCTGACATCGTCATCATGTGCCGCCTCCGGATGATGATGATAATGGATCTCCATCTGTCTCTGTCTCGCGCCAGGCTGGTACACACATTCAAACTGTGTCCCGACCATATCCTGATATTGTCTGTCCATCTGTACTTCTGCCGCCCTTTGGCTCTCTTGCCCTCTATTTTGCCCAACAAAATAACCTTTAGCTAAATTGTCATGGCGCTCGACATGACCAAAATATTACATTTTTATTTCTTTTAGAAGCGTCTGTTCCACCTGGAGTTACTCCAGAACCTCAGAATTGGTTTCCCTATCTTTCCAAACTTGTGCAAGTCTTTTGAATAACCACATTTCCAAAGCCTCAATATACTTCTCCATTTTCCTCAGGGTCCACGTTTCTACTTCATACAATAAAACTGAGTGCACCAACGATCTGAGATATCTGCTTCGACAGAAGTGTATCTCTCATACTGTTAAATGTATTTTGGGCCAATGCAATTCTTTGCCATCAGCTGAAATGAGTTGGTTAAGATATACATGGCTTGACACATGTTCCAGAATTTATCCATTTTTTGGACTTTCTTTTTGGTGAACACTATAACTTTAGTCTTGTTTATGTTGATTTCCAACCCATTGCTGACTGTTGCTGGTTATCTTATCCATTAAGTTGTGCATCCTCTGCTGTTAACATTGTATCATCAGCATATCTGATATTATTGATGCTAAGGCATCCTATACTCCATCCAGGCATGTCATCCACGTCTTTGAAAATCTGCTCTGTGAATAGATTAAACAAGCAAGGGGAGTGTACACTTCCCTGTCTAATCCCTTTTTTAATATTTATACTAGTTCTCAAACATACTGATTGATCCCAATACATGTTTGCGATAAGTTTGATATGCTTACCAACGTTTTATCAACTGTTCATGCTTCACGCTTTAGTGTAATCAATGAAAGCAAGCATATATGCTTCTGACATCTTTTCTATTTCGCATTCTATCACCCAGGGATACATTAGCCATCAACCACTCCTCTCTCTTTTACCTTCTATCACCCATGGGTGCATTGGCCATCAACCAACCCTCACCAAGCAGCTCTGTCCCGTGCAATCTTTTCCACTTCCTTCCAGCTTTTTTCTGTTTTCTTTACTTCAGCCTCCAGATCTCCTTCCCTGGGGGTTCCATGACAGGGATTGACAGGTGATACTGACCTGGGATTTTCTTAATGTATGACCCATCCATCTCCACTTTTTTCCTAAGATTTCCTCTTCTAATTGCCCTTGTCCCGCTCTCTCCCACAGTCTGTTGTTTGTAACTTTGTCAAACCATTTTATACCAAGAATCTTTCTCAGACATCTGTTGACAAAACCCTGCAGTCTCCTGTCATTGTCTTAGGTCATCCTCTAGGTTTTCACTCTATACAGCAGGACTGACATACAGGACATATAATATTCAGAATTGAGAGGGGTACACTTTGATAGAGGCTGTTGTAAAGGCGAATATGACGTTTTTCACATTTGATTTTCTGTCACGATTTATTGATGTCTAGAACGTTAGCTCAGTTCAAAGCGAGCAATTCGCTATTATCTGTGGTAACATCGTGCCTTAGATTCGAATCGTGCCCAGAGACTACAAATTTCTTTGTCATGATTTAAATCGAGGACCGTTTCTCCAGTCAACACAGCTGTAAATGGGTACCTGACACATGAGTTAGATAAAGTAAAAACAGCAAGGAAGGGCACTGGCCACCCCACCTCTCTCAGGCTGCGGCTTAGTGCAACGGAGTCTTCAAAAACTCCATTTCCAACCTGCTGAATTTCCACGTGACTTTTAGAACGTTACTGTAGACAAAACTGCTTCTAATTTTGTCTTTGGTTTGCGCACATCATGTGTGTTTCAGGTTTCAGGCATGTTTAATTATGTATGTATCTTCGTCATTCGTTCTCAAACACCCGCTACCAAGCACAGGAAAAGGTTTTGCAAGTGGCAGGGCGTAGTCCGGAGAACGGAAGGCATTGTGTCGTAATTTACAGCTTGGCTGCGATATTTGCACCTCCCGGTCCGACACATCCGACTTCAGCAGAGATTTTTAGGTACGGGTTTAGGCTTTCCTCTTCGATCCCATCTCCTTAGATAGCCTGCCATGTTGCAGCCTGTTGTTCAGGACCACCACGCGGAGGCAGAGAAAGGTCTTGGCAGCTCTGGTTCGCTGGCCCTGACTATAGCATTCAGTTTTGCGTCGTTGACCACTATAGCCTCATGTATGTATGATACACTTGAGTGGACACTTGTGACCTCAGGGGTTCCATTTCATCCCCACTGCCTTGTAGGATATCTGATCGCAGCAAAGGCGTAGGAGAAAACCCTAATAAAATTATGCATCCTATTCTGCCATCAGTCTTGCCACTGAATCAGGATAGTTCATGACAAGATAGTGAGGCTGACATGCGCAAGTCTATTAATAATAATAATGTTCGCTTAGGCGTCTGAGGCCTGCACATCGGTCGGTCACATCCATGGCACACATCTGTGGCGTGGTACCAGGCCTCGTCCAGGGTGGAGGAAGAGGTTGCTATTTGCCGGAGCCACACTGTTCGGAGACGGCCTCTTCTGCGCCCCCAGTCAGTCAGGGGAAGACTTTTGGCGCGGAGGAACAACCTGTGTAGTATCATCTTGTGGGCCGGGGTTTCCTGGTCCAGTCGTACATGACCGAACAAAGAAACTCGCGCCGGTCAATTGATTCTGAGATTGGGTGGAGGCCTGTTTTAGCAGAGACCTCCACGTTGTATGTGAAAGACTTCCAGTCTTGACATGTCATGTTTCAGCAATGCCCAGGTTTCGAAGCAGGATTGGGACCATGTAGGACTGGTAGATGCAAATGTTTGTCCCAAGGGAGATCTTGCAAGTCTCCTTCGCTAAAATCCAATTCACGCGCAAGTCATTTTGTTTTTATTTCACCCGTGTTACGCCAATGTCTACAATGAAAAACACAACAAGTGTGTCTTTGATATTTTGTGCATGGAAAATTAGCACCCTCTTGATCGTGAGTAAAACATCCTCAACCTCGGTGAGCCAATATTCCAAGAGATGAAAGACACCACGACAAGAGCACACGATTCTAATTCCTTGGTCATTCCAGCACTGGTTTCAGGATGAGAAATGTGGAACATGCGCAAAACAGATGCCGAGAAGCTCCAAGTAACTTAGAGAGCAATGGAACGGCGTATACTGACAATTTTGATAAGGAATCGGACCAGGAATCGTGTCCACTGCACCAAGGCTCCCGTGAGAAGGCCTGGCCCGAGGAAAGAAACATACAAGATAAACTGCGGAAAACCATTGAGGACCAGCGACTGACGTGTCACTTTAAGGAGGCAGCCCATCTGGTGGCATAAAACGAGCATACGAAACCGAACGCAAAAAGTAACCGAAATGAAGAAATGTGGCATCAAACTTTGTTTCAGGACGTTGTGGAAGCAGCGAAATTACACAAACATGGCTGGACTGGACATGTGAAACCTGACAACAGATGACCATGTAGAACAACGTTTTGGTAACCATATGACTGCATGTACATCAACACGGCAGCAAGACCGCCCACCTATGCGGTGCCGGGGGGGGGGGGGGGAGGGGGGGGGGTCACCAAAGACCTAGGCTTGCACTCCAAGACGCATACAGAATATTGTTGGCTTTCTAGTAAACGGCATACTTGCAAGACTGACGCCGAGAATAATATAATAATATGTGAGTTAAACCTTTACAACTTAGTTACCATGCTGGTTGAACGAGACGGGTCTTCTAACACGCTAGACTTTCCCATGTTACTATTCTTCATGTTGAGTAGGCCCTCTAGATAACAGAATTCATCAACGTCCTCCAAGTTTTCCCCTCCGACGACGACTGCATCATAATGGGCGAGATAGGATTAAGAACATAAAGTATATAACAATCCACGATCGCATGGGCCTGACCTGACATGTCAGAAAACTCGGAAAGGCATCTTAGACGCAGCTATCAGGGGAGAGGCTTATGTAGACCTTATCACTGAAGCAGAGGTCGTAAATAGCCTACGTACAAGCAAAGACACAGCTCCAGGTCCTGATGGAGTACAGTATTGCAACATCAAGCAGTTGGATGAGACAGATATAAGAAATATGGTGAAGGAGTTCAACCACACTATAGAGAAGTCATCTGTGCCTGAGGACTGGCTTCATAGTTTTCTGGGCCTGAGGACTGGCTTCATAGCTTTCTGTGCCTGAGGACTGGCTTCATAGTTATCTGTGTCTGAGGACTGGCTTCATAGTTATCTGTGCCCACTGCCTAAACCTGATAAGGACTCCACGCGTCTCAGCAGCTATCGAATAATCACAATACAAAATGTATATGACAAATTGCTCGAGAAGATAGTAGCCAGGAAAATAATGGCCTACCTTGAACGGGAGCAGATTCTACCCGATACGCTGGGCAGTTATAGAACAGCGAAGGAGACCTAGGCTAACGCTGGAACTTTCGCGTATGATGTGTACGGAGGGGGGTTTAAGTCAAAGCAAGATACAGTCGCGGTGGCACTCGACCTGGAAGACGCATACAACCGGGTCGATTTTGGGACCTGAATTACCTGTTTGCAGCAGTGTGGTTTAAACCCGTGGCTGGTTAGTTGGATATCAGCTGCCCTGATGGAAAGAACAGTTGCGCTACGTGTAGAATCGTGGACATCACAACCGATGCGAATATGTCCAGGACTACCTCAAGGGTCTCCGCTCTCACCGGTACTGTTCAACATTTACACAGTAAAAGTGCGAACGTTGAAATTTGCCTATGACATCCTAACGTACAGGACTGGCTCAGACAGGCAAGAGTTGGTCAAAGACATCCAGGAAACCTTGCAAGCAATCTCACAGTGGTGCGGCGACTCAAGCTCCAAGATCAATCCGAACACGGCCTGCATGATGTGGTGCTCTTTGAATAATAATAATAATAATAGCTGTCCATCGTTGTCGATGAGGACCGCCGACATCATCCTTGTCACAGATTTCCCTGTTGGGTGTGGGTGCGCAAGTGGCTGAACAGGCCAATGCGAGCACGAAAACATCTGCTACATATCGGGCACACGAGGTTTGTAGAAGGGGATGGTGTTCCCGCTGCTCGGGATTTCCGCGTCTCCCGTCTGCTCTGGGCTTTTACAACACGGTCGTCTTCACCGGCAGCTACACCCGATTTGACTGCGCTTCTCCAGTCAGATCTGTTTTGCGCAAGACCTTCCCAGGTGTCGATGTCTATCTGGCAACTTTTTAGTGAGTCCTTCAGACCGTCTTTAAAACGTTCCCTCCCTCTCTCAGCTCGCCGTAAAGAAGCTTCTTTGGGAGCCGCTCGTCTGACATACGGACGAGGTGTTCGGCCCATCCTAGTCGTGCTTTTTCTAGCAGTGCATGGATGCTGGGCATGTTAGCCCTCGAGAGAACCTCGATGTCAGTGACACGATCTTGCCATCGGATGTGGAATATTCGCCTCAGGCAACCTGTGTGGAAGTGGTTTAACCAACTTGTCCAGCTTTCGCAAGCGTATAGTATGGTTGGAATGATGGTTACACGGTAGAATTTGAGTTTGGTCTTGACGCTGATGCCACAACGTGCCCAGACCATCGAGCGCATTCTACCAAAGACTGTGCTGGCCTTTGCTATTCTGATTGTCTAGGCTGACAGATTGAATAATTCCATAGTAAAGGCTGAACTCTCGGGCATCACTTTTGATGGTTGCACCATTGACAGGTGGGACAGGTTGAAATACCTCGGAGTGACTTTTGATCGCAGTCTTTCCTATAACATCGTACAAAGATGCAATAGAGGGTTAGGAACACTCAAGACCATGGCTACTGCCGACTTGGAACAACGCCTCCTGTTCATCCTATTTCGTCTGGTCGTGTTGTCTGTCATCGATTACGGACTAGGCATCCTCGCACTATCAAGAACACAGTGTGAAAGGTTGGAACGCATCCAGAATGAAGGTATGCGACTGATTCTGGGCTGCACTAGAGATACCCCGATTGTGATGATGCGGTACATGTTGGGATTGTTATCGGTGACATCCAGACATAAACTGGCACAAGTCAAAGCGTATATGCGTGTCACCACAGACGCTCGACACCCTCTGCACAGTACTATCTCAGACATCAAGAATCAAGAGATGGTCGTCATGGATGGGACAGGCTGAGACAACAATCGGACACGTCACTCCAGCTGAGACGATAGCCAAAGGTGAAGAATGGGTCTACACTGGTGATAGAATGATAGAGTATCAGCCCGTCTTCATAACCTTAGGCAAGGAATGCAGAGAACGGAACAGCGAGAGTGCAGAGCACGAGGTAAATCAGCTGATAACACCAAGGAGAGTGACGCTGTCATATACACCGACGGATCAGTCGTGCGCAGTCGGACATCAGGCTGGGGTTTCTCGGCTAGAGTGAGAGGAGAAGTCGTTGCTGAGCGCAGTAGTGCATAGATGTCAAGAACCTCCAGAATGAGAATAGAGACGGAAGCAGTGACCTCAGCACTGAAATGGATATCTGAGACTTCTATAAGAAGGGCAGCCATCGTAACAAACGCGCAAGCTGTATTTCAGAAAGTACAGAAGGGATGGCTTAGGTACGAGTGGATAGCTGCTGTTGAGGCCTCAAACCTCCAGGGATTGATGTGGATGTTCTGTCCTGCTCATGCTGGAGTACAGGACAATGAAAGAGCTGACATCATGGCTTTACAAACTGATGGGCACATTAGTGATGGATAAAAATGACATTTTGAAATCAATCAATGACCGCCTGCTGGATGAGGACACCGCAATAGATGGAGCAGCAATCCACAGACTGCAAAGTTTCGACATTAAATGAGGTCCGAGCGGTGTGGGGCGCATGAGAGGAAGGAGCAGGAGAGTACAACCAGCGAGTTACAGGGACCATCAGCATCCAAACCTTACGCCTTTTGATGAGAGAGACTGAACACCTATGGGTATACCCAGAGTGCAGTGATATCGATTCTTAGAAACAAAACAGAAACGGACCGGAAAAAATAGGACATAGTTCGTAAAATTGAAAACTGAATAATGACTTTCCGGTTCCGGTTAATAATCGGATTTTCCAGAAAATTTGTTTCAGTTTCACTTTTGAAAACAAAACAAATACGTGATGAACAAATACAAGTATTGAGCTTTCGTCAGTCGCCTACATCTTTTGCCTTTACTTACTTGTGAGATAAGTTACTTGAAGGGATATTCGACAGTGTCAATACCGTAATAATAACAACGTTTAGGTATCTGGTATGGTATTTACATTAAATTAAATATTAATTATTTATTAAATAATAGGAACACATGATTTTAAGGTAAATAAATAGTCTACTACTCTATAATCATATGCGTGCAACACGCACCGTGAGGCGTGTAAGGAGATCTGCTACACGTCAACACAATTAATATACTGATCTAACATATTCACTGATTGCACGCATATTCGTTCTTTAAAATACTTTAACATATTAAGATATTTGATTGATTTAGTCGACCCTCTTCTACCAAATCAGCCAAATGGTGTACTGTAAACAGGGCAGACTATTAGTATTTATTAACTATTAGTTTCAGTAATTACTATAAGTTTTCAGTAATTATTAGTTTCAGTAATTGTTATTAGTTTCAGTAATTACTATTAGTTTTCAGTAATTATTAGTTTAAGTAAATACTATTAGTATTAGTTTCAGTAATTAGTATTAGTATTAGTTTCAGTAATTACTATTAGTATTAGTTTCAGTAATTACTATTAGTATTAGTTTCAGTAATTACTATTAGTATTAGTTTCAGTAATTACTATTAGTTTTCAGTAATTATTAGTTTCAGTAATTACTATTAATATTAGTTTCAGTAATTACTATTAGTATTAGTTTCAGTAATTACTATTAGTTTTCAGTAATTATTAGTTTCAGTAATTACTATTAGTACTAGTTTCAGTAATTACTATTATTATTAGTTTCAGTAATTACTATTAGTATTAGTTTCAGTAATTACTATTAGTATTAGTTTCAGTAATTACTATTAGTATTAGTTTCAGTAATTACTATTAGTTTCAGTAATTACTATTAGTATTAGTTTCAGTAATTACTATTAGTTTTCAGTAATTATTAGTTTCAGTAATTACTATTAGTATTAGTTTCAGTAATTACTATTAGTATTAGTTTCAGTAATTACTATTAGTATTAGTTTCAGTAATTACTATTAGTATTAGTTTCAGTAATTACTATTAGTATTAGTTTCAGTAATTACTATTAGTATTAGTTTCAGTAATTACTATTAGTTTTCAGTAATTATTAGTTTCAGTAATTACTATTAGTATTAGTTTCAGTAATTAGTATTAGTATTAGTTTCAGTAATTACTATTAGTATTAGTTTCAGTAATTACTATTAGTATTAGTTTCAGTAATTACTATTAGTATTAGTTTCAGTAATTACTATTAGTATTAGTTTCAGTAATTAGTATTAGTTTCAGTAATTAGTATTAGTTATTATTAGCGAAGACTTCAGGGCACAACGTGTATAGGATGGGGTTGCAAGCTCCATACAATGATGTTACAGTTACACACACCTTCTTACGTGTCACTGAACATCGTGCCTACTAAGTTACTATGTCTGTGTTACTAGGTTACACTAAGTTACAGTTTACTATTCCTGTATAGTATTAGTATACCATTTTTATGGGCCTCGTTAACACATGGACTGTACTTTCATAACAGTAACACATACTGCAGCAGTTGCCATTCAGGACAGAGGTCCCACACTCAAACTTATAGTCGTATAAGCGTCAACTTCCATGTAAACTAAAGTGTAAATGATCAAGGGTCGCATCACAGTTAAACCTTCATTTGTCCTTGGTACTATCATACAGATCTGTTTGTTATATCTTTATGGTTTCTTATCACAGTTAAACCTTCATTTGTCCTTGGTACTATCATAAAGATCTGTTTGTTCTAACCTTAATGTTTCTTATCACAGTTAAACCTTCATTTGTCCTTGGTACTATCATACAGATCTGTTTGTTATATCTTTATGGTTTCTTATCACAGTTAAACCTTCATTTGTCCTAGGTACTATCATACAGATCTGTTTGTTCTATCTTTATGGTTACTTATCACAGTTAAACCTTCATTTGTCGTTGGTACTATCATACAGATCTGTTTGTTCTGACTTTATGTTTCTTATCACAGTTAAACCTTCATTTGTTCTTGGTACTATCATACAGATCTGTTTGTTCTGACTTTATGTTTCTTATCACAGTTAAACCTTCATTTGTCCTAGGTACTATCATACAGATCTGTTTGTTCTATCTTTATGGTTACTTATCACAGTTAAACCTTCATTTGTCCTTGGTACTATCATACAGATCTATTTTTCTATCTTTATGGTTTCTTATTCTCTTTTTCTGGTGTATATCTTCCATCTCCTAGTATTAGTGTTCTAAGTAAAACAAAAATGTAGTAATAGTTCTATAGCATTCACTGCTGTTGGGGATTAAGTGTCGAGACTTTCTCGTAGTAGGTCTCAGGTTGCATACCTGAGGTGAGATGACTAGTTCCCTTTCTCGACATTTTCACTTTCATAGACGTAAGTTGCACATCTATTTACATCTCGGTTGAGACCAGGCATCAAACCCAATCCGGGGCTGAAGATGCCGCACAGTGAATGAGCTGACAGCAGCCAGCGACTAATAGCTGATCGCTTGCATCAGGGTCAGAAAACCAGACTTGACTAAAATCCTATTCCACCTCCAACTGGTGGCCTTGGAAACAGGTTGCACAAGGATAGTCTGACTAGGAGAATAAGGATCACTCTTGGAATGCAAACTGGTTCCAAAGAAAGCCATCTGAAGCAGGATGTGTCAGCCTCTTTGTAAACGTCACAAAAATATTTGTTCATTTTATATGTTCATGTCTATTAAATTTTGTTCATGTCCTCTGTTAAATATTTGTTTATCTCCTCTGTTAAATATTTGTTTATGTCCTCTATTAAATGTTTGTTCATGTCCTCTGTTAAATATTTGTTCATGTCCTCTGTTAAATATTTGTTCATGTCCTCTGTTAAATATTTGTTCATGTGTGTTAAATATTTGTTCATGTCCTCTGTTAATATTTGTTCATGTCCTCTGTTAAATATTTGTTCATGTCCTCTGTTAAATATTTGTTCATGTCCCCTGTTAAATATTTGTTCATGTCCTCTGTTAAATATTTGTTCATGTCCTCTGTTAAATATTTGGTTATGTCTTCTGTTAAATATTTGTTCATGTCCTCTGTTAAATATTTGTTCATGTCTTCTGTTAAATATTTGTTCTTGTCCTCTGTTAAATATTTGTTCATGTCCTCTGTTAAATTCATGTCCTCTGTTAAATATTTGTTCATGTCCTCAGTCAAATATTTGTTCATGTCCTCTGTTAAATATTTGTTCATGTCCTCTATTAAATATTTGTTCATGTCATGTGTTAAATATTGTTTGTATCTAGTTTTCTTTGCTTTAGATTTCAGTGGATGATCTTTTGGTCAGTGGGTGATCATATCTGGCATATCCTTATGAGACACTATCACTACATTAAAGAAATCCCTTCGTGGTGCAGGCTTGGAGCTAACAGACCTTAATACAAATGGCACGTGCCCTTGGTGTTGATCTAACTGATGTGGAAATAAACAAACATGTCATAACACAAAATGAACATGAAGATGACATCAAGAGGATATCATCAGTAGAAGAACAGAATCAAGGAGCTGTGTCGAAAGCAAAACCGAAAAAGAAGAAAGGAAGAAATAAACAAAGCCAAAGTGCTCAAATAGTTGACGGACAGAATTCAAGTGGAAATGAGAGCTTCAAGAGAGGCCAGAATGGAAGTAATCCAAAAGTATTTTCGATGGCTGAACGAAAAGATATACTTAAAGATGAGGATAAAGTAAAAACTGAAGCGGGTTTTGGCGAAGGTTGGTGGAAGTCAGACCGCAGGATTAAAGCAGAACAAGCTAGAGATATGTTTAGCTCAGCAGCTGAAACGCAAGAAGCAACACGCATTCCAACTAGGCTAAAATTTAAGGACTTTTACAGTGACTCAGAGGATGAGGAAGAAAGCACTGCAGATAAACCCAAGGAGTTGCTTACAGCAGATCACGGTTCAGCATCAACTTCAGAGGCAACCGTGGAAGCTGCTCTATCAAGCCTGCAGATTGAGAAAGATGATTCTAAAATTGGTGCTGGTGTGAAGAAAGAAGCTGGCAGTCACCATGGCTTATTAAAATGGAGTAGATGCTCTCACTGCAAAAAGTCTGGCTATATGTTAAATTGCTCACGATGCCAGATGTCAAGTTACTGTGATAAACAGTGTCAAAAGAACGACTACGCTTTGCATAAAGTTATTTGCAGTAAGTAAAATATTGTATGTAAGACGATAAAAAAGGCAACAGGTTTTTATGTCAAAATGCACTAAAAATTATAAACAAATTTGGGGTGGAAGACTAACGTCTGGTCAGGTACAACATGCTGATCATATATGTTAGTCAGTGTCAGGCACAACATGCTGATAAGACATGTTAGTCAGTGTCAGGCACAACATACTGATCAGACATGTTAGTCAGTGTCAGGCACAACATGGTGATCAGACATGGTAGTCAGTGTCAGGCACAACATGCTGATCAGACATGTTAGTCAGTGTCAGGCACAACATACTGATCAGACATGTTAGTCGGTGTCAGGCACAACATACTGATCAGACATGTTAGTCAGTGTCAGGCACAACATACTGATCAGACATGTTAGTCAGTGTCAGGCACAACATACTGATCAGACATGTTAGTCAGTGTCAGGCACAACATGGTGATCAGACATGGTAGTCAGTGTCAGGCACAACATGCTGATCAGACATGTTAGTCAGTGTCAGGCACAACATACTGATCAGACATGTTAGTCAGTGTCAGGCACACCATACTGATCAGACATGTTAGTCAGTGTCAGGCACAACATGCTGATCAGACATGTTAGTCAATGTCAAGCAAAGTGTACTGGACAAGACCTCCCATCTCGACTTCCTTGTAGTCCTTCCTGGACCCCCTTTTTCCATGGCAGTCTGCCAAACGAGGTGGGATATCAATGTGATCCCTGTAGTAGTAAGCGATATGCAATGAAGCCAAGCATAGCACAATTAACTGGAGGACCCCTGTCCATCAGCTCACTTGGGATGTGAGGAACGCTAATGGAACCCATCACTTAATTACGGCTCTCAGAAAGAGAAATCTTGGTCATTGTGGGCATTCAACAACAACAAACAACAATTCAGTTCTATTATTAACTTAGTTATCTATACTTTTGTGTGTTATGAGAATCACTTATTATGTTTCATCACAATTATGAAGTGGGGAGGGGGGGGGGGGCATTATTTTAAATTGCTAGCGACACCAGATGGCAGATTACTTTCTGTGACAGACAGTGTCTTAAGAGTGACTACCCTTTGCATATTTATCTGCAGTAAATAAAATATTGTCTGTAATAATTTTTTAAATACGAAAAACAAAAATTTTAATTCTCTTTAATTTCAAAATGCTCTAAAAATGATAAAATAATTCAGTTCAATTAAATTAGTTAGCTTTTCTTTCACGTCCTACATCAATCACCCATTTGGTTTTAATCACAAATGTGGAATAAGAGCATAGGAAACTGATAACTATTCAGTAATATCAGGTGCGCTGAAACCAAACAGGGATTTTTTATTCTAGTTCTACCTGAATGGGTTATAGTGTGCTTGAACTACTGTCATTAGTTAGGGGCACTTGTGTCTTATTACTGCTAGAGGGTTCACTTGCCATGGGCCAGTCATGTGATAGAAAAATAGAAATAGTGGACAGCACTGTCTGCTTGCATAGAACAGCGTGTCGTGATGAAGTATCTTGTGAAAGAAGGCGTGGAACCTGTAGAAATTTACAGGAGACTGCAATCACAAAATGGCAATGAGACACTCAGTCACAGTAAACTATTTGAATGGTGTAAACGTTTTAGAAAAGGCCACACATTCGTGAGTGATGATCCCAGCCTGGTTTGATCAAAAGTGCGTGCTGCTCCTGCAAGATAACGCTCGACCTCATACAGCTCGCTGCACTATGTGCCATCTGCAGCAACTCAGCTGGGAGGAATTGCCACATCCACCTTTACCGCCTATACCTCATTTCAAGTGATTTCCACCTGTTTGGACCCGTAAAAGAATTCCTGGAAGGTCAGCATTTCAGCACAGATGACGAACTAAAACAGACTGTCCTGGATTGGTTCAGACATACTGACAAATCTTTCTACGCTGAAGCTTTTCAAGCATTATGTAAATACTGGGATAAGTACATAAACGTTGCAGGAGTTAATATAAAAAAATAAATAGCATATTGACTACTTGAAAATGTATTTCTTGTCATAAAAAAAAAAAGTCTCGGTTTGACTTGAACGCCTCTCGTATTTAGATGTGTATAAGAATTCATAGCCTCACACTTAACATTCACTTCATTTTTGTGATGAAACATAATGAGTGATTGGCATAATATGTAAGAGTATAAAGCTAACTAAGGTAATATAAATGAATTATTGCATAGTTTTTAGTCATCATCATCATGTAGAATGTCCTTTATAGAACGTCGCTCTCACAACAGTCGATCTGTAAGATTCTCGATCTCTAGCCAGAACTCCCGTCTCTGTTGCTGTCATCTTCAGGACCTCCATGATGCCTTGTGTCCATCTTCTCCTTGGTCTGCCTCTGCCTCGCTTTCTAGACACTATACTTTCCAGTACTGTTTTCTCTAGGCCATTATGACTTTTGATGTGGCCAAAATATTTTAACTTTCTGGACAAGATATTGTTTACTAGCCCATTTTCCTCGAGAATCAGTTCTTTTAGGATATCTGCATTTTCTTTTTTGTTTTCCGTTTGGTATTTTGAGCACTTTCATGTAGCATTTTAGTTCAAAAGAAGTGTTTGTGTGGTGGTCCATGTTTCGTATCAGTACGTTTCCACCAGGAAGATGCAAGTTCACAGGATTTTTCTCTTCGTAATTTTAATAATTTCCATAAGTTTCACATTTTATTCACCTTTTGCATTGCCATAACTATTCTCCTTGTTATCTCCTTCAGGCAATCTCCACTGTTGCTTATAATTGAGCCTAGGTACTCAAAACATGTGACTGTCTCAATCTCCTGTTGTTCTAGAATAACTTTAGGTTTGGTTTTTGCCTTGAATGTGCTCTTTATCGTGGTTTTACTTATATTCAGGTATAGATTTTGGTTTTCACAGTCTTGTTTTAACGATCAACCCTCGCAGTGCTTTTTGAGAGAACAGCTGTGTCATCTACATATCTTAACTCTGGTATCTCGTTTCCACCAATTGTTAAAGGCTCGAACTTGTCCATAATTTGCATTGTTATTGACTTTCCTCATAAATGATTCTGCATATATATTTAATAAATAAGGGTAGAGTATACATCCATATTTTACACCTTTTGAACTTCGAACCAGTTTGATGTTATTCCAGCTGTTTTGACTGCTGCTTGTTCCTGATATAATGATTCGATCAATTTTTAGTGCATTTAGAATAAAAAGCATCTAAAATATTATTTTAAAAAAATTATTTGATTTGATCTTTTTTGTCTTCTGGAAATGTGAAATCTTTCTTATGATATTATTATATTATAATATAATATTAATGTATGACTCATTCACACCTTAAGGTGCGTCTGTAATATTATAAAACAAACACATGAACATATATGCACAGACACACACAATCATATATCCGTTTGCACATGGATACACAAACACAATGAACAAAATTTTGGCAGTTTGCAACAATTGTCCCAAACTCATGCATACACACACGCACAATCATACATTCATTTGCACATGAATACGCAGATCAACAAAATTAAAAATATAAATATTGTGACCAGGTTTATACATGGCCTGGAATTTTCAGCTCTTTAGCTTATTGCAAAGTGTCTGAATTTTCAAATACGAGATTTGACCCTAACTAACTAACAAGTGAAGTTCATTAAAAGCATTTCAATACATTCTTATCTCCTTTTGTTCCCTGTGGAACATAGATCGACCTCTGTAGCTGGTCCAAATAACGGAGACTGTATTGCAGTACTTCTTCATTCGCTCTCAATCTCCCACTACCAAGCCCTGAATATGGCCTTACAAGTAGCAGGATGTAGTCCGGAGAACGGAAAGACAATGAAGATCAACCACTCGATATACGTTCTCTCCTCTTCTTACCTCACACTCTATTTTATTCTAATCTGTCCAACAAAAACACCATCCAACACAACTTGAACACGCGCCCCCAGGGTGAGGCCCTTCCATTGCACTTTGTTTGAGTTGATCTCTGAGAGCACCCTAACTATCATAGGTACATACAGGCACACAAACATGCATCCAAGGACTCGTTAATACATCCTGATATCACCTAATTGACTGTGTTCTGGGGTAGAAAGGAACGCATGCTTCCGCCAGTGGAATACAGAGAGGCAAACCTTTTCTAAAAAAAACAAAAGAAACGAATACGTCGTGTCACTAGTTTACAACTTGACTGCGATATTTGCACCTTTCGGTCCAACACATCTGTCTTTGGCAGCATCGTAGTACTAATATATAGGTCGACCTCTGCAGTTGGTCCAATGACTCGGAGACTATCAAAGTACTAATATGATCTTTTACTATAGTGGTTTCTATAGCATTTTGTTTTACATGATGATGTTGCTCATGTACAACTATTGCTATTGAAACCACCACTGCACATGCGTTGATTCAGGCTTCCTCTGTGGCGGCCAGTTGTGGCAAGCTTCTCATGCTAATAATACAAGGAAATATAGGTAAATGATACAAGAAAAAATACTCAGGTAAATAATACACGAAAATATACTCATGTAAATAATACAAGGAAATGTACTCAGGTAAATGATACAAGAAAACATACTCAGGTAAATGATACAAATAAAAAATAATAAGAAATCAATCTATGCTCTGATAAATGGTGCAAGAAAATATATTCAGGTAAATGATAAAATAAAAAATACAAGAAGTCAGTCTATACTTGGGTAAAGAATAAAGTAAATATTCTCAAGTAAAAGATACAATAGAATAATTATAAGCAAGCAGCCCTATAAATCCTTAGTACCTGCAGTGATAGGCATTTTACTGATTTTATATAACAATAACTGAACTCCTAAATACATTTTTTAGGGAGGAAAGAGATGTTTAATAAGTTCCAATCCAAGATTCCAGAACTTCTGAAACTGACATTTCGCAACAAGCAGGGAACGTTTGTGGTCAGTCAATCATTGGAAGACCTTCCTAGTGAATTTATGTGTAAGTACTTCCTTACATGTAACATCCTCTCTCCATAACCTCATAAATGCTTAAGGGAAGATAGCCAAACTCGGCTGTTTTTTATTAAATAGAATATGCTTTATTTTCTACTTCTGATCCTCACGAAAACAAGCTATTCAATCATTGTTATTCCTGTGTAATCCATCTTCTTCTTCTTCTTCGTACGCTGTCAGACGTCAACTTGAATTTGTTCGAAGAAAGCAGCTGTCATCCTGAGGCTGTCGACACTGCCATAGAGCTTGTCTAGTGTTGCCACTGGTGATGGCCACATGTGCTTTCTCTGGTCCTCGTACGTCGGGCAATTTTGCAGCAGATGTTCAGCGGTCATTTTCCCTGTACCACAGGTGCATTTGTCAGTGCCACCTATCTTCAGTTTATTGAATAGATGGTACATCAGTCTGTTGTGGCCTGTGCGGAGTCTGAAGACCACAACCTGCTCTCTTCTGTTCAACTGGTAGTAGGCATCATTTTTTGTGTAGCCAGTATGTTCTGTTTCCCATTTGACCTTGTATCTGGCCCTAATAAACCTTTTGGACTCTTCGTAGGTCACACTAGAATCTGGTTGTGGTAGTCTTGCACCTTCTTTTGTCAATCTGTCTGCCTCCTCATTGCCTTGGATGTTACAGTGGGATGGAACCCACTGTACCACTACTCTTTTTGGTGCGAACTGCTGGCATAGTTGACAGAGTACTGCTCTTAAATCATTAAGTTCAGTATTTTCCTGGCTTTTTAGTGCTGTAACTACAGCCAGGGCATCTGTAAACAATTCCTGTGTAATCCATCCATTACTATTGCATTTTATTTCGAGTCCCTGGGATTTTTTATTTTTTTAAAAATAAGTTTTTTTTGTTTGCCTTATTTCTCTAATCCACAAGGTGGTGTGCATTGCACTGTAGTTTATAATTTGCGCCTTTTGGCTCAGTGCATCCGACTTCAGTATGCATTTTATGTAAGGGCCTGATTCCTCCTGCATTTTCTAAGGGTTTGCTTCCTCGGGGTAACGGCCGTTGCTGTGATGGCGATCGAACCCATCACCTATCGGTTGTGAGCCGTGCCACTTAACAACTAGGCCACGCCGTCCCCTGAGTTCCTAGGATGATTTATAGGACCAAGGAATAAAGACTACTTGCCCCCACAATTGCCATGCACCATATAGTGTAGGTTTTTGTAATACGTCCTTCTTTATCTTTGTTCTCAAACTCTCGCTACCATGCCCTCCTAACATGTGTTTTTTCGTCTACATCCATTGTAGTAAAGTAAAGTAAAGTAACCCATAGCATTACTGCTGTAGGGTGTTAGCGATCTCACATTTCAAAGGCTCGGGTATATGAGGGCGGTAGCCATCTCCTCTCCCTCGCTGCTTTTACTTCCCGGACTGAACCGGAACCCATTTAAGGCTGGGTTAACCGGAACCCATTTAAGGCTGGGTTGACCCGGGAGCCATTGCGGTCTGAAAAAAACATTATCGCCTCAACTGGGGAATGAACCCAGGACCACTCAGATGCGAAGCCAGCGCGCTAACCACTGCGCTACGCGGCTCCTATTGTAATAGATAACTTTTTCAACATTCACTGTTCGCATGAGTTCGAAGATGGCCAAATATGCCAATCGGAGCCCGAAATTGTCTGTCGCATTTAGTACAAAGAAATAGGACACCCCCTATCACCGAGGTTGAAGATGAGAGCAGACTTGCGGAGCGATCGGAGGGATTTGTAGCAATTCTTTCCCAGCCATCATGGTTAATTCCGCACTGGATCAGTGATTTCTTAAGTATATATTCTTGTACCGTTTCCGCAGATCACCGCTTGCTCTCTTGCCATTTTGCAGTTCCCCATAGAGCAGCTCTTGTGGTAGACGTTGATCCGACATGCGTACTACATGGCCAGCCCATTTCAGCTGTGCTGCACAATCATGGTGTGTAAACTTGTCATGACCGATCGTGCTAACATTTGGCCCCATGTCCTGTCATCTAATCCTCAGTAGTTTCCGCAGCGCATGTAGAAGTGGTTAAATTTCCTGACATGATGCGTGCAAGTAATACAATGTAGTTCAGAGAACGAAATGTGTTGTGTCGTAGTTAACAGCTTGACTGTGATAGTTGCACTTTTTGGTCCGACACATCCGACTTCAACTGGCATTTTTTAGTACTGGGTTAGCCTTCCCTCTTTGATCCCTTCTTCTCAGCCAGTCTGCCATGTAGTATCCTGTTATCCACGATCCTGCTTGGAGATGTAGAAGGGTCTGGCAGCTCTGGGTCGCTGACCCTGATGCTTGCAGTCAGCCTTGGGTCACCGGTCCTGACGCTTGCAGTCAGCTTTGGGTCACCGGTCCTGACGTTTGCAGTCAGCTTTGGGTCACCGGTCCTGACGTTTGCAGTCAGCTTTGGGTCACCAGGCCTGATGCTTGCAGTCAGCTTTGGGTCACCGGTCCTGACGTTTGCAGTCAGCTTTGGGTTGCTGGTCCTGGCGCTTGCTGTCAGCTTTCGGTTGCTGGTCCTGACACTGGCAGTCAGCTTTTGGTTGCTCGTCCTGACACTGGCAGTCAGCTTTCGGTTGCTGGTCCTGACACTGGCAGTCAGCTTTTGGTTGCTGGTCCTGACGCTTGCAGTCAGCTTTCGATTGCTGACCCCCATAGCTCATGCACTGCTCAGTAGATTTTTCTGTTGATCTTTCAAATTTTTATAAATATTTATAATTTATAGTTAAGTATTAAGACATATTTAATGACAGTTTTATGTCTTTTTAAAAAAATTTTTTTATTTGGTTCATGCTGGTCTGGTGGACAGTTTAAAAACATTTTCTATACGAAGTTCACATCATCTATCTGATGCGGTTATTTATCATTCGCGGTGCCTGTGTTATAATTCTTGGAAATTTTCACGAAATGTTTTTATTGTTTTCTCTTAGTTCTGTAAGTTGATCACAAGTGCTGTTTCCTCCATGTCGTCGATTAATTTACATGATTATTAATTTAAGGTTTTGTTAATCGCTTATTTTGTCTTTATATGCTAAACAGCAGGATTAAAACTAATGGCCAGATACTCAAAGTTGTTGACCGTTTTAAATATCTGGGGTTGATTGTCAGTGATGAAGGATCAAAATGTGAGGTGTTGGCCAGAATAGCACAGACAATAGCGGCACTTGCATGGCTTAACAAAATCTGGCAAGATAAACGGTTAGCACTAGGGGACGGCGTGGCCTAGTGGTTAAGTGGCACGGCTCACAACCAGAAGGTGCTGGGTTCGATCCCCATCACAGCACCGGCCGTTACCCCGGGGAAGTAAACCCTTAGAAAATGCAGGAGGAAGCAGACCCTTACATAAAATGCATGCTGAAGTCGGATGCACTGGGCCGACAGGCGCAAAATAAAAACCACAGTGTAACGCACACACGCCTTGGGGAATAGATAAATAAGGCGAACGCAAAAAAAAAAAAAAAAAAAAAAAAAAAAACGGTTAGCACTATGCATGAAAATCAGATTAATGCGTACTGGTCCTGTCAATATTCCTCAATGTTTGTGAGACATGGACAGTTACAGCTGACCTTCAACGAAGGATACAGGCCTTGGAGATGAGATGTTTCCGAAGACTTTTAAACATCATGTACAAAGATCGAGTTACAAATGAGGAAATACGAGATAGAATTACAACAGCAATAGGGCCTTTTGAAGACCTCTTGGCAATTGTCAAAAGAAGGAATCTCGCTTGGTACGGTCACATATCGAGATCAAATGGTCTTGCAAATATGATCCTACACGGAATGGTGCAAGGCAGACGACGAAGAGGCCGACCCAAAATTAGGTGGGAGGACAACATAAAAGAATGGACCAATCTCCGACCAGAAGAGGCACAGGCAGCGGCCGCTGACAGAGAAGGGTGATGTGTGGTTGTGAGGATGTCTTCATGTGTGCCCCAAAGACCTCACCGGTTATGGGCTGACCTGACCTGACCTGATTTGCTATACAGGTCTAAGATATAAATTATCTGTATTAGCCGAATGGGAGGGTTCTAATGTGCTTCCATTTAATCTTCATTTCCGCTATCTGCAGAATTCATCCCGACCCCCTCATAATCTTTCTCCAGATCTTCTAGGTCATCACAACCTTCTGAGAATTCATGAAAGACTGAGGTTGAAACAGACAATTCATATACAAGAAAATGTAATCCTCTACCAATATCCCAGGTTACGAGGACGAAGAGGAAGATACGGGAAAAATAACTTTAATAAAATCTTATTTTTCCAGATGCAGCTGGTATGAGAGCAATCGTTATGGCAGAAATTACCGGGCCATATCCCCATATCTTCCGATATGGAATCACTATTAGAGTAAGTAAAAGGATGAATGGTTTAGTTAGTTAGTTTTCTTTCCACTTGTGCCGTTTAGCGTGGTGGGGAGCTTGAGTCATCTATCCTGCGCCAGGTGCGTTACGTCGGTCAATGTGAGCCCTTGTCGTTGCACAATCACTCAGTCATCTATCCACCTACCTTGCGGCCGCCCTCTTGCCCTGTAGCCAGATCTACCAGCATTGTAAGCCATCAGTGGAAGATGATGAGGGTGCATTCTCATGAGATGACCAAACCAACTTATTTTCTGCCTGGAAATGTATTCGGCACAAGACGTAGTGCCGACCATGCTTGGAATGTCATCATTCCGCATTCTGTCTCTTCTGGTAACACCGATGACTTTCCTCAAACACTTAATTTCACAAGTCAAAATTCTGCTCTCGCATGCCCTTGACAGAGGCCATGTTTTTCACTGGTAGCATAAAATCTGCATAAATATACTGTTTATCAGCTGTTGCTTTGTTGCCAAACTAATGCTCGGGTGTCTAAGCAATGGGGACAGCTGATAAGTCAATGCAGATGCTTTCTGGCACCCTGTCTCGATTTCCCTGTCGGTTTAGTTCATACTAAAAAAAAAACCCAGAAAGTACAGAGTGGTCCTTCGGGGTCTTTGTGTTTGACAAGGACAAGAATAGCACCGTTGCACCACAGAGAGCATGTCGTAAGATGCGACTGTGTGACATGGTATAATACTAACACCAGCCATGGTTAGGTAGTTTGTTAAGAGTAGCATAGATGGCGCCTAACAGGCTGCGGGTCTACTTTGCTCTAATGTTTGAATCTATTAACCTTCTGTATGCCACATCATTTTTTACAAAATTTTGCGCAACTTGATATCTCGCTATGGTAGTCAACTTTCAAAATTTGTAAATTTTCTGTTTGTTTGTCAATAAATATGATTTTCTCATATGATTTTCTTGTGTGTAGAGACACAATTGAATAAAGAACTTGTGGGTGTTATTGTTTTTGTTGTGTGTTTGTTAGTTTCTGAGATACAAAAAGATGAAGTTGAAAAATTTATGAAAATCTCCTAATTATTTGTACTCGACTGCTAGGCCTAGTCGCTTCGATAGAAAACCATGGAAACCACAACAACGTATTGATATTGTGTTTACAATATCGACACAACTGTTAGTTTCCAATTCAAACGTAGTTCTTTCATCTAAACAAACAAAATAAACAGATCTACTTTATAAAGATCTTTCCCAACAACCTACTTCACCTTTTGCAAAAAGTCGGTTTGCTCCAAATGGCGTATAAAAATTAAAATTGTTCTAAAGCCATTTGTAATCTAACATACGATACTTTTACCGGCAAAATATCGTGTGTAGATGGTGACGTATTCAGCATATAAAAAAATTGCTATTGTTAGGTTCTCAGTTAAATTTATTTGAATTTTGATTTTGTACGTTGAGTTTGTCCAGCCAGTCTTGACAAGGACGTTATAAAGGTTAAGATGGACTCACACACCGGTTAACCACCCGCCAAGAAAATAGTGATATACAGACTCTGCAGAGTCCTCCAAACCAGTATAAAGATGTTAAGTTATTCTAAAAGTCTGCAGGCCCTGAATGCTAGAGGATTTGAACTAACGAAAAGTAAACCAACGTTTTAACCTAATAGGTCTTTATCAAGGACTAGTCAAGCGAAAGCGACACAGATGAAGGCAATGCACTACGTTAAACAAATGATTCCAGTTGAAAAGAATAGAATAGGACCACTATAGCCTTCCAATTGGATATATGCCGATCTGTTAAGAATCGTTATAATTGCTTTCTAGACAGACCAATAGGTGCTCAGTCCCTCTAAGCAATTGGCGATATCTGCGTTGAACACATCCAATTTAAGATGGCTATTTAGGGTGGTTTTGGGTTCGCCTTTCCACTGTGATCTTTTTTCTCTTAACCCAGATCACACTAGTGCAGCTTGTATCCAGGGTCACCGCTTGGAGATGTAATATGATCTAGGTCAGTTGTGGTTCACTGACCCTGATGCACGCAACCAGCTACGAGCTGGTGTTAACTCATTCACTATCATCCTTTTTTCTGTTCAGCTCACTCCTTGCATCCTACAATAGCACCACATCTCTAAAGCTTCTAAGTTCTTTTTATCCGTTTTATTTAGAGTCCATGTTTCACAGCCATACAGGGCTATAGGCCAAGTATGTATGGTTATTATTCTGTTAGATAACCCAATATTGATGTTACTTGATGTTAGAAGCTTTTGTTTCTCAGAGAATGCCTTTTTTCACTGTTGCTATCCTAATTCAGATTTCAAATTCACAACAAGCATTCTCTGTAATTATTTGTCCAAAATATGAAAAGCTCAGCACTTGTTCTATGTTCTGCTCCTCGATGCTGATATTTATTCTTTGAGTTTGTTTGACTATTACCATCGTTTCTGTTTTGCTGGCATTAATCTTCATACCAAGTACCTTGGCTGTGTTGTTGATCTTGTTAATTAGCTTGTGTAACAAATTCTCTGTTTCTTCTAGGAAGGCTTGGTCATGCGCAAATTTGATTGTGCATTTTATTATTTTTCCATTGATCTTAAAAATCATGTTTCATTCTCTGGTAGATTCTTTCATTTATTTTTCCATTGATCTTAAAAATCATGTTTCATTTTCTGGTAGATTCTTTCATTTATTTTTCCATTGATTTTAACAATCATGGTTCATTTTCTGGTAGATTCTTTCATTTATTTTTCCATTGATTTTAACAATCATAGTTCATTTTCTGGTAGATTCTTTCATTTATTTTTCCATTGATTTTAACAATCATGTTTCATTTTCTGGTAGATCCTTTCATTTATTTTTCCATTGATTTTAACAATCATGGTTCATTTTCTGGTAGATTCTTTCATTTATTTTTCCATTGATTTTAACAATAATAGTTCATTTTCTGGTAGATTCTTTCATTTATTTTTCCATTGATTTTAACAATCATAGTTCATTTTCTGGTAGATTCTTTCATTTATTTTTCCATTGATTTTAACAATCATGGTTCATTTTCTGGTAGATCCTTTCATTTATTTTTCCATTGATTTTAACAATCATGGTTCATTTTATGGTAGATTCTTTCATTTATTTTTCCATTGATTTTAACAATCATAGTTCATTTTCTGGTAGATTCTTTCATTTATTTTTCCATTGATTTTAACAATCATAGTTCATTTTCTGGTAGATTCTTTCATTTATTTTTCCATTGATTTTAACAATCATGTTTCATTTTCTGGTAGATCCTTTCATTTATTTTTCCATTGATTTTAACAATCATGGTTCATTTTATGGTAGATTCTTTCATTTATTTTTCCATTGATTTTAACAATCATAGTTCATTTTCTGGTAGATTCTTTCATTTATTTTTCCATTGATTTTAACAATCATGTTTCATTTTCTGGTAGATCCTTTCATTTATTTTTCCATTGATTTTAACAATCATGGTTCATTTTATGGTAGATTCTTTCATTTATTTTTCCATTGATTTTAACAATCATGTTTCATTTTCTGGTAGATCCTTTCATTTATTTTTCCATTGATTTTAACAATCATGGTTCATTTTATGGTAGATTCTTTCATTTATTTTTCCATTGATTTTAACAATCATGGTTCATTTTCTGGTAGATTCTTTCATTTATTTTTCCATTGATTTTAACAATCATAGTTCATTTTCTGGTAGATTCTTTCATTTATTTTTCCATTGATTTTAACAATCATGTTTCATTTTCTGGTAGATCCTTTCATTTATTTTTCCATTGATTTTAACAATCATGGTTCATTTTATGGTAGATTCTTTCATTTATTTTTCCATTGATTTTAACAATCATGGTTCATTTTCTGGTAGATTCTTTCATTTATTTTTCCATTGATTTTAACAATCATAGTTCATTTTCTGGTAGATTCTTTCATTTATTTTTCCATTGATTTTAACAATCATGTTTCATTTTCTGGTAGATCCTTTCATTTATTTTTCCATTGATTTTAACAATCATGGTTCATTTTATGGTAGATTCTTTCATTTATTTTTCCATTGATTTTAACAATCATGGTTCATTTTCTGGTAGATTCTTTCATTTATTTTTCCATTGATTTTAACAATCATAGTTCATTTTCTGGTAGATTCTTTCATTTATTTTTCCATTGATTTTAACAATCATGTTTCATTTTCTGGTAGATCCTTTCATTTATTTTTCCATTGATTTTAACAATCATGGTTCATTTTCTGGTAGATTCTTTCATTTATTTTTCCATTGATTTTAACAATCATGGTTCATTTTCTGGTAGATTCTTTCATTTATTTTTCCATTGATTTTAACAATCATAGTTCATTTTCTGGTAGATTCTTTCATTTATTTTTCCATTGATTTTAACAATCATGTTTCATTTTCTGGTAGATCCTTTCATTTATTTTTCCATTGATTTTAACAATCATGGTTCATTTTCTGGTAGATTCTTTCATTTATTTTTCCATTGATTTTAACAATCATGGTTCATTTTCTGGTAGATTCTTTCATTTATTTTTCCATTGATTTTAACAATCATAGTTCATTTTCTGGTAGATTCTTTCATTTATTTTTCCATTGATTTTAACAATCATGTTTCATTTTCTGGTAGATCCTTTCATTTATTTTTCCATTGATTTTAACAATCATGGTTCATTTTATGGTAGATTCTTTCATTTATTTTTCCATTGATTTTAACAATCATGGTTCATTTTCTGGTAGATTCTTTCATTTATTTTTCCATTGATTTTAACAATCATAGTTCATTTTCTGGTAGATTCTTTCATTTATTTTTCCATTGATTTTAACAATCATGTTTCATTTTCTGGTAGATCCTTTCATTTATTTTTCCATTGATTTTAACAATCATGGTTCATTTTATGGTAGATTCTTTCATTTATTTTTCCATTGATTTTAACAATCATGGTTCATTTTCTGGTAGATTCTTTCATTTATTTTTCCATTGATATTAACAATCATAGTTCATTTTCTGGTAGATTCTTTCATTTATTTTTCCATTGATTTTAACAATCATGTTTCATTTTCTGGTAGATCCTTTCATTTATTTTTCCATTGATTTTAACAATCATGGTTCATTTTCTGGTAGATTCTTTCATTTATTTTTCCATTGATTTTAACAATCATGGTTCATTTTATGGTAGATTCTTTCATTTATTTTTCCATTGATTTTAACAATCATGTTTCATTTTCTGGTAGATCCTTTCATTTATTTTTCCATTGATTTTAACAATCATGGTTCATTTTATGGTAGATTCTTTCATTTATTTTTCCATTGATTTTAACAATCATAGTTCATTTTCTGGTAGATTCTTTCATTTATTTTTCCATTGATTTTAACAATCATAGTTCATTTTCTGGTAGATTCTTTCATTTATTTTTCCATTGATTTTAACAATCATGTTTCATTTTCTGGTAGATCCTTTCATTTATTTTTCCATTGATTTTAACAATCATGGTTCATTTTATGGTAGATTCTTTCATTTATTTTTCCATTGATTTTAACAATCATAGTTCATTTTCTGGTAGATTCTTTCATTTATTTTTCCATTGATTTTAACAATCATGTTTCATTTTCTGGTAGATCCTTTCATTTATTTTTCCATTGATTTTAACAATCATGGTTCATTTTATGGTAGATTCTTTCATTTATTTTTCCATTGATTTTAACAATCATGGTTCATTTTCTGGTAGATCCTTTCATTTATTTTTCCATTGATTTTAACAATCATGGTTCATTTTATGGTAGATTCTTTCATTTATTTTTCCATTGATTTTAACAATCATGGTTCATTTTCTGGTAGATTCTTTCATTTATTTTTCCATTGATTTTAACAATCATAGTTCATTTTCTGGTAGATTCTTTCATTTATTTTTCCATTGATTTTAACAATCATGTTTCATTTTCTGGTAGATCCTTTCATTTATTTTTCCATTGATTTTAACAATCATGGTTCATTTTATGGTAGATTCTTTCATTTATTTTTCCATTGATTTTAACAATCATGGTTCATTTTCTGGTAGATTCTTTCATTTATTTTTCCATTGATTTTAACAATCATAGTTCATTTTCTGGTAGATTCTTTCATTTATTTTTCCATTGATTTTAACAATCATGTTTCATTTTCTGGTAGATCCTTTCATTTATTTTTCCATTGATTTTAACAATCATGGTTCATTTTATGGTAGATTCTTTCATTTATTTTTCCATTGATTTTAACAATCATGGTTCATTTTCTGGTAGATTCTTTCATTTATTTTTCCATTGATTTTAACAATCATAGTTCATTTTCTGGTAGATTCTTTCATTTATTTTTCCATTGATTTTAACAATCATGTTTCATTTTCTGGTAGATCCTTTCATTTATTTTTCCATTGATTTTAACAATCATGGTTCATTTTATGGTAGATTCTTTCATTTATTTTTCCATTGATTTTAACAATCATGGTTCATTTTCTGGTAGATTCTTTCATTTATTTTTCCATTGATTTTAACAATCATAGTTCATTTTCTGGTAGATTCTTTCATTTATTTTTCCATTGATTTTAACAATCATGTTTCATTTTCTGGTAGATCCTTTCATTTATTTTTCCATTGATTTTAACAATCATGGTTCATTTTCTGGTAGATTCTTTCATTTATTTTTCCATTGATTTTAACAATCATGGTTCATTTTCTGGTAGATTCTTTCATTTATTTTTCCATTGATTTTAACAATCATAGTTCATTTTCTGGTAGATTCTTTCATTTATTTTTCCATTGATTTTAACAATCATGTTTCATTTTCTGGTAGATCCTTTCATTTATTTTTCCATTGATTTTAACAATCATGGTTCATTTTCTGGTAGATTCTTTCATTTATTTTTCCATTGATTTTAACAATCATGGTTCATTTTCTGGTAGATTCTTTCATTTATTTTTCCATTGATTTTAACAATCATAGTTCATTTTCTGGTAGATTCTTTCATTTATTTTTCCATTGATTTTAACAATCATGTTTCATTTTCTGGTAGATCCTTTCATTTATTTTTCCATTGATTTTAACAATCATGGTTCATTTTATGGTAGATTCTTTCATTTATTTTTCCATTGATTTTAACAATCATGGTTCATTTTCTGGTAGATTCTTTCATTTATTTTTCCATTGATATTAACAATCATAGTTCATTTTCTGGTAGATTCTTTCATTTATTTTTCCATTGATTTTAACAATCATGTTTCATTTTCTGGTAGATCCTTTCATTTATTTTTCCATTGATTTTAACAATCATGGTTCATTTTCTGGTAGATTCTTTCATTTATTTTTCCATTGATTTTAACAATCATGGTTCATTTTATGGTAGATTCTTTCATTTATTTTTCCATTGATTTTAACAATCATGGTTCATTTTCTGGTAGATTCTTTCATTTATTTTTCCATTGATTTTAACAATCATAGTTCATTTTCTGGTAGATTCTTTCATTTATTTTTCCATTGATTTTAACAATCATGTTTCATTTTCTGGTAGATCCTTTCATTTATTTTTCCATTGATTTTAACAATCATGGTTCATTTTATGGTAGATTCTTTCATTTATTTTTCCATTGTTTTTAACAATCATGGTTCATTTTCTGGTAGATTCTTTCATTTATTTTTCCATTGATTTTAACAATCATAGTTCATTTTCTGGTAGATTCTTTCATTTATTTTTCCATTGATTTTAACAATCATGTTTCATTTTCTGGTAGATCCTTTCATTTATTTTTCCATTGATTTTAACAATCATGGTTCATTTTCTGGTAGATTCTTTCATTTATTTTTCCATTGATTTTAACAATCATGGTTCATTTTCTGGTAGATTCTTTCATTTATTTTTCCATTGATTTTAACAATCATGGTTCATTTTCTGGTAGATTCTTTCATTTATTTTTCCATTGATTTTAACAATCATAGTTCATTTTCTGGTAGATTCTTTCATTTATTTTTCCATTGATTTTAACAATCATGTTTCATTTTCTGGTAGATCCTTTCATTTATTTTTCCATTGATTTTAACAATCATGGTTCATTTTCTGGTAGATTCTTCCATCATGACCTCAGGATGAAGATAAAATAGTCCTAGCAATAACAAACATCTGTCTCACACCTTTTCTGATTGGTACGGAAGACTAACGTCTGGTCAGGCAAAATATACTGGTCAGACATGTTAGTCAGGGTCAGGCAAAATATACTGGTCAGACATGTTAGTTAGGGTCAGGCAAAACATACTGATCAGACATGTTAGTCATGGTCATGCAAAATATACTGGACAAGACCCTCACCTTGACTTCCTCGTAGCCCTCCCTGGAAACGGGCTGTTTCCATGTCAGCTTGGCTAACAAGGTCAGAGATCGACATGATCCCTGTGGTAGTGAGAGATATGCAGAAGAAGCCCAGCATCGCGCAATCCCCTGGAGGACCCGGTCCACCTTCATCAGCATGCTCGAAATGTGAAGAAAGCTACGACATCCCGCCACTTAATATCCTTTTCAGAGCACACAAAAAAGTAAACTTTCTTGCTGTGGACATTTCACAGTACTCCAATCTAGGTCTAAATAATGCTTTATACAATTTGACAATCACTTCCTTGCTCCTATGTTTAGTATTTTTTTGGCTTTACCTAACATTGTATTTGCCTTTTTCACTGCTACTTGGACTTGTTCACTCACTTTACCTATACGATCAATTATAACCCCTAGGTCCCTTTCCTTACAAACTGCAAACAAATCTTACAAACTAAATAAATTTACAAACTACTTGTAGTGCCTTACACACACCAAGAGAAATAGAAAAAAAAGAGTAAAAAACATGATCACTTCACTTTATAAGTTGACAAAAAAATGGCTACATATTTTCTGAGTCATAATATTGCCTCCTATATCTCGTTCTAGGATCTGAAAGGGGAAAGAACACATATACTGTTTTATATAGACAACGACATCTACACGCACATGACTGCCGATGGAAGTAGAAGGCAGTACCCGTTGTCTATGTGTCTCATACCAGGCAACTTTATAATTCTCCTGGACACACACCTTCATTTCTTTGTGGACGGAACTCTTGGCATTCGCATCAATGATCTTCTTGCAGTTCAGTTTATTTTCCAAAACTAACATGTTGTTGTCGCATTAGCCTCGCTGGAATCTAACAGTATTAAATATGAGGTGTGTTAAAAAAGTATCCAACCTTTACGCCAGAAAAATACAATTGCTCATCAGGTGGTTTGAAATCCTAATCCCTTTTAAAGTACTATCCTTGGGACTCCACACACTTCTCCCAGCTCTCCTTGGGACTCCACACACTTCTCCCAGCTCTCCTTGGGACTCCACACACTTCTCACAGCGGCCCTTGGGACTCCACACACTTCTCCCAGCTCTTCTTGGGACTCCACACACTTCTCCCAGCTCTCCTTGGGACTCCACACACTTCTCCCAGCTCTTCTTGGGACTCCACACACTTCTCCCAGCTCTCCTTGGGACTCCACACACTTCTCACAGCGGCCCTTGGGACTCCACACACTTCTCCCAGCTCTTCTTGGGACTCCACACACTTCTCCCAGCTCTTCTTGGGACTCCACACACTTCTCCCAGCTCTCCTTGGGACTCCACACACTTCTCCCAGCTCTCCTTGGGACTCCACACACTTCTCCCAGCTCTTCTTGGGACTCCACACACTTCTCCCAGCTCTCCTTGGGACTCCACACACTTCTCCCAGCTCTCCTTGGGATGCCACACACTTCTCCCAGATCTCCTTGGGACTCCACACACTTCTCCCAGGTCCCCTTGGGATGCCACACACTTCTCCCAGCTCTCTTTGGGACTCCACACACTTCTCCCAGCTCTCCTTGGGACCCCACACACTTCTCCCAGCTCTCCTTGGGATGCCACACACTTCTCCCAGCTCTCCTTGGGACTCCACACACTTCTCCCAGGTCTCCTTGGGATGCCACACACTTCTCCCAGCTCTCTTTGGGACTCCACACACTTCTCCCAGCTCTCCTTGGGACCCCACACACTTCTCCCAGCTCTCCTTGGGACTCCACACACTTCTCCCAGCTCTTCTTGGGACTCCACACACTTCTCCCAGCTCTCCTTGGGACTCCACACACTTCTCCCAGCTCTCCTTGGGATGCCACACACTTCTCCCAGCTCTCCTTGGGACTCCACACACTTCTCCCAGCTCTCCTTGGGACCCCACACACTTCTCCCAGCTCTCCTTGGGACTCCACACACTTCTCCCAGCTCTCCTTGGGACTCCACACACTTCTCCCAGCTCTCCTTGGGATGCCACACACTTCTCCCAGAAGTCCTGCCATTGTTGGAAGCATTGCAGGAAGACCTCTTTGAGAGTAGAGTACAGCTGGGTCGTTGCATTTCTCATAATGCCTTCAGGTGACTCAAATTGGATCCCTTGCAGCGGTATTTTCAGGATAGGGAACAGCCACAAATTGCAAGTAGCCATTTCGGCAGAATAGGAAGTCTGGCTAACCAGAGGAAGGTTGTGTTTGGCCAAGAAAGTCTGAATCAGATGTGAAGAATGGGTGGGTGCGTTGTCATGATGGAGCTGCCTAGTTCTTGTTGTCCACAGGTTTGGTCATTTGCGTCGAGCAACATCACGAAGGTGGCGGATGACCTCCAGGTAGTATTCTTTGGTAATGTTTGGACCTTGTGGTGCGTACTCATGGGATTCCGTGGTGAAGTGGTTAAGCCGTCGGCCTCATGATCAGGTGGTGTTTGTTCGACTCCAGACTCCGCTGTCTTTTTCACGGGTGCTTGATGCAGAGTCCCCTTCACTTCGTAGTCGCCCCCTAGCTGTCTTGTCCTTGACTTGCCACTGGGGTCAGGCAGCTCGAGGCGGGAGAGTGAGAACAAAAAGTGCCACAGTTAATCCTTACTAAAAATAGCGGTAGCAAAATAAACTATGCCATCATCGTCAACGATGGACGGCGACCTTAGCTTAGCTTAGCGTACTCATGATGCACAAATCCACGGAAGTCAAAGAAAACGTTCAACATGACTTTGACATTGCGTCATTTCGTGGTGAATAAAAACCAGATGAGTGCTCACTACACTCAACGCTGAAAAGCTGACTGCTAATGACTGACGTAATCTGCGGGCAGGAAAAAAAACTCACACATGCAAATGACAGCCCCCTACACCTCCTTGCCAAATGACAACACCCTTGATTCATATGTTTCCGCACACAAAAAATAAGTTTAAATACTTTTTAAACACACCTCGTACTTGCGTTGAAACCTTGTCAGTAAAGTTGTTGTGGTTTTGTTAACTAGGACAAGGTCATTTGTTAGGACATATCTACAATCTAAGAATGTGTGATTCATGTTTGAGAAGTATGTAAAAATAAGTAGATCGAAGCTGCGGATGTTGCTGAAAGTCAAAAGTATTAAAAACATATATATTACATATTATACATATATATAAAAATAACATCAATATTGAGCTGCGCAATAGAAAATCACAACATATATCTGAGATGTAGCAATGAAACATAGAATCTAAGTAACAAGGATGAAAAGACCTTAGAAGCTTTTGAGATGTGGTGCGTACGCAGAATACAAAGAGTGAGCAGGACAGGAAAATGGTCAAATGAATAAGTGCTTAACGATATAGAGCTGCAAAACAAACTAATTAAAAATATGCAGAAAGTTCTGATGCCTCAATGTCCCCTTTATCCATGTCCACCTCAAGTTCTGATGCCTCATTGTCCCCCTTATCTATGTCCACATAAGAGACTGAAGTGCAGATGCCTCAATGTCGCCCTTATCCATGTCTGCCCTCACAATGGATGCACTTGAGATCAGGTCATCAGCATGGTTCAGGACTAGGTCCACACAAGTGCAGGAAGGTCTGCTGCCTGAATGTCTCTTATTTACGTATACCTAATGTACCTTCCTTATCTGCTCCCATTGGAACATGAGGACATCACTGCAACTGCCCTATTTGCAGGAAGCCTGTGCTAAAACATTTATTTTGATCTTGTGATGATGAATTTGCTAACACTTTTGATTTTATTTTAGGAGCTAGCCAGAGTGCTTTCTTAGATGGCTTTAACAGTCGACTTTACATTATTGTTGTTGTTGTTAAATGGTCATAATGAGTAAGTTTACTCTTTTGTGTGCACTGAAAAGGGCATTAGGGGGTGAGTTATAATAGCTTTCCTCACATTCTGAGTGTGCTGATGAAGGTGAACTGGGGTCATCCAGGCGGTTGTGCTATGCTTGGCCTTAAATACGTGTCGCTCACTACTACAGGGATCACATTGATTCCCCCCACCTCATTAGACAGCCTGCCATGAAAAGTCCTTTGTGAATGTGAGGTGGGTTTCTTGGTCAGTATATTTTTCTTGACTCTAACATTGCTGATCAGTATGTTTTATCTGACCAGACGTTAGTTTCCTCTGCCTATCCATTTAACGGAAACATCTTATTTCGTATGTTATGAACTTTTGTTCGTGATGCATTGATTGTTTGTGTTATTTATGTACAAAATTTGATTTGACATTGTACATTAATATCCTAATTGAGCGACAAATAAATAAAAAAAATAAACAATTCTTTCTATTTCTTGGATCTGCTTATTTTATAGTTCTGAGTGAGGAATTAAAGTAACTTGCCTGTGCAGTAACCACAAAGTATGTACACTAAGTTTTTATTTTACTCTAAATTGGAAAAAGGCTCTAAAAGGCCTTGACCTTCCTTGATTTTTGTTGTTGTTCACCTTGTTGCCCTAATGGGCATTCTACTGTATTTTGCACCTTACGGCCAGGTGCAGCCTTCTCCTTCTTCTTTGATCAGCTGATGCTATGCTTCTAGCTCGGTGAGGTTCGCCTAGAATGTGCGTTTAAGGTCTTTGCTGGTACCTCATAAATTTTTGAGCACAGTCACTCCCTTGGGCCGAACGGCCTCTCTTTGGTCTGCATAAGTGGGGCAGTCCTGCAGGATACTTTCTGGTGTTTGCTTGGGTGATCCACAATTTCATGTGGCGATGTCTCTAAGACCTATTCTGTTAAGGTGGGTCTTGAGTCTGCAATGTTCTGAAGATCTTTGTCTGCCCATCTTCGCCAAACTTGTCTATACTTCCATATTCTGGCTTGTATTCTTTGTGCTGGTCTCTCCATTCCGTTCTCATGGATTGTTTTATGAGTGTCTTTGTTTCTTTATAGCTCTGAGGAGGATGAGTCTGTGTGCCGCCATTTCTGGCTTTTCTGAGCTCATCTGCCTGCTCATTTCAAAGGATCCCACAGTGGGCCGGAGTCCACTGTAGTACAAAATTTATTTTGTGACAGCAACCCAACGTTAATTTTTATTTCGCGTGGGACTCTATCTTGTTTGCGGCTTGAGATGGTTTTTGAGTACGCTCCTGGAGTCTGTTAGAATGACCGTTTTCCTTGTGGTTATGTTTTGGCTGTTAAGAATCTGTGTTGCTGTATGAACAGCTATCCTGTGCATCTGATATCATTAAACATTTTTTTAGAGGTCTGCTGTTGTTTCGAATGTCCATAATTAATAAGTTTACTCTTTTGTGCGCCCTGAAAAGGACGTTAAGTGATGGGTTGTGATAGCTTTCCTCACATCCTGAGTGTGGTGATGAGGGTGGACCGGTGTCCTCCAGGCGGTTGTGCTATGCTTAGCTTCATCTTCGTGTCACTTACTACTACTGGGATCACGTCAATCCCTTACCTTGTTAGCCAGGCTGCCATGAAAAGAGCTCGTTTCCAGGGAGGTCTACCAGGAAGCTGAGGTGAAGGTGTTTTCCAATTATTCATTTACTCGGAAACATCTCATTTAATTTGCATACTGGGAACTGTTATGACACCAGAAGCAGTAGTTTATGTTCCAGGCTCGGAATAGCATCATTAATATAATCGTTTAAGCAATGAAGTATTGTAAATGAAATTTAAGAGATAACGGAAATAACCCTGTATAGTTTTTTTCAATGATTACAAACAGAGTGATTGTCTCCCTTAGATATATTTATTCTTCGTTAGTGTTAAAAAAACAAACTCGTTTATAAGTGTTTTCAGTAACAGATACGAGATCTACGTTTTGACATAAAAGCCTTCATCTGGGACAATAAACAACACAAATATAAACTAAAAAATCCATCATCAAAGCAGATATGAAAACATAAATGAGTACTTAGCTGGATCAGTCATTACAACTCGTCACGAGCTGTGTAGTTCTCAACAAATACTCCTCAAGGCTTCACCTCCACCCCCCACTTCCCAACGCCTATCCTGGACTGGCTTGGCTTGTTGGCTTTGTTTGTTCTCGATCTCTCGCTACCAAACCCTAAATGGGCTTAAGTAGCAGAATGTAGTCCAGAGAATGGGACTGTGATATTTGCACCTTTCTGTCCAACACATCTGACTTCAGCAAGCATTTTTTGAGTACCGGGTTAGCATTCCCTCTTCGATCCCTTCTCCTTAGCCAGTCTGCCCTGCTGGAGCCTGTTATTCATGATCACCTCGTGGAGGTGTAGAATGGTCTTGGCAGCTCTGTTTCGCTGGCCCTGACGCTAGAAGTAAGCTATGGGTCGATGACCACTGCAGCTCATGCGCTGCTCAGCGCCTTGATCCCTCCTATCCTGGACTGAGAACGAACGCAGAAGTCTGCTGAAGGACTTTCTGTTGAGCACAGATTTCAACAAATACTCCTCAAGACTTAACCTCCACCCCCCCACTTCCCAACGCCTATCCTGGATTGAGAACGAACGCAGACGTCTGCTGAAGGACTTTCTGTGAAGCATGGATCTCAACAAATACTCCTCAAGGCTTCACCCACACTTCCTAACGCCTATCCTGCCGTTTGTTAGATTTGTCTGGACTTCCATTCCCCAAAAGTGTGTAGGTCTGCACCTACTCCTCTTGCCCTGGAAATTCAAGAACAGTAATTCTATCAGCTGGTTTCCAAAATCCGTGTCCTATCCATGGTCAACTTCGTCTCTTTACATCTAGTCCCACTGGTATCTGTCCGATTCTTTTCCACAGTTATCTTACCAATTTATCCACCAAATTCAGCGCAAACATCCATGGATGAAAACTTGAACCTTTTAGTTGTACTTTGATTTCTTTCCTGCGTCACAGAGTGTCTTCATTGTTATATATTATACATTATATATATATATTGTTATAATAACTGAGATGAAGATCTCTACTTTTGTGACGGACTTAATTTCTTTCGATTTCCATAAATTCCAGAAAAGCAAATAAAAAAAACCCGCCTTGCCTTTTATATTCTTATTTAGATATTCCTATCAGTACCACCGACCTTGTCTATATTACTAGAGAGATATGTCAATCTACCTCTTGCAGTACCGTGTGTTCTATCACAATCTTATTGTCATATATTGTTATTGCCATAATCAGTGTTTTGTCCCTATGAGCTCAGACCTAACTTCAACGACCATTCAGCAAGTATATTTATTTTATTTAGCATTTGGTTGGAGTTGTGAGAAAGAAGGCCAAGTCATCAACAAAGTCCAGATCATTATTTGGTTTTGAGACAGAAGGGTCAAGTCATCAGTAAAATCCAGATCATTATTTGGTTGGGGTTGTGAGACAGAAGGGCCAAGTCATCAGTAAAGTCCAGATCATTATTTGGTTGTGAGACAGAAAGGCCAAGTCATCAGTAAAGTCCAGATCATTATTTGGTTGGAGTTGTGAGACAGAAGGGCCAAGTCATCAACAAAGTCCAGATCATTATTTGGTTGGGGTTGTGAGACAGAAGGGCGAAGTCATCAACAAAGTCCAGATCATTATTTGGTTGGGGTTGTGAGACAGAAGGGCCAAGTCATCAACAAAGTCCAGATCATTATTTGGTTGTGAGACAGAAGGGCCAAGTCATCAGTAAAGTCCAGATCATTATTTGGTTGGGGTTGTGAGACAGAAGGGCCAAGTCATCAGTAAAGTCCAGATCATTATTTGGTTGGGGTTGTGAGACAGAAGGGCCAAGTCATCAACAAAGTCCAGATCATTATTTGGTTGGGGTTGTGAGACAGAAGGGCCAAGTCATCAACAAAGTCCAGATCATTATTTGGTTGTGAGACAGAAGGGTCAAGTCATCAGTAAAGTCCAGATCATTATTTGGTTGGGGTTGTGAGACAGAAGGGCCAAGTCATCAGTAAAGTCCAGATCATTATTTGGTTGGGGTTGTGAGACAGAAGGGCCAAGTCATCAACAAAGTCCAGATCATTATTTGGTTGTGAGACAGAAGGGTCAAGTCATCAGTAAAGTCCAGATCATTATTTGGTTGGGGTTGTGAGACAGAAGGGCCAAGTCATTAACAAAGTCCAGATCATTATTTGGTTGTGAGACAGAAGGGCCAAGTCATTAATAAAGTCCAGATCATTATTTGGTTTTGGTTGTGAGACAGAAGGGCCAAGTCATCAGCAAAATCCAGATCATTATTTGGTTGGAGTTGTGAGACAGAAGGGCCAAGTCATCAACAAAGTCCAGATAATTATTTGGTTGTGAGACAGAAGGACCAAGTCATTAATAAAGTCCAGATCATTATTTGGTTGTGGTTGTGAGACAGAAGGGCCAAGTCATCAGCAAAGTCCAGATCATTATTTGGTTGTGAGTCAGAAGGGCCAAGTCATCAGCAAAGTCCAGATCATTATTTGGGTGTGAGACAGAAGGGCCAAGTCATCAGTAAAGTCCAGATCATTATTTGGTTAGGGTTGTGAGACAGAAGGGCCAAGTCATCAGTAAAGTCCAGATCATTATTTGGTTGGGGTTGTGAGACAGAAGGGCCAAGTCATCAACAAAGTCCAGATCATTATTTGGTTGTGAGACAGAAGGGCCAAGTCATCAGTAAAGTCCAGATCATTATTTGGTTAGGGTTGTGAGACAGAAGGGCCAAGTCATCAACAAAGTCCAGATCATTATTTGGTTGTGAGACAGACGGGTCAAGTCATCAGTAAAGTCCAGATCATTATTTGGTTGGGGTTGTGAGACAGAAGGGCCAAGTCATCAACAAAGTCCAGATCATTATTTGGTTGTGAGACAGAAGGGTCAAGTCATCAGTAAAGTCCAGATCATTATTTGGTTGGGATTGTGAGACAGAAGGGCCAAGTCATCAACAAAGTCCAGATCATTATTTGGTTGTGCGACAGAAGGGCCAAGTCATCAGTAAAGTCCAGATCATTATTTGGTTGGGGTTGTGAAACAGAAGGGCCAAGTCATCAACAAAGTCCAGATCATTATTTGGTTGTGAGACAGAAGGGCCAAGTCATCAATAAAGTCCAGATCATTATTTGGTTAGGGTTGTGAGACAGAAGGGCCAAGTCATCAACAAAGTCCAGATCATTATTTGGTTGTGATACAGAAGGGCCAAGTCATCAGTAAAGTCCAGATCATTATTTGGTTGGGGTTGTGAGACAGAAGGGCCAAGTCATCAACAAAGTCCAGATCATTATTTGGTTGTGAGACAGAAGGGCCAAGTCATCAGTAAAGTCCAGATCATTATTTGGTTGGGGTTGTGAGACAGAAGGGCCAAGTCATCAACAAAGTCCAGATCATTATTTGGTTGTGAGACAGAAGGGCCAAGTCAACAGTAAAGTCCAGATCATTATTTGGTTGGGGTTGTGAGACAGAAGGGCCAGGTCATCAGTAAAGTCCAGATCATTATTTGGTTGTAAGACAGAAGGGCCAAGTCATCAGCAAAATCAAGATCATTATTTGGTTGGGGTTGTGAGACAGAAGGGCCAAGACATCAACAAAGTCCAGATCATTATTTGGTTGTGAGACAGAAGGGCCAAGTCATCAGCAAAATCAAGATCATTATTTGGTAGTGAGACAGAAGGGCCAAGTCATTAATGAAGTCCAGATCATTATTTGGTTTTGGTTGTGAGACAGAAGAGCCAAGTCATCAGCAAAATCCAGATCATTATTTGGTTGGAGTTGTGAGACAGAAGGGCCAAGTCATCAACAAAGTCCAGATAATTATTTGGTTGTGAGACAGAAGGACCAAGTCATTAATAAAGTCCAGATCATTATTTGGTTGTGGTTGTGAGACAGAAGGGCCAAGTCATCAGCAAAGTCCAGATCATTATTTGGTTGTGAGTCAGAAGGGCCAAGTCATCAGCAAAGTCCAGATCATTATTTGGGTGTGAGACAGAAGGGCCAAGTCATCAGTAAAGTCCAGATCATTATTTGGTTAGGGTTGTGAGACAGAAGGGCCAAGTCATCAACAAAGTCCAGATCATTATTTGGCTGTGAGACAGAAGGGCCAAGTCATCAGGAAAATTAAGATCATTATTTGGTTGTGAGACAGAAGGGCCAAGTCATCAGCAAAATCCAGATCATTATTTGGTTGGAGTTGTGAGACAGAAGGGCCAAGTCATCAACAAAGTCCAGATAATTATTTGGTTGTGAGACAGAAGGACCAAGTCATTAATAAAGTCCAGATCATTATTTGGTTGTGGTTGTGAGACAGAAGGGCCAAGTCATCAGCAAAGTCCAGATCATTATTTGGTTGTGTGTCAGAAGGGCCAAGTCATCAGCAAAGTCCAGATCATTATTTGGGTGTGAGACAGAAGAGCCAAGTCATCAGTAAAGTCCAGATCATTATTTGGTTAGGGTTGTGAGACAGAAGGGCCAAGTCATCAACAAAGTCCAGATCATTATTTGGTTGTGAGACAGAAGGGCCAAGTCATCAGTAAAGTCCAGATCATTATTTGGTTGGGGTTGTGAGACAGAAGGGCCAAATCATCAACAAAGTCCAGATCATTATTTGGTTGTGAGACAGAAGGGCCAAGTCATCAGTAAAGTCCAGATCATTATTTGGTTAGGGTTGTGAGACAGAAGGGCCAAGTCATCAACAAAGTCCAGATCATTATTTGGTTGTGAGACAGACGGGTCAAGTCATCAGTAAAGTCCAGATCATTATTTGGTTGGGGTTGTGAGACAGAAGGGCCAAGTCATCAACAAAGTCCAGATCATTATTTGGTTGTGAGACAGAAGGGTCAAGTCATCAGTAAAGTCCAGATCATTATTTGGTTGGGGTTGTGAGACAGAAGGGCCAAGTCATCAACAAAGTCCAGATCATTATTTGGTTGTGAGACAGAAGGGCCAAGTCATCAGTAAAGTCCAGATCATTATTTGGTTGGGGTTGTGAGACAGAAGGGCCAAGTCATCAGTAAAGTCCAGATCATTATTTGGTTGTGAGACAGAAGGGCCAAGTCATCAACAAAGTCCAGATCATTATTTGGTTGGGGTTGTGAGACAGAAGGGCCAAGTCATCAACAAAGTCCAGATCATTATTTGGTTGTGAGACAGAAGGGTCAAGTCATCAGTAAAGTCCAGATCATTATTTGGTTGGGGTTGTGAGACAGAAGGGCCAAGTCATCAACAAAGTCCAGATCATTATTTGGTTGTGAGACAGAAGGGTCAAGTCATCAGTAAAGTCCAGATCATTATTTGGTTGGGGTTGTGAGACAGAAGGGCCAAGTCATCAACAAAGTCCAGATCATTATTTGGTTGTGAGACAGAAGGGTCAAGTCATCAGTAAAGTCCAGATCATTATTTGGTTAGGGTTGTGAGACAGAAGGGCCAAGTCATCAGTAAAGTCCAGATCATTATTTGGTTGGGGTTGTGAGACAGAAGGGCCAAGTCATCAACAAAGTCCAGATAATTATTTGGTTGTGAGACAGAAGGGCCAAGTCATCAGCAAAATCAAGATCATTATTTGGTTGTGAGACAGAAGGGCCAAGTCATTAATAAAGTCCAGATCATTATTTGGTTTTGGTTGTGAGACAGAAGGGCCAAGTCATCAGCAAAATCCAGATCATTATTTGGTTGGAGTTGTGAGACAGAAGGGCCAAGTCATCAACAAAGTCCAGATAATTATTTGGTTGTGAGACAGAAGGACCAAGTCATTAATAAAGTCCAGATCATTATTTGGTTGTGGTTGTGAGACAGAAGGGCCAAGTCATCAGCAAAGTCCAGATCATTATTTGGTTGTGAGTCAGAAGGGCCAAGTCATCAGCAAAGTCCAGATCATTATTTGGGTGTGAGACAGAAGGGCCAAGTCATCAGTAAAGTCCAGATCATTATTTGGTTAGGGTTGTGAGACAGAAGGGCCAAGTCATCAGTAAAGTCCAGATCATTATTTGGTTGGGGTTGTGAGACAGAAGGGCCAAGTCATCAACAAAGTCCAGATCATTATTTGGTTGTGAGACAGACGGGTCAAGTCATCAGTAAAGTCCAGATCATTATTTGGTTGGGGTTGTGAGACAGAAGGGCCAAGTCATCAACAAAGTCCAGATAATTATTTGGTTGTGAGACAGAAGGGTCAAGTCATCAGTAAAGTCCAGATCATTATTTGGTTGGGGTTGTGAGACAGAAGGGCCAAGTCATCAGCAAAGTCCAGATCATTATTTGGTTGTGCGACAGAAGGGCCAAGTCATCAGTAAAGTCCAGATCATTATTTGGTTGGGGTTGTGAAACAGAAGGGCCAAGTCATCAACAAAGTCCAGATCATTATTTGGTTGTGAGACAGAAGGGCCAAGTCATCAATAAAGTCAAGATCATTATTTGGTTAGGGTTGTGAGACAGAAGGGCCAAGTCATCAACAAAGTCCAGATCATTATTTGGTTGTGATACAGAAGGGCCAAGTCATCAGTAAAGTCCAGATCATTATTTGGTTGGGGTTGTGAGACAGAAGGGCCAAGTCATCAACAAAGTCCAGATCATTATTTGGTTGTGAGACAGAAGGGCCAAGTCATCAGTAAAGTCCAGATCATTATTTGGTTGGGGTTGTGAGACAGAAGGGCCAAGTCATCAACAAAGTCCAGATCGTTATTTGGTTGTGAGACAGAAGGGCCAAGTCAACAGTAAAGTCCAGATCATTATTTGGTTGGGGTTGTGAGACAGAAGGGCCAGGTCATCAGTAAAGTCCAGATCATTATTTGGTTGTGAGACAGAAGGGCCAAGTCATCAGCAAAATCAAGATCTTTATTTGGTTGGGGTTGTGAGACAGAAGGGCCAAGTCATCAACAAAGTCCAGATCATTATTTGGTTGTGAGACAGAAGGGCCAAGTCATCAGCAAAATCAAGATCATTATTTGGTAGTGAGACAGAAGGGCCAAGTCATTAATGAAGTCCAGATCATTATTTGGTTTTGGTTGTGAGACAGAAGAGCCAAGTCATCACCAAATCCAGATCATTATTTGGTTGGAGTTGTGAGACAGAAGGGCCAAGTCATCAACAAAGTCCAGATAATTATTTGGTTGTGAGACAGAAGGACCAAGTCATTAATAAAGTCCAGATCATTATTTGGTTGTGGTTGTGAGACAGAAGGGCCAAGTCATCAGCAAAGTCCAGATCATTATTTGGTTGTGAGTCAGAAGGGCCAAGTCATCAGCAAAGTCCAGATCATTATTTGGGTGTGAGACAGAAGGGCCAAGTCATCAGTAAAGTCCAGATCATTATTTGGTTAGGGTTGTGAGACAGAAGGGCCAAATCATCAACAACGTCCAGATCATTATTTGGTTGTGAGACAGAAGGGCCAAGTCATCAGCAAAATTAAGATCATTATTTGGTTGTGAGACAGAAGGGCCAAGTCATCAGCAAAATCCAGATCATTATTTGGTTGGAGTTGTGAGACAGAAGGGCCAAGTCATCAACAAAGTCCAGATAATTATTTGGTTGTGAGACAGAAGGACCAAGTCATTAATAAAGTCCAGATCATTATTTGGTTGTGTTTGTGAGACAGAAGGGCCAAGTCATCAGCAAAGTCCAGATCATTATTTGGTTGTGAGTCAGAAGGGCCAAGTCATCAGCAAAGTCCAGATCATTATTTGGTTGTGAGACAGAAGGGCCAAGTCATCAGTAAAGTCCAGATCATTATTTGGTTGGGGTTGTGAGACAGAAGGGCCAAGTCATCAACAAAGTCCAGATCATTATTTGGTTGTGAGACAGAAGGGCCAAGTCATCAGTAAAGTCCAGATCATTATTTGGTTAGGGTTGTGAGACAGAAGGGCCAAGTCATCAACAAAGTCCAGATCATTATTTGGTTGTGAGACAGACGGGTCAAGTCATCAGTAAAGTCCAGATCATTATTTGGTTGGGGTTGTGAGACAGAAGGGCCAAGTCATCAACAAAGTCCAGATCATTATTTGGTTGTGAGACAGAAGGGTCAAGTCATCAGTAAAGTCCAGATCATTATTTGGTTGGGGTTGTGAGACAGAAGGGCCAAGTCATCAACAAAGTCCAGATCATTATTTGGTTGTGAGACAGAAGGGCCAAGTCATCAGTAAAGTTCAGATCATTATTTGGTTGGGGTTGTGAGACAGAAGGGCCAATTCATCAACAAAGTCCAGATCATTATTTGGTTGTGAGACAGAAGGGCCAAGTCATCAACAAAGTCCAGATCATTATTTGGTTGTGAGACAGAAGGGCCAAGTCATCAGTAAAGTCCAGATCATTATTTGGTTGGGGTTGTGAGACAGAAGCGCCAAGTCATCAACAAAGTCCAGATCATTATTTGGTTGTGAGACAGAAGGGCCAAGTCATCAGTAAAGTCCAGATCATTATTTGGTTGGGGTTGTGAGACAGAAGGGCCAAGTCATCAACAAAGTCCAGATCATTATTTGGTTGTGAGACAGAAGGGCCAAGTCATCAGTAAAGTCCAGATCATTATTAGGTTAGGGTTGTGAGACAGAACGGCCAAGTCATCAGTAAAGTCCAGATCATTATTTCCTTGGGGTTGTGAGACAGAAGTGCCAAGTCATCAACAAAGTCCAGATCATTATTGTGTTGTGAGACAGAAGGGCCAGGTCATCAGTAAAGTCCAGATCATTAAATGGTTGTGAGACAGAAGGGCCAAGTCATCAGCAAAATCAAGATCATTATTTGGTTGGGGTTGTGAGACAGAAGGGCCAAGTCATCAACAAAGTCCAGATCATTATTTGGTTGTGAGACAGAAGGGCCAAGTCATCAGCAAAATCAAGATCATTATTTGGTTGTAAGACAGAAGGGCCAAGTCATTAATAAAGTCAAGATCATTATTTGGTTTTGGTTGTGAGACAGAAGGGCCAAGTCATCAGCAAAATCCAGATCATTATTTGGTTGGAGTTGTGAGACAGAAGGGCCAAGTCATCAACAAAGTCCAGATAATTATTTGGTTGTGAGACAGAAGGACCAAATCATTAATAAAGTCCAGATCATTATTTGGTTGTGGTTGTGAGACAGAAGGGCCAAGTCATCAGCAAAGTCCAGATCATTATTTGGTTGTGAGTCAGAAGGGCCAAGTCATCAGCAAAGTCCAGATCATTATTTGGGTGTGAGACAGAAGGGTCAAGTCATCAGTAAAGTCCAGATCATTATTTGGTTAGGGTTGTGAGACAGAAGGGCCAAGTCATCAACAAAGTCCAGATCATTATTTGGTTGTGAGACAGAAGGGCCAAGTCATCAGTAAAGTCCCGATCATTATTTGGTTGGGGTTGTGAGACAGAAGGGCCAAGTCATCAACAAAGTCCAGATCATTATTTGGTTGTGAGACAGAAGGGCCAAGTCATCAGTAAAGTCCAGATCATTATTTGGTTAGGGTTGTGAGACAGAAGGGCCAAGTCATCAACAAAGTCCAGATCATTATTTGGTTGTGAGACAGAAGGGTCAAGTCATCAGTAAAGTCCAGATCATTATTTGGTTGGGGTTGTGAGACAGAAGGGCCAAGTCATCAACAAAGTCCAGATCATTATTTGGTTGTGAGACAGAAGGGTCAAGTCATCAGTAAAGTCTAGATCATTATTTGGTTGGGGTTGTGAGACAGAAGGGCCAAGTCATCAACAAAGTCCAGATCATTATTTGGTTGTGTGACAGAAGGGCCAAGTCATCAGTAAAGTCCAGATCATTATTTGGTTAGGGTTGTGAGACAGAACGGCCAAGTCATCAACAAAGTCCAGATCATTATTTGGTTGTGAGACAGAAGGGCCAAGTCATCAGTAAAGTCCAGATCATTATTTGGTTGGGGTTGTGAGACAGAAGGGCCAAGTCATCAACAAAGTCCAGATCATTATTTGGTTGTGAGACAGAAGGGCCAAGTCATCAGCAAAATCAAGATCATTATTTGGTAGTGAGACAGAAGGGCCAAGTCATTAATGAAGTCCAGATCATTATTTGGTTTTGGTTGTGAGACAGAAGAGCCAAGTCATCAGCAAAATCCAGATCATTATTTGGTTGGAGTTGTGAGACAGAAGGGCCAAGTCATCAACAGTCCAGATAATTATTTGGTTGTGAGACAGAAGGACCAAGTCATTAATAAAGTCCAGATCATTATTTGGTTGTGGTTGTGAGACAGAAGGGCCAAGTCATCAGCAAAGTCCAGATCATTATTTGGTTGTGAGTCAGAAGGGCCAAGTCATCAGCAAAGTCCAGATCATTATTTGGGTGTGAGACAGAAGGGCCAAGTCATCAGTAAAGTCCAGATCATTATTTGGTTAGGGTTGTGAGACAGAAGGGCCAAGTCATCAACAAAGTCCAGATCATTATTTGGCTGTGAGACAGAAGGGCCAAGTCATCAGGAAAATTAAGATCATTATTTGGTTGTGAGACAGAAGGGCCAAGTCATCAGCAAAATCCAGATCATTATTTGGTTGGAGTTGTGAGACAGAAGGGCCAAGTCATCAACAAAGTCCAGATAATTATTTGGTTGTGAGACAGAAGGACCAAGTCATTAATAAAGTCCAGATCATTATTTGGTTGTGGTTGTGAGACAGAAGGGCCAAGTCATCAGCAAAGTCCAGATCATTATTTGGTTGTGAGTCAGAAGGGCCAAGTCATCAGCAAAGTCCAGATCATTATTTGGGTGTGAGACAGAAGAGCCAAGTCATCAGTAAAGTCCAGATCATTATTTGGTTAGGGTTGTGAGACAGAAGGGCCAAGTCATCAACAAAGTCCAGATCATTATTTGGTTGTGAGACAGAAGGGCCAAGTCATCAGTAAAGTCCAGATCATTATTTGGTTGGGGTTGTGAGACAGAAGGGCCAAGTCATCAACAAAGTCCAGATCATTATTTGGTTGTGAGACAGAAGGGCCAAGTCATCAGTAAAGTCCAGATCATTATTTGGTTAGGGTTGTGAGACAGAAGGGCCAAGTCATCAACAAAGTCCAGATCATTATTTGGTTGTGAGACAGACGGGTCAAGTCATCAGTAAAGTCCAGATCATTATTTGGTTGGGGTTGTGAGACAGAAGGGCCAAGTCATCAACAAAGTCCAGATCATTATTTGGTTGTGAGACAGAAGGGTCAAGTCATCAGTAAAGTCCAGATCATTATTTGGTTGGGGTTGTGAGACAGAAGGGCCAAGTCATCAACAAAGTCCAGATCATTATTTGGTTGTGAGACAGAAGGGCCAAGTCATCAGTAAAGTCCAGATCATTATTTGGTTGGGGTTGTGAGACAGAAGGGCCAAGTCATCAGTAAAGTCCAGATCATTATTTGGTTGTGAGACAGAAGGGCCAAGTCATCAACAAAGTCCAGATCATTATTTGGTTGGGGTTGTGAGACAGAAGGGCCAAGTCATCAACAAAGTCCAGATCATTATTTGGTTGTGAGACAGAAGGGTCAAGTCATCAGTAAAGTCCAGATCATTATTTGGTTGGGGTTGTGAGACAGAAGGGCCAAGTCATCAACAAAGTCCAGATCATTATTTGGTTGTGAGACAGAAGGGTCAAGTCATCAGTAAAGTCCAGATCATTATTTGGTTGGGGTTGTGAGACAGAAGGGCCAAGTCATCAACAAAGTCCAGATCATTATTTGGTTGTGAGACAGAAGGGTCAAGTCATCAGTAAAGTCCAGATCATTATTTGGTTAGGGTTGTGAGACAGAAGGGCCAAGTCATCAGTAAAGTCCAGATCATTATTTGGTTGGGGTTGTGAGACAGAAGGGCCAAGTCATCAACAAAGTCCAGATCATTATTTGGTTGTGAGACAGAAGGGCCAAGTCATCAGCAAAATCAAGATCATTATTTGGTTGTGAGACAGAAGGGCCAAGTCATTAATAAAGTCCAGATCATTATTTGGTTTTGGTTGTGAGACAGAAGGGCCAAGTCATCAGCAAAATCCAGATCATTATTTGGTTGGAGTTGTGAGACAGAAGGGCCAAGTCATCAACAAAGTCCAGATAATTATTTGGTTGTGAGACAGAAGGACCAAGTCATTAATAAAGTCCAGATCATTATTTGGTTGTGGTTGTGAGACAGAAGGGCCAAGTCATCAGCAAAGTCCAGATCATTATTTGGTTGTGAGTCAGAAGGGCCAAGTCATCAGCAAAGTCCAGATCATTATTTGGGTGTGAGACAGAAGGGCCAAGTCATCAGTAAAGTCCAGATCATTATTTGGTTAGGGTTGTGAGACAGAAGGGCCAAGTCATCAGTAAAGTCCAGATCATTATTTGGTTGGGGTTGTGAGACAGAAGGGCCAAGTCATCAACAAAGTCCAGATCATTATTTGGTTGTGAGACAGAAGGGCCAAGTCATCAGTAAAGTCCATATCATTATTTGGTTAGGGTTGTGAGACAGAAGGGCCAAGTCATCAACAAAGTCCAGATCATTATTTGGTTGTGAGACAGACGGGTCAAGTCATCAGTAAAGTCCAGATCATTATTTGGTTGGGGTTGTGAGACAGAAGGGCCAAGTCATCAACAAAGTCCAGATCATTATTTGGTTGTGAGACAGAAGGGTCAAGTCATCAGTAAAGTCCAGATCATTATTTGGTTGGGGTTGTGAGACAGAAGGGCCAAGTCATCAACAAAGTCCAGATCATTATTTGGTTGTGCGACAGAAGGGCCAAGTCATCAGTAAAGTCCAGATCATTATTTGGTTGGGGTTGTGAAACAGAAGGGCCAAGTCATCAACAAAGTCCAGATCATTATTTGGTTGTGAGACAGAAGGGCCAAGTCATCAATAAAGTCCAGATCATTATTTGGTTAGGGTTGTGAGACAGAAGGGCCAAGTCATCAACAAAGTCCAGATCATTATTTGGTTGTGATACAGAAGGGCCAAGTCATCAGTAAAGTCCAGATCATTATTTGGTTGGGGTTGTGAGACAGAAGGGCCAAGTAAGTCATCAACAAAGTCCAGATCGTTATTTGGTTGTGAGACAGAAGGGCCAAGTCAACAGTAAAGTCCAGATCATTATTTGGTTGGGGTTGTGAGACAGAAGGGCCAGGTCATCAGTAAAGTCCAGATCATTATTTGGTTGTGAGACAGAAGGGCCAAGTCATCAGCAAAATCAAGATCTTTATTTGGTTGGGGTTGTGAGACAGAAGGGCCAAGTCATCAACAAAGTCCAGATCATTATTTGGTTGTGAGACAGAAGGGCCAAGTCATCAGCAAAATCAAGATCATTATTTGGTAGTGAGACAGAAGGGCCAAGTCATTAATGAAGTCCAGATCATTATTTGGTTTTGGTTGTGAGACAGAAGAGCCAAGTCATCAGCAAAATCCAGATCATTATTTGGTTGGAGTTGTGAGACAGAAGGGCCAAGTCATCAACAAAGTCCAGATCATTATTTGGTTGTGAGACAGAAGGGCCAAGTCATCAGTAAAGTCCAGATCATTATTTGGTTAGGGTTGTGAGACAGAAGGGCCAAGTCATCAACAAAGTCCAGATCATTATTTGGTTGTGAGACAGACGGGTCAAGTCATCAGTAAAGTCCAGATCATTATTTGGTTGGGGTTGTGAGACAGAAGGGCCAAGTCATCAACAAAGTCCAGATCATTATTTGGTTGTGAGACAGAAGGGTCAAGTCATCAGTAAAGTCCAGATCATTATTTGGTTGGGGTTGTGAGACAGAAGGGCCAAGTCATCAACAAAGTCCAGATCATTATTTGGTTGTGAGACAGAAGGGCCAAGTCATCAGTAAAGTCCAGATCATTATTTGGTTGGGGTTGTGAGACAGAAGGGCCAATTCATCAACAAAGTCCAGATCATTATTTGGTTGTGAGACAGAAGGGCCAAGTCATCAACAAAGTCCAGATCATTATTTGGTTGTGAGACAGAAGGGCCAAGTCATCAGTAAAATCCAGATCATTATTTGGTTGGGGTTGTGAGACAGAAGCGCCAAGTCATCAACAAAGTCCAGATCATTATTTGGTTGTGAGACAGAAGGGCCAAGTCATCAGTAAAGTCCAGATCATTATTTGGTTGGGGTTGTGAGACAGAAGGGCCAAGTCATCAACAAAGTCCAGATCATTATTTGGTTGTGAGACAGAAGGGCCAAGTCATCAGTAAAGTCCAGATCATTATTAGGTTAGGGTTGTGAGACAGAACGGCCAAGTCATCAGTAAAGTCCAGATCATTATTTCCTTGGGGTTGTGAGACAGAAGTGCCAAGTCATCAACAAAGTCCAGATCATTATTGTGTTGTGAGACAGAAGGGCCAGGTCATCAGTAAAGTCCAGATCATTAAATGGTTGTGAGACAGAAGGGCCAAGTCATCAGCAAAATCAAGATCATTATTTGGTTGGGGTTGTGAGACAGAAGGGCCAAGTCATCAACAAAGTCCAGATCATTATTTGGTTGTGAGACAGAAGGGCCAAGTCATCAGCAAAATCAAGATCATTATTTGGTTGTAAGACAGAAGGGCCAAGTCATTAATAAAGTCCAGATCATTATTTGGTTTTGGTTGTGAGACAGAAGGGCCAAGTCATCAGCAAAATCCAGATCATTATTTGGTTGGAGTTGTGAGACAGAAGGGCCAAGTCATCAACAAAGTCCAGATAATTATTTGGTTGTGAGACAGAAGGACCAAATCATTAATAAAGTCCAGATCATTATTTGGTTGTGGTTGTGAGACAGAAGGGCCAAGTCATCAGCAAAGTCCAGATCATTATTTGGTTGTGAGTCAGAAGGGCCAAGTCATCAGCAAAGTCCAGATCATTATTTGGGTGTGAGACAGAAGGGTCAAGTCATCAGTAAAGTCCAGATCATTATTTGGTTAGGGTTGTGAGACAGAAGGGCCAAGTCATCAACAAAGTCCAGATCATTATTTGGTTGTGAGACAGAAGGGCCAAGTCATCAGTAAAGTCCCGATCATTATTTGGTTGGGGTTGTGAGACAGAAGGGCCAAGTCATCAACAAAGTCCAGATCATTATTTGGTTGTGAGACAGAAGGGCCAAGTCATCAGTAAAGTCCAGATCATTATTTGGTTAGGGTTGTGAGACAGAAGGGCCAAGTCATCAACAAAGTCCAGATCATTATTTGGTTGTGAGACAGAAGGGTCAAGTCATCAGTAAAGTCCAGATCATTATTTGGTTGGGGTTGTGAGACAGAAGGGCCAAGTCATCAACAAAGTCCAGATCATTATTTGGTTGTGAGACAGAAGGGTCAAGTCATCAGTAAAGTCTAGATCATTATTTGGTTGGGGTTGTGAGACAGAAGGGCCAAGTCATCAACAAAGTCCAGATCATTATTTGGTTGTGTGACAGAAGGGCCAAGTCATCAGTAAAGTCCAGATCATTATTTGGTTAGGGTTGTGAGACAGAACGGCCAAGTCATCAACAAAGTCCAGATAATTATTTGGTTGTGAGACAGAAGGGCCAAGTCATCAGTAAAGTCCAGATCATTATTTGGTTGGGGTTGTGAGACAGAAGGGCCAAGTCATCAACAAAGTCCAGATCATTATTTGGTTGTGAGACAGAAGGGCCAAGTCATCAGTAAAGTCCAGATCATTATTTGGTTGGGGTTGTGAGACAGAAGAGCCAAGTCATCAGTAAAGTCCAGATCATTATTTGGTTGGGGTTGTGAGACAGAAGTGCCAAGTCATCAACAAAGTCCAGATCATTATTTGGTTGTGAGACAGAAGGGCCAGGTCATCAGTAAAGTCCAGATCATTATTTGGTTGTGAGACAGAAGGGCCAAGTCATCAGCAAAATCCAGATCATTAAGTCTTTTCATCAAAACTATTGAATTCCATTTTCATATATATATAAGTCATGTTCTTTGTAATCCAATCAATAGCCAGCAGAGAGAGAGGAATGGAGATAAGAGGCAGCACTGTCAACGGGAAAACCCCTTGAAACGTCAAATTCCACCGCGGACTAAATAACGGAACTCATATTATACCAAGGTTTATAATCAATCCATGCTCCACACAGAATGAAGCAAATTCACGGTACAAAACACAACAGATCACCGTTGAGAGTGATCCGTCCCTGAAACCAACTGCATATCCATCTTTGTTTCCCAAACACGCTATTTATAATTGCACTGATAGTTAACACATGAAAGTTTCGTCATTCAGTCAGCCGTAGAATGTAACGTTTCAACGGGATTTCTCCGTGAGTAAGAAGGCCTGTATCTACAGTAGGCAGTGGTCCAGCTCAGTTCTCATCTAAAATAACTCCTTATTACGCGAGCATAAATAAGTTAACAATTTGCTACAAAATAAATCAGAACGTATGTCAATACAACACAAAGCCTGTAGAGTTAATTTTCAATTCATTAAAAAAATCAGTTAAAAACGTCAGCTTCCCGTAGAGCATGTTTGCAAACCTTATACACCCCGTCTTTCTGTTTTCAGCTGTCAGCTGCAGCTCAATCTACGGCTTTCTTTTTTTTAAAACGTTTAGAGCTTTCTTATCTGTGTGTGTGTTTTGATTTAACTCTCTGCTGCCGCGTGTCCGGATGTCCGTACAACGCATGATCTTTTGGGGTCAAGATGCTGGGCAGTGGATGAGCTGCAGCGGTTAGCCACCTATAGCTGACTGCTAACGTCAACGTGGCCAGCGAACCAGAGCTGCCAAGAACCTTCTACCCCTCCACGTGGTAATCCTGCATAATAAGCTGGATCAGGGCAGACTGGCTAAGAAGAAGGGAAGACTAACCCATTACCCAAAGATGCTTACTGAAGTTGGATGTGTCGGACCGAAAGGTGCAAATATCCTGCTACTTGCAAAGCCCTTTTCAGGGCTCGGTAGCAGGAGATTGAAAACGAACGAAGAAGAAGAAGAAGAAAAGTATGAACATTTCAGCAACCTTCTTCTTCTTCTTCATCTTCTTCATCGTACGCAGTCAGACATCAACCTTCTTCTTCATCTTCTTCATCGTACGCAGTCAGACATCAACCTTCTTCTTCTTCATCTTCTTCATCGTACGCAGTCAGATATCAACCTTCTTCTTCTTCTTCATCTTCTTCATCGTACGCAGTCAGACATCAACCTTCTTCTTCTTCTACATTTTCTTCATCGTACGCAGTCAGACATCAACCTTCTTCTTCTTCTTCATCTTCTTCATCGTACGCAGTCAGACATCAACCTTCTTCTTCTTCTACATTTTCTTCATCGTACGCAGTCAGACATCAACCTTCTTCTTCTTCTTCATCTTCTTCATCGTACGCAGTCAGACATCAACCTTCTTCTTCTTCTACATTTTCTTCATCGTACGCAGACATCAACCTTCTTCTTCTTCTACATTTTCTTCATCGTACGCAGTCAGACATCAACCTTCTTCTTCTTCTTCATCTTCTTCATCGTACGCAGTCAGACATCAACCTTCTTCTTCTTCTACATTTTCTTCATCGTACGCAGTCAGACATCAACCTTCTTCTTCTTCTTCATCTTCTTCATCGTACGCAGTCAGACATCAACCTTCTTCTTCTTCTTCATCTTCTTCATCGTACGCAGTCAGACATTAACCTTCTTCTTCTTCTTCATCTTCTTCATCGTACGCAGTCAGACATCAACCTTCTTCTTCTTCTTCATCCTCTTCATCGTACGCAGTCAGACATCAACCTTCTTCTTCTTCTTCATCCTCTTCATCGTACGCAGTCAGACATAAACTTTCTTCTTCTTCTTCATCTTCTTCATCGTACGCAGTCAGACATCAACCTTCTTCTTCTTCTTCATCTTCTTCATCGTACGCAGTCAGACATCAACCTTCTTCTTCTTCTTCATCTTCTTCATCGTACGCAGTCAGACATCAACCTTCTTCTTCTTCTACATTTTCTTCATCGTACGCAGTCAGACATCAACCTTCTTCTTCTTCTACATTTTCTTCATCGTACGCAGTCAGACATCAACCTTCTTCTTCTTCTACATCTTCTTCATCGTACGCAGTCAGACATCAACCTTCTTCTTCTTCTACATCTTCTTCATCGTACGCAGTCAGACATCAACCTTCTTCTTCTTCTACATCTTCTTCATCGTACGCAGTCAGACATCAACCTTCTTCTTCTTCTACATTTTCTTCATTGTACGCAGACATCAACCTTCTTCTTCTTCTACATTTTCTTCATCGTACGCAGTCAGACATCAACCTTCTTCTTCTTCTACATTTTCTTCATCGTACGCAGTCAGACATCAACCTTCTTCTTCTTCTTCATCTTCTTCATCGTACGTAGTCAGACATCAACCTTCTTCTTCTACATTTTCTTCATCGTACGCAGTCAGACATCAACCTTCTTCTTTTTCTTCATCTTCTTCATCGTACGCAGTCAGACATCAACCTTCTTCTTCTTCTTCATCTTCTTCATCGTACGCAGTCAGACATCAACCTTCTTCTTCTTCTACATTTTCTTCATCGTACGCAGTCAGACATCAACCTTCTTCTTCTTCTTCATCTTCTTCATCGTACGCAGTCAGACATCAACCTTCTTCTTCTTCATCTTCTTCATCGTACGCAGTCAGACATCAACCTTCTTCTTCTTCTTCATCTTCTTCATCGTACGCAGTCAGACATCAACCTTCTTCTTCTTCTTCATCTTCTTCATCGTACGCAGTCAGACATCAACCTTCTTCTTCTTCTTCATCGTACGCAGTCAGACATCAACCTTCTTCTTCTTCTTCATCTTCTTCATCGTACGCAGTCAGACATCAACCTTCTTCTTCATCTTCATCTTCTTCATCGTACGCAGTCAGACATCAACCTTCTTCTTCTTCTTCATCTTCTTCATCGTACGCAGTCAGACATCAACCTTCTTCTTCTTCTACATTTTCTTCATCGTACGCAGTCAGACATCAACCTTCTTCTTCTTCTACATTTTCTTCATCGTACGCAGTCAGACATCAACCTTCTTCTTCTTCTTCATCTTCTTCATCGTACGCAGTCAGACATCAACCTTCTTCTTCTTCTACATTTTCTTCATCGTACGCAGTCAGACATCAACCTTCTTCTTCTTCTACATCTTCTTCATCGTACGCAGTCAGACATCAACCTTCTTCTTCTACATTTTCTTCATCGTACGCAGTCAGACATCAACCTTTATTTTTTCGAAAAAAGCAGCGGTCATCCTGCCATTGAGCATGTCTAGTGTTGCCACTTGTGATGGCCACATCTGCTCTCTCTGATCCTCGTATGTCGGGCAGTTTTGCAGCAAATGCTCAGCGGTCATTTTCCCGGTACCACACGGGCATTCGTCAGTGTCACCTATCTTCAATTTGTTGAATAGGTGGTACCTCAGTCTATTGTGGCCAGTGCGAAGTCTGAAGACCACGACCTGCTCTCTTCTGTTCAACTGGTAATAGGCATCGTTTTTTGTGTAGCCAGTTTCCCATTTGGTCATGTATCTAGCTCTAATAAGCCGTTTTGACTCTTCGTATGTCATACTAGTATCTGGTTGTGGTAGTCTTGCACCTTCTTTTGCCAGTCTGTCTGCCTCCTCGAGCAACCAATTCTTCCTCTTCGTTCGCTCTCAAATAATTGCATCTATCTCCCATATGTTATTGCTGTTGTTGTTGAATGCCCGTAATGATTAGGTTAAGAGACGGGTTGTAGGAGCTTTCCTCACACTGCGAGCTTGCTGATGCAGGTACAACGGGGTCCTCCAGGCAGCTGTGCTATGCTTGACATAATTTACGCGTCGCTAACTACTACGGGGATCCTGTCGTCCCTCCAACCTCGTTAGCTAAATTGCCACGAAAACAGCCCGTTTCTAGGCATGAACTTCGAGCAAGTAAGGTGGTGGTCGGCCAGTTTATTTTGCCTGACTAACATGTCAGATTAGTAGGGAGATAAACCTGACTGCGCTTCTCTTGTTGCCATACAGTTTATCTCACAATTGGGCTGGAGAAAGCCATGTTTTCATTCGGTTCCTCTCGTGGAGCCGGCAGCACTATAGCCATGTTCCACCGTTTGTTTGACTCCCCCCCCCCCCCTCCACATGAGCAGACGTCTGTGTGTACAATTTGCAATTTGTTGAACGGTTGATTTTCAAGTCTGCAGTGACCCGTTCGCAGTCGCAATATTGACACTTGATCTGTTCTGGGCAAAGAGCAGTACCAGGTCAGGTCGTCTCGTAACCGGCGAGGTCGTTGGGGCACACATAAAGACATCCCCACAACCCCACGCCATCCCTCTCTGTCAGTGGCCGCTGCCCGTCTTTCCTCTGGTCGGAGATTGATACATTATTTTATGATATGATTACTGTTTAACTTAACATCTTTATACTGGTTTAGAAGACTCTGCAGAGTCTGTATACAACCAGTTTCATTTACATTTCATTGCTCTAAAAGCTATGCGCATCCAATCTATTCTTAAATACATTAATTATCCTCCCCCCAATACTTCCTGTGACAATGCATTCCAAGCTATGACTAAAAAAATATTTCCTAATTTTTAATCTGGACCATTCTTAAGTTAATTTGTAGCTATGTCCTCTTGTTGTTGTAGGTGGTTGTATTTAAAAAAAAATGTATTATAGTCTTTGATTATCTCAGAAACCTGTATTAAGTCACCTCGCACTCTTCTAATTTTTAGACACTGCAGGACGGTTTTTCTGAGTCTTTTCTCCTAACTGTAATTCTGGAATCTCACTATCAGCTTTGTCGCTCGTTTTTGTATCCTTTCCAACATGTTTTCTATCATAAGGACTCCACACCTGTACACAGTACTCCAATCCAGGTCTAACTAATGCTATATACAGTTTGACAACCATTTATTTGCTCCTATGTTTAATATTTCTTTGTATCATACCTAACATTGCATTTGCCTTTTTCACTGCTACCTGGACTTGCTCACTCATCTTACCTGTATGATCTATTATAACCTGGACTTGCTCACTCACCTTACCTGTATATTCTGTTATATCAGATTTAGGATCTTTTCTATGGCATTAGCCTTTGAAGTTAATTTATATAAAAATCTTTATCTGTCGGACTCTGATTCCTTGCATTCTCTATGTCCCTCTTGACACAGATCTCGAGTTGTATTTTTTGTTCTTTTAGTTGACGTCCAAATTTGTTGAAGTTCTTGTGGTTTAACGTTTCAGCCCCAATCCCCGTCGCCTCTTGCGACATACCTGGCAGAACTGCCAATTAAGGGATATTTTTCTTTTCTTAAAAGGTATATCCATACGCCAACCACACACTGCATCTCTCTTAACATGTCGCCTAAAATGTTTGAGAAAATAAAATAATGGATATTAGAGACAAACGTGAAACACGATCGAGCAATTATTAAGAGCTACAAGAACCAGCAATTACCCAGGTCTCTTCGATTGACAGGTACAAAAAAGCTAAACATGCGTACCGTACTTAAGACTCGCACGCACATCTCATCAACTCATCATCATCATCATCAGGTGCGGTCTACGCATCAAAGTTTGACGGTAATGGGTCTCCAGCTGTCTCTGTCCCATGCCAGGTTGGCACACTCAGTCAGACTGTGTCCCGACCTCATCTTGATGTTGTCTGTCCATCTGTACCTCTGCCGGCCTCTGGTTCTCTTGTCCTCCAATGTAATCTTCAGCAGACTGTCATGTCATGCTTGACATGACCAAAGTATTTTATTTTTCTGTTTTTTTTATTTCCTCCAGAAACGTATTCTCCACCTTAAGTTGTGCCAGGACCTCCGTATTTGTTTTCTTATCTTTCCAAGAAACTCGTCCAAGTTGTCTGAAGAACCACATTTCAAAGGCGCCAATACTCTTCTCCATTTTATCTGTCAGTGTCGAGGTTTCTACTCCATACACATATATTGAAGAGCAGCAAACATGGCGCGTACCGGCTGCGGGCCTATATTTCTCTGATGTTTTACTTAATTATGGATGGCACGGATTTGTCCTGGAATTTATACTAGTTCACGACTTACATATGTGTTCATGGAAACGCGTCGTTGTTTCGGATTTGGACTGGTTAATTCATATTTTGTTTTTGTTTCTTCCCTCCGATTATCCTGTTCTTGACGTCGGCAATTTGAATTAGCACTAACGCTTAAACCTGGTTCGTATTTTCACGAAATAGTGCACACGGTTGAACTTCAAGAGATTGACGCTCTTCGCCCTAGTTGCAGACAGTGTCGGTTTTGGCGTGACTGTGAAATGTAGGCACCCACTATAATGGACTAGAACACGGCCCGGGAGAGATGCCCACCACATCACTCACACGCTGAGGGATGTTCCTACGACCTCTTTTGGTTATGGGAATGGTACGACACACCACGATAGATATCATGCCCCACCGCTGCCTTACGGGATACCTGTTTACGGGACAGACTTCGGGTGTAAACCTTGAGAAAAAATCTGCATCCTGTGCTATCTCCATTCGTCTCGATAAAATCTTGCCACTGGCCAAAGGTAGCTCTGGACGAGAAAGAAGTTCACAAAAGGTGCAGTTTCTTACTCACTTTAATTCAAACCACCGCACAAGTCACCCATTTCAGAGGACACAACAAGAGAAAGGATTGTCCACACGGTTGAACAGAGAGAGTGATTTGCATCACATGTGATGGATGAACATCACATCACTTCATACAATACAACTGAATGCACATAGCATTTAATGATTCTCATTTTCAGTTTCTGAAATGTCTGGTTCGACAGAAGTGTATGTCTAATGCTGTTAAATGTATTTTTTGCTATTGTAGTTCTCTTAATCATCTTCCTTTTGCACATGCCATCCACTGTTATTATAGCTAACCAAGGTATATATTTATAACTACTAATGGATTTTTAAAGTGCTCGACACTTGACACGGGGGTCCGATCTCACTATCAAGAAATCAGGGGAATTTTTTTAACTAGAAGATCAACGTGAAAAAATCAGGGCTCCATCGTGATTTGAACCCGCGAACTCCCACACCCGAGGGGGACACCTTACTTCAAGACCACTAAGTCACTCATTTTATTCCATCTCATTAAAATATTTTTGGCAATGTTGAGGCTGACAGACTGTCAAGAGAAGATGGAAAGCTGCCTCAACCTGATATAGACATAACTGATGAAGAGCCCAAGAGGATTACCAGGTGTAGATACAGGATCAAGTGAGAAGCAGAGCATGCTGGTCATCAGTCACGTGATGCATGTTACCAGCTTCACAAAGGTGAGCAAGTAGTAATCTTTAGACTCCGCACAGGCTACAACAGACTGAGATACCATCTGTTCAACAAACTTAGAATTGGGCATACAGATTGCAAAATTTGCTGATGACACAAAACTATGCAGTAGTGTCTCATCTAAATCGGAAGTGGATATATTGATGTCGGATTTAGATAAAATTCGAGAATGGTCTGTAAGCTGGAAAATGGAGTTTAATGTCGATAAATGTACAGTCATCTACATGGGTAGATCCGATATGGAACATAATTACAGAATGGGAGAAAACAATATTAGGAAGATAGATAAGGAAAGGGACCTAGGGGTTATAATAGATCATACAGGAAAAGTGAGTGAGCAAGTTAAGGTAGCAGTGAAAAAGGCAAATGCAATGTTAGGTATGATAAAAAGAAATATTAAACATAGGAGCAAGGAAGTGATCGTCAAACTGTATAAAGCTTTAGTTAGACCTAGATTGGAGTACTGTGTACAGGTGTGGAGTCCTTATCATAGAGGGGACATAAACATGCTAGAAAGAATACAAAAAAGAGCGACAAAGATGATAGTGGGATTCCAGAATTACAGTTATGAGGAACGACTCAGAAAAACCGGCCTACAGTGTCTCGAAGAGAGAAGAATTCGTGGTGACTTAATACAGGTTTATAAGATGATCAGAGGAATCGATAAATTAAACTATAACAAGTAAAAATACAGCCACCTACAATAACACGAGGGAATAGCTACAAGCTGACTAAAGTGAGGTCCAGATTAGATATTAGGAAATATTTTTTTAGTCAGAGAGTGGTGTCTGCTTGGAATGCATTGCCAGAGGAGGTAGTGGAGGCAGGGACAGTTAATGCATTTAAGAATAAACTGGATGCGCATAGCTTTTAGAGCAAGTATAAAAACGTTAGGTTAAGTTAAGATTAATGTGTCTGCGGCAATGGCATAATGACTGCAGAACATCTGCTAGAAAGGTGTCCAACTTACTTACGAGGAACAGAGAAAGCACGTGTGGTCATCAACGATACCATTCCTGGACAAGCACTGGAGATACCAAAGGCCTAAGGCTAACCACTGCTTTCTTCAGAACTATTTGAGCTGACCCCTGATAGCGTACGTTGTTGTTGTTTCGTATGCCTAGAATGAGTAGGTTTTCTCTTTTGTGCGCGCTGAATAGAACCTTAAGTGACAGGTTGCAGTAGCTTTACTCACATCCCGAGCGTGCTAATGAAAGTGGATCGGGTCCTCCAGGCTGTTTCGTTATGCTTGGCTTCATCTGCGTGTCGCTCACTTCTACGGGGATCACAGCGATCCGTCACCTCGTTAGCCAGGCTGCTATGAAAACAACCCGTTTCCAGAGAGGGCTACTAGGAAGCCGAGATGATGGTCTTGGCCAGTATATTTTGCCTGACCATGACTAACATGTCTGATCAGTATATTTTGTCTGGCCAGACGTTTTTCTTCCTCACCTGAAAGAAGAACCACAGACAGAGATTTCATCCTGAACGTCACAAGCCATGACACTTGATGATATGATCACATTATTGTACTCCTTCGTCTCTATATTATGTATACACCGTTTGCCTTTACACTGTCACAGAACCATTAGTCAGGTCTGCTACAAGGCGTTTCCGACATGACAACCATAATGGCTGGAACAGCTTGCATTATTTAGTACTTCTGGGCTGATAAAATCAATACGCGAGAGTGCAAATAAATATTTTGTTCCGTTATCACGTTGTTGATCACTTTTTCTCACGCTGAATATTTATATATTCCTGGGGAGGTAGAACGCAACAATAGCGAATTCTGTTGATGAAACAAACTCTTCATCTTTCGTTTTCTTTATCATTAACACTCTACCTACCACTCACTTTCTCTTCCTTTCTTATTTCTGTCTCTCTCACTTGTTCTCATTGTCTTTCACCCTATTTGTATATTTCTCGCTTTCGTCTATCTCTCAATTTCCAGTTCTTGCTTTTTGTTTTTTAATTATCTCTCTTTTCCTCGACCTACCTCTTGCTCTTCTTCTTTCTCTTTATCTCTTTATTTTTATGTTTTTCTCCTCTTCTCTCTTTCTTCTTTATCTTCCTTAATCTACGTCACTCTTTCTCTCTCTCTATCTCTCTCTCTCTCTCACATACACGCTTTACCGAACTCTGTGGTCTCGAGGTAAGCTGTCCGCATGGGGTGATGGAATCCGCGTGTTTGAATCACGGTAGAAACCGGGATTTTTTTTCACTTGGATCTTCTGGTAAAAATCCCCCTAATCTCTGGGTAGTGAGATCGGACTCCCGTGTTCAGTGTCGAGCACGTTAAAAATTCATTGGCAGTTGGAAGTCGAAAAGAGTAGGCTTAATGGCCACAGTTTAAAATCTTCCCAAGTTATTTGTACCTTTCCCAAGGTGGTTTGTTAAGAGCAGCTATAGATGGAGCCTAACTGACTGCGGGTCTACTTAGCTCTAGTGTTTGAGTCTACTGAGATGGACTCGTATATCGGTTAAACCACCACCCAAGAAACTGGTTGTATACAGACTCTATAGAGTCTTCTAAACCAGTATAAAAATGTTAGGTTGTCAAGTTTTTCTTTCTCCCTCTCAGTATATGTTTCTTTCACTCACTCTATCTTGCTTTTTCGCTCGCAATTTTCACTTCCCCTCCATCTTAATTTCTTCTTCTCACTCTTTCTTTCTCTATTCCTCTCTTATTTTCTCTATCTCCCTCATCCCCCATTTTCTCTCTCTTTCTTGCGATTCAGAACATCAATTTTGAGAAGGGTAGCAAATGGGGCATCAAGCAATCAATCAAGGCAATAAATTAATCAATCAATCAAGCAATCAATCCATCTAGTAATCAAGCAATCAATTAATTAATCAATCAATACATCAATAAATAAATCAATTTGAAGGTTCAAAATGTGAGGTGTTGGCCAGAATAGCACAGACAATAGCGGCGTTTGCACGGCTTAACAAAATATGACAAGAAAAACGGTTAGCACTATCCACGAAAATCAGATTAATGCATACACTGGTCCTGTCAATATTCCTCTATGCTTGTGAGACATGGACAGTTACAACTGACCTTCAGCGACGGATACAGGCTTAGGAGATGAGATGTTTCCGAAGACTTTTAAACGCCACGTACAAATATCGAGTTAGAAATGAGGAAAAAAGAAATAGAACTACCACAGTAATATGGCCTTTTGAAGACCTGTTGGCAACTGTCAAAAAAGGAAACTTTCTTGGTACGGTCACATATCGAGTTCTTGCAAATACGATCCTCCACGGAAAGGTGCATGGCAGACGACGAAGAGGCCGTTCCAAAAGAGGTGGGAGGACAACATAAAAGAATGGACCAGTCTCTGGTCAGACGAGACACAGGCAGCGGCCGCTGACAGAGAAGGGTGGCTTGGTGTTGTGAGGATGTTTTCATGTGTGCGTCAACGACGTCACTGGTTCCGGGATGACCTGACGTGACCTGAACACCATATTTTCTATGCGCAGCATGGCGTGATGGGATCTTTACTTTTTACTTGTGCCTCCACTACTTACTGTGGCCAGTGCATTCCAAGCTTTCACCACTCTCTGATTACAAAAATATTTCCTAACATCTAATCTGGATCTTTCTTTAGTTAATTTGTAGCTATGCCCTTTTGTTCTTGTAGATGGTTGAATTCGGAAAAACATTTGTTATATTCTAATTGACCGTTTCCTTTGATTATCTTATAAACCTGTATTGTCACCTCGAATTATTATCTTTTAAACACAATATAGGCCGGTTTTTCTGAGTCTTTCCACATAACTGTAATTCTGAAATTCTACTATCAGCTTTGTCGCTCTTTTTTTTGGTATCCTTTAATATCTCCTCAGTGAAAATGACTCCACACAGTTCTCCAATCTAGGTGTTGTTGTAAAGTTTAAGGCAAGTTTAAAGCATTAGGAAGTTTAACCCGTGGTCTTTGTCGGTATCGCGGGTACTAATCTGCCTTCGACGTGCACCCGAGTTCATTTTTTCTTCAGAGTATTTAGTTTAGCCATCCATGTTTTGTTTTGTTTGAGCAAACAGCAGCGTCGCTTGTGAATTATAATTACGGTAGGTCTGAATTGTAGAGACGAAGCCTGCTCGTGCTGTGGAGAGTTATGCCGACTGTGCGTCTCTTAAATCCATCGATTCTCTTTGTATCCCTAATATATCCCGCAAATTCATTATTTGTTTTCTTTACTTTCCAGTGGTTGCGCATCATTTATTTTGTACATTCACCTTTAAACGCATGAATTCCCTTCGTCAATCGATTGGTCATTATCTACGCATCAACGCCATTCAATAAATACGATTATCTTGCTTGATCACTCTCATTTCTAATATCTGAGTGACTTGTTTGAAGGTCAATATGTGACTCTTGTTGCTGAAAACATATTTGGCCTTTTGTTTTTCTTTTTCTGATTTCCATTTCGCATCTCCCATTCAACGTGATCATATTTCCAAGATTAGAGAAGCGCTTGACATATTTCAGTATTTGATCGTCCACATTTGTCTGTATAGCAGATTTCGATTATATTTTGGTAATTAGCATAGTTTTGTTTCCTTTGTATTAACTTCTTTATACTGGTTTAGAAGACTCTACATAGGCTATACAACCAGTTTCTTGGAGGGTGGTTTAACCGATGTGCGAGTCCATCTTAATAGACTCAAACACAAGAGCTAAGTAGACCAACAGCCAGTTAGGCGCCATCTATAGCTGCTCTTAACAAACCACCTGGGAAAAGGTACAAATAACTTGGGTAGATTTTTAACTCGAATTTTGTCCGGGCAGCGGCCGTTAAGTCTAATCTTTTCGATTTCCAACTGTCAGATAATCTTTAACGTGCTTGACACTGAACACGGGAGTCCGATCTCACGACCCAGAGATCAAGGGAATTTGTACCAGAAGATCCACGTGAAAAATATCCTCGCCTTCACCGTGATTCGAACCCGTGACCTCCAACCACTGATCCAATAATCCATACACTCGACTTTTTTTCCTAACGAATCAGCAATTCTTGTATTTCTTGTTCGTTTTCACCCTGCAGAGCTGTGTAATCCACACATCTGATATTATGTAATGTTATTTCATCGATAATGAGTCCTTATGATTATAGTTATAGGCGACAATGGGGATTGTCTGAAAGAAGTAAAATGGAGAATTACTATAGCAATGCAGAGATTGAATGAAATGAGAAACTCATGGCTGAACTCTAATACAATGAGAAACTCATGGCAGAACAATAATACAATAAGATGGAAGAACACCAATACAATGAGAAACTCATGGCAGAACACTAATACAATGAGAAACTCATGGCAGAACAATAATACAATAAGATGGAAGAACACCAATACAATGAGAAACTCATGGCAGAACACTTATACAATGAGATGGCAGAACACTAATAAAATTGCGAAAATGAAAATCCTGCGAACTTGTACTTTCACGGTGGTAACGTACAGATGTGAAACGTGGACCACCTCACAAACACTCAAGTAAAAGATTGAATCGTTTAACTAAAATGCTATAGGAAAGTGCTCAAAATACCAATGGACAGAGAAACAGATATCCCAAAAGAACTTAACATCGAAGAAAATGGGCTGGTAAACACTATCTTGTCTAAAAAACTGAAACATTTTGGCCACATCAAGCACCATAATGACCTGGAAAGAACAGTACTGGAGGGTACGGGGCCTGGAAAGCGGGGTAGAGACAGACAGAGAAGAAGATGAAAACAAGGAATCACGGAAGTCCTAAAGATGACAGCGGCAGAGGCGCGAGTTCTGGCTAGAGATCGAGTCTTACAAAACGTCTGGTGAGAGACCGATATTCTGCAAAAGGACATGCAGATTCTGTGTTAAATCATCCTGGGCTATGTGCGAGAATCGACACAGGAGATCCATGTTGTGGCATGTGTGCGGAGAACCCTTTTCAATGGACTAAACCGGGAAAGACCAACGTCTACCTTTTTCAGTACGCTTTAGGAGGAACCACCGTAACCGGCTACCAAATCTTATAGATACAGCAATAGATGAGACTGGCCGAATAGTTACGGGATGCATAAAACCTACACCAGCTGAACAAATATACCCCATCATCGGCAAAGCGCAACCAGAGATACGAAGAACTGTCTCGTCAGAGGTAGAAAGAGAGAAACAGGTAAATGACTCAAGACACTCTATGTTTAGACATCAGGTACAGCGTCCAAGATTAAAGTCAAGACGAAGTTTTTTTACAATCAACCCAACCCCTACAGACTAATCCAGGAAATCGATTCATCGAAAGCTGGAAACAGCTGATGCAGGTCCCCTTGATCAAGTTACGGGAGGAACCTGCGTCTGGACATCTCCTGTCCTACGCAACATGGAAGTCATTAAATAGACTTCGAACTGGTTTATCACGATGCAGGAAAAACCTGAAAAGATGGGGATACAGGGATGATAAAACATGCGAATGTGGAGTAACACAAGACCAGTACAATCTGATGATCTACCCAAACCTCCCGGAGACTTGTAGCATGGATGACCTGCTGAATGTCAGTGACAGGGCAATTCAAGTGGCTGAATACTGGAAGATTGAAGTGTGACGTAGTGTCTGGGGCAGGGGAAGCAAGTAAGTACCTGCTACCAGATACAATCCCTAAGCACGAGTAACGTTTGACAACAATCATCATCACGTGCCCTGCCGTTTGGTGTTGGCGATAATTGACCTCCATCCATTTCTATCACGTGTGTCGTTTACGGACTCTGTTGTTGATTGTCGCCCGTGCCATTCTCTCGGGCTGTCCAGCATCTTCTCTCTCTGCCTTATTCTGTCTCTCTTACCTGCTATCTTTCCCGTTGTCACAACGTGCTCCAAGTCGACTCTTCTATTAACATGCCCGAAAAATAAGTACTGCTTTATTCTGATCCCTGCAATCAGTTATCTTGGTGTTTGTGCAATCAGTTATCTTGGTGTTTGTGTAATCAGTTGTCTTGGTGTTTGTGCAATCAGTTGTCTTGGTGTTTGTGCAATCAGTTATCTTGGTGTTTGTGTAATCAGTTATCTTGGTGTGTGTGCAATCAGTTATCTTGGTGTGTGTGCAATCAGTTATCTTGGTGTTTGTGCAATCAGTTGTCTTGGTGTTTGTGCAATCAGTTATCTTGGTGTGTGTGCAATCAGTTGTCTTGGTGTGTGTGCAATCAGTTATCTTGGTGTTTGTGCAATCAGTTGTCTTGGTGTGTGTGCAATCAGTTGTCTTGGTGTGTGTGCAATCAGTTGTCTTGGTGTGTGTGCAATCAGTTGTCTTGGTGTGTGTGCAATCAGTTGTCTTGGTGTGTGTGCAATCAGTTGTCTTGGTGTGTGTGCAATCAGTTGTCTTGGTGTGTGCAATCAGTTGTCTTGGTGTGTGTGCAATCAGTTGTCTTGGTGTGTGTGCAATCAGTTGTCTTGGTGTGTGTGCAATCAGTTGTCTTGGTGTGTGTGCAATCAGTTGTCTTGGTGTGTGTGCAATCAGTTGTCTTGGTGTGTGTGCAATCAGTTGTCTTGGTGTGTGTGCAATCAGTTGTCTTGGTGTGTGTGCAATCAGTTGTCTTGGTGTGTGTGCAATCAGTTGTCTTGGTGTGTGTGCAATCAGTTGTCTTGGTGTGTGTGCAATCAGTTGTCTTGGTGTGTGTGCAATCAGTTGTCTTGGTGTGTGTGCAATCAGTTGTCTTGGTGTTTGTGTAATCAGTTGTCTTGGTGTTTGTGCAATCAGTTATCTTGGTGTTTGTGCAATCAGTTATCTTGGTGTTTGTGTAATCAGTTATCTTGGTGTTTGTGCCATCATTTATCTTGGTGTTTGTGCAATCAGTTATCTTGGTGTTTGTGTAATCAGTTATCTTGGTGTTTGTGCCATCAGTTATCTTGGTGTCTGTGCCTCTTCGAGTACTCTATCATTAGTCATTTTTGCAGTCCATGCTACCATTCTTCTATAGAAACACATTTCCGTTGCTTCCAAAGATCTTTGCGCATGCTTGATGATTGTCTATGATTCACTGCCATATGTTAGTACTGGTTCCATGTAGCATCCAATGACTCTCCTTTTTCAGTTCCAGCGGCATGGTTTTGCTGCACAATGTTCCTTTCATGATCTGGAAGTTCGATTTTGTTTGGGCTATTCTGCATTTTATTGCGTAATTGACAACAATAACATTGATATTCAACAGTTGTTTTTTTCTATATGGGACTACATTTACCTTTCCTTGTGTCAATCATTCCCGTCTAAATGACAGGATTGGCTATATCATATCAATCGGAATAATTATAAAAATGTAAGTGAAATGTCAAAATGTGATATTGTATATGATGCCATATGGAGCTAGTAATAATACCAACATATATTTATGGCGCCGTACACAAAAATTAAGCTCCTTCGTTAGAACCGGTAGAATTATTGGAAATACGTATCACAACCTCTGCTCCGCAGGTCATCGTGTCTTATCTTCTCCGTGTTATCTACTCTCTCTTTCCCATCTGTCTCTATCTCTCTCTCTTACTCTCCTCTCTTATCGCAAACTTTGCACGTGGTGCCGAAGCAACCATTTCCGCCATCTAGAATTTCCAACATGGCGACAACAATATCGATTTTCCCCAACCATCACCACTATACCTTTCCTCCCGGTTCTCCCTCATCTCAGTCCCTGGTTGGAACTTCGCTCCACTCCTCCTCTGGGATTGTCCGGAGAGGAAACTAACAGCGCATGCGCAAAACGTGTCCTTGTCGCATTACACTGTTGCTGGCAGACTTCTGGAAGAGTCGACCAAAACCATTCACTTGCATTTCACAGCTCTGTAAAGCAGTTCCGCAGCTTTGGCGCGGAAGGCATAGGCATAACTTTCCAGGCATTTAACTTTTGATTTTGCTGGCCTTTGTTTATTTTCTTCATAATTTACTAAACGTAGACAGCAAAGTCATTACTTCATTTTTTGTCATTGAATTACTAGATTTATATATATGTTGGTTTTGTAACCTGAAAGCTTCTATGCGATCACTCGTTTGTTCAGTCTGGTTTTACAGCTATTTGCATTAAACAAGTCACAACAGAGTATCGCACTTTTATGAAATATTTATCCTCTTTTTTAAAATTAGTCGTTTGGTAAACAAGACATGAGAGTTTAAGGACAGTATAGACTTGATTGCTGAGTTATAGTTGATATAAAACTGATGATTCAACCTTTGATCAACTTTTTGAGGTGAACACTGAAATCAGACAAGCCATTCGGAGCTAGGAAGGTAAGACGAAATGATGATTTTTGTTTTGTTGTGTCTATCTTCTTCTTCATCTTCTTCTTCTTCTTCTTCTTCTTCTTCTTCTTTTTCTTCTTCTTCTTCTTCTTCATCGTCATCTTCTTCTTTATCATCACATTTCTTCTTCTTCTTCTGTTTCTTATTTTCATTCTTCTTCTTCTTCTTCCTCCTCTTCTTCTTCGACTTCTTCTTGTTCTTCTGCTAGTTTTTCATCTTCACCGTCATCTTCTTCTTTATCATCGCCTTTCTTCTTCTTCGTCTGTTCCTTCTTCTTCTTTTTCTTCTTCTTCTTCTTCTTCTGTTCCTTCTTCTTCTTCTTCTTTTTCTTCTTCTTCTTCTTCTTCTTCTTCTTCTTCTTCTTCTTCTTCTGTTTCTTATTTTCTTTTTTCTTCTTATTCTTCTGCTCCTGTTTCTTATTTTCCTTCTTCATCTTTATTTTCTTCTCTGCTTCTTCTTCTTCTTATTCTTTTCCGTCTGCCATTGTTCTTGTTGTTCTGCTAGTTCTTCTTCCTCGTCATCGTCATCTTATTCTTTATCATCGCCTTTCATCTTCTTCTTCTTCTTCTTCTTCTTCTTTTCCGTCTGCCATTGTTCTTGTTGTTCTGCTAGTTCTTCTTCCTCGTCATCGTCATCTTATTCTCTATCATCGCCTTTCTTCTTCTTCTTCTTCTTCTTCTTCTTCTGTTTCTTATTTTCTTTCTTCATGTTCTTCTGCTCCTGTTTCTTATTTTCCTTCTTCATTTTCTTTTCTTCTTCTTTTTCTTCTTCTTCTTCTTCTTCTTCTTCTTCTTCTTCTGTTTCTTATTTTCTTTCTTCTTCTTCATTTTCTTCTTCTTCTTCTTCTTTTTCTTCTTCTTTAAGTTCTTATTTTTCCTCCTCTTCCTCTTACGTCTATCAGCATAACGATTTTCTTACTAATTTATTCCAGTACAACCTACAACATGGAATTCTGTGCAATCTTCCTTTCAAACCTTTTGGACCAGTGGTTCTCAACCCTAGTTTTTACTACATCCCCCCTTTATACTTTTGTTCAGAATATCATTACCCCGTTCCCAAGATAGTTATTAATCACACTTTGATTAATAGTGGTCCAACCCCCCCCCCCCTCTCCTCCCCCAATTCCTAAAACTACAAATTATTTGGGGAAAGGGAGTCGGGATGATGGTTGGGGTGGGGTGGTGGAAGGGAATTCCCCACTGACTGATAACCCCTGCATTTGCATATTCTATACGTGTCTTTTAGTAATGTAAATGCACGAATGTAGCCTCATGTGTTGGAGAGTATGCCACCCTGACGAGAAAGAGGCTAATTGTAACATGTTTGTTACAAGAAAGGAAGTCTTTGTTTTCTTTGAATAGAGTGGGAAGTGTTGTGGAGGAAGAACGGTTCTCATAGATTGTGTGGGGCTGATAAATTGTGTGGGTCTGATGAATTGTGTGGGTCTGATAAATTGTCTGGGTCTGATGAATTGTGTGGGTCTGATAAATTGTCTGGGTCTGATGAATTGTCTGGGTCTGATAAATTGTCTGGGTCTGATGAATTGTGTGGGTCTGATAAATTGTGTGGGGCTGATAAATTGTCTGGTTCTGATAAATTGTGTGGGTCTGATAAATTGTCTGGTTCTGATAAATTGTGTGGGTCTGATAAATTGTCTGGTTCTGATAAATTGTGTGGGTCTGATAAATTGTCTGGTTCTGATAAATTGTGTGGGTCTGATAAATTGTCTGGTTCTGATAAATTGTGTGGGTCTGATAAATTGTCTGGTTCTGATAAATTGTGTGGGTCTGATAAATTGTCTGGTTCTGATAAATTGTGTGGGTCTGATAAATTGTCTGGTTCTGATAAATTGTGTGGGTCTGATAAATTGTCTGGTTCTGATAAATTGTGTGGGGCTGATAAATTGTCTGGGTCTGATAAATTGTGTGTGTCTGATAAATTGTCTGGGTCTGATGAATTGTCTGGGTCTGATAAATTGTGTGGGGCTGATAAATTGTGTGGAGCTGATAAATTGTCTGGTTCTGATAAATTGTGTGGGGCTGATAAATTGTGTGGGTCTGATAAATTGTGTGGGGCTGATAAATTGTCTGGGTCTGATAAATTGTGTGGGTCTGATAAATTGTGTGGGGCTGATAAATTGTGTGGAGCTGATAAATTGTCTGGTTCTGATAAATTGTGTGGGTCTGATAAATTGTGTGGGTCTGACAAATTGTGTGGGTCTGATAAATTATGTGGGTCTGATAAATTGTGTGGGTCTGATAAATTATGTGGGTCTTCTTCTTCTTCGTACGCTGTAAAACGTCAACCTTTTATTTTTTCGAAAAAAGCAGCGGTCATCCTGAGGCTGTCAACACTGCCATAGAGCTTGTCTGGTCCTCGTATGTCAGGCAGTTTTGCAGCAAATGTTCAGCGGTCATTTTCCCAGGACCACATGTGCATTCGTCAGTGCCACCTATCTTCAATTTTTTGAATAGGTGGTACCTCAGTCTATTGTGACCAATGCGAAGTCTGAAGACCACGACCTGCTCTCTTCTGTTCAACTGGTAATAGGCATCGTTTTGTGTGTAGCCAGTATGTTCTGTTTCCCATTTGGTCATGTATCTAGCTCTAATAAGCCTTTTTGACTCTTCGTATGTCACACTAGTATCTGGTTGTGGTAGTCTTGCACCCTCTTTTGCCAGTCTGTCTGCCTCCTCGTTGCCTTGGATGTTACAGTGGGATGGAACCCACTGTACCACTACTCTTTTTGGTGCGGACTGCTGGCATAGTTGACAGAGTACTGCTCTTAAATCATTAAGTTCAGTATTTTTCTGGCTTTTTAGTGCTGTCACTACGGCCAGGGCATCTGTAAGCAGGACTATATGGATTTCATTTCTTTTGCATGTCACCATTTCTTCTACTGCAGCCCTCAGTGCCTCTGCATCCGCTCTGAGATTGTTTGAGTATTTTCCAGTTGTCACTGACAGTGTTGTTTTCCTACCATTTGGTAGGCTCAGGAATACCCCTGCCCCTCCGTTCTGTGTTGTGTTTGTTACAGAGCCGTCGGTGTATGCATGGGTCCAGTCCATGCTTGGGTAGTTTTTCGTTTTTACCTCAGGGTTATGTCTCTTCTTTCTTTTTCAGTCTGGCTGTTCTTTTGTCCAATACCTGGTACATTTTCAACCACTTCTGGAAATATATGCTGCCCCCAGGTAGGTTTTCGTACAGTAGAGATGGGCTTTGGTGTTGTTAATGCGTTCATAGGGTTTTCGTTCCTCTTTACTTTGGCTATTTCTGCAAAGTTTCTCCGCTTTAGATTCCCATTTCCAAAATTATTTAGTCTCTTATGCATTGGGTGGTCAGTCAGTCTTCTGAGTTTTTCTGCTTGCTGCTGGGCTTTGCAGTCTCTTCTGTCGGTCATGGATTGCAGATTTGTAATCTTTTCCAGCTCTACAATTGGCGTTGACTTCATGTTTCCTGTTATGTGGGTCTGATAAATTGTATGGGTCTGATAAACTTTTTTGTGTTTAATAAATCGTGGGGCTTTGATAAATTGTGTGCACCTGATAAATTGTTGGTGTCTGATAAATTGTGTAGGTCTGATAAATTGTGTGAATCTAATAAATTGTGTTTGTCTGATAAATTGTGTAGGTCTGATAAATTGTGTGAATCTAATAAATTATGTTTGTCTGATAATTTGTGTGGATCTGATAAATTGTGTTTGTCTAATAAGTTGTGTAGGTCTGATAAATTGTGTGAATCTAATAAATTGTGTTTGTCTGATAAATTGTGTGGATCTGATAAATTGTGTTTGTCTAATACATTGTGTAGGTCTGATAAATTGTGTGAATCTAATAAATTGTGTTTGTCTGATAAATTGTGTGGATCTGATAAATTGTGTGAATCTGATAAATTGTGTGGCTCTGATAAATTGTGTGAATCTGATAAATTGTGTGGCTCTGATAAATTGTGTGAATCTGATAAATTGTGGGGCTCTGATACTTTTTGTGTTTAATAAATCGTTTGGCTTTGATAAATTGTGTGCGTCTGATATATTTTGTGGATCTATTGTGCGGCTCTGATAAATTGTATGGATCTGATAAATTGTGTGGCTCTGATACGTTGTGTGGGTCTGATAAATTGTATGGCTCTGATAAATTGTATGAATTTAGCGATTTTACCTACCAGCTATCAGGATTCAAATGTATTCCCACATTCAAGGAAAAAAAACGAGACACATTGCAAATAAAAAGTTCAAACCAGCTCTCTGTAACCAGAGAGCAACGGATCACAGCATGTGAAATAAGATGAGTTCGAAAAGTGGTCAATGACAATGTTGTTGGTGTTGTTGTTGCTGTTGTTGTTCGAAGCATCGTGTGCTTAGTTGAGCTATCTCTCGGTGATTTTTGTTTTGATTAGCGGTTTACAGTGGCTCCTCTTACATCCTGACCCGTAAGTGAGAAAGTTGACCTATGACCTCCTTGCCGCAGGAGAACTAGAGGCTGCTCAGTAATCTCCCCACAATGGGGGATCACAGTGTTAGTTCCCACCTCGTTGTCCAGACTGTTGTGGCATAGCCTGTATCCAGGAGCACGAACGAGGACGTGATCAGTATGTTTCACCCGGCTCTGATAACTTTGTGCTCCCGTTTCTGTCGATAAAAAGAGACAAATTAAATAAAGTATTGGCGACGCGATCTGCATAATCATCATCAGCAGGTGCCCTGCCGATTGGCGTTGGCAATCAAGAACCTCCAACCGCTTTCATCACGTGTGTCGTTTACCAACTCTTTTGCTGATGTCGCCTATGCCATTCTCTCAGGCTGTCCAACATATTCTCTCTGCCTTCCTCTGTCTCTCTTTCCTGCTATCTTTCCCATTGTATTAACGTGTTCCAGGCCGCGTCTTCTCATATCATGCCAATTGTTCTGATCCTTTGTACCTCCTCGAGTACTGTATCCTTAGCCTTCTTTGCATTCAATGGGATCCCCAGCATTCTTTTGTAAAAGCACATCTCCGCTGCTTCCAAAGATCTATCCGCGAGCTTTCTGATTGTCCATGATTCACTTCCATATGCTAACCCTGGTTCCACGCAGCATGCAAGAACAATATACCAACGAATTCTGAATGGAATAATCTGCACTTAAGATAAAAAAGTTTTAAAACCTAACAACCGCAGGAGCCTAAACAACCAAAGAGCAGGGCTTCTGAGCAATAGGAAGTCTAGTAAAAATGAATAGAAGATGTTGAAAAAACAAAACACATTACAGAAACATGGAGTGAAAACAGGCCTACAAGAGAAGCATACAGAAAACTGCATATTCCCATGACGGATAAAGACAGAAATGGATAGATAAGATGTTTTTCTTGATGTCTGAATGAGTATGGTCCTACTAGAGTCATGATTTCTAAGTTTAAATGAATCGACATGTAGTCTTGCTAGATATAGAATAGAGTTTATTGGCCATACTGTTATCAAATCAGTTCCAGCCATCTTTACGAAATCATGGAACGTTTTAGATGTAAAACTAGCAAAGATAATCGCAAAGTAGACAGTTCCGTCGGGGATGAAGTGTGAGAGGCTTCATTATATCACGAATCGATGAATAAATCAATCAGTTAATTCGTTAAAAAGGGTCATATCCACCTGAAGCGTAAGATTTCAAATTCATGCCACGTATACAAGTCCCGAGCCATCCATTCCAACTCTGTCTACGTCTTTTCTGTTACCTTTATAACTTAATTTAATTTAACTTATCTCAACTTAACTTAACGTCTTTATACTGGTTTAGATGACTATGCAGAGTTTTATATACAACCAGTTTTTTGGAGGATGGTTAACCGATGTGCGAGTCCATATTGATAGAATCAAACACTTGAGCAAAGTAGACCCACAGCCTGTTAGGCGACATCTATGCCGCTCTTAACAAACCAACTAATAATGGCTTGTATTATGCCATGTCACATAGTTAGTCGCCTCTTACGACATTCTCTCTGTGGGGCAGTGGTGCTATTCTTGTCTTAGTCATACACAAAGACCCCGGCAGACCACTTCGGTTATGTCTTTCGCAAGCTGTCTTCTACATGGGTGCTTAAGTCTACCTCAATTTTTCGCGCCTTGTGGATTCCAAAACAGATTCTGCCCTACCACTGTCCCGACGGCCTGAGCAACGAGCTGGGGGATCTTCTTCTTCTTCTTCTTCTTCTTCTTCTTCTTCTTCTTCTGCGTACGCAGTCAGACAGTAACCATTATTTTTTCGAAAAAAGTGGCGGTCATCCTGAGGCTGTCGCCACTGCCATAGAGCTTGTCTTGCAGTTCCACTGGTGATGGCCACATCTGCTCTCTCTGATCCTCGTATGCCGGGCAGTTCTGCAGCAGATGTTCAGCGGTCATTTTACCAGTACCGCACGGGCATTCGTCGGTACACCCTATCTTCAATTTGTTGAATAGGTGGTACCTCAGTCTATTGTGGCCAGTGCGAAGTCTGAAGACAACGACCTGCTCTCTTCGGTTCAACTGGTAATAGGCATCATTTTTGGTGTAACCAGTATGTTCGGTTTCCCATTTGGTGCTGGGGGATCGACGCTACGATACCTGTAGTAGTGAACTGAATGAGAAGCCTCGCATTGCACCACAGCCAAGATGACACCGGTCCACCTTCTCAAGTATTTCTCGGAATCTAACAAGAGCCGCTGTAACCTGCTACCAAATAAACTCAGTCAAAAGTTTATTCAGCAGGAGTAGATGAGAATAACAGCAGCAGCAACAACAACAACAACAACAACAACAACAACACGGATCGGTAGCTTGCGTAAACATCATTTGACAAAAATATATATTACATCATCTTCCACTGATGGCTTACAATGCTGGTAGATCTGGCTACAGGGCAAGAGAGCGGCCGCTAGGTAGGTGGATAGATGACATTAGAGTGATTGTGCAACGACAAGGGCTCACATTGACCGACGCAACGCACTTGGCACAGGATAGACGACTCAAGCTCCCCACGTCGCAAAACGGCACAAGTGGAAAGAAAGCTAAATATATATTACAAGATCCTGATTAAAAACTACAACTGCTGGTTATTAACTTTAGATATTTGATCCCTTGATAATGTCTTTTGGCTTCTCGTTTTTATGTGCCAGGTAGTAGAGTATGCACGCGCAAGTAATCTAATTTGCAACTCGTTCTATAGTGCTGGATTCCGCGGTGAAGTGGTTAAGCCATCGGCCTTGTGATCAGGTGGTGTGGACTTCGCCGTATTTTTCACGGGTGCTTGATGCGGAGTCCCCTGCATCTCGTAGTCGCGCTCTAGTCGTCTTGTCCTTGACTTGCCACTGGGGTCTGGCGGCTAGAGACGAGAGAGTGAGGATAAAAAGTAGCGCAATTAATCCTTGCTAAAAATAGCGCTAGAAAATAATTATGCCATCGTCGTCTGCGATGGACGGTGACCTTTGCCATTGCCTTATATAGTGCCGGGAAAGGAGGGTTCGATCGTTATTTGCCTCTTCAATTCTGACAATGACGGGCAATAGTAAAGATGGCGTGAACAAAAAATCTGAAAGAGAATGCGTACTGAAGTTGGATGTTTTTAGTTCTTAGTTGATCTGTACTTCTACAGTCGCAGATGTGTCTGTGCAGCAGGTCCCAGCTCTGGTATGTAGCCGGGAGAAGGGTTTCCTACTTAGCGGGCTAGGCTCGAGCAGCTTAATACTCCGCTGCGTTTGAACAAGCGCTTATGGAAGGTGGTTAACCGATGTGTGAGTCCATCTTAATAGACTAAAACGCTAGAGCAAAGTAGACCCGCAGCCTGTTAGGCGCCATCTATGGTGCTCTAAACAAACTACCTAACCATGATCGGTGTTATGCAATGTCACATTTATTCACCTCTTACGACATGGTTTCTGTGAGGCAGTGGTACTATTCGTGTCCTTGTCGTACACAAAGACCCCGGCAGACGACTCGGGCCTTGGATATGTCTCACCAAAAGGCTCAAATATCGCAGTCACGCTGTAAACTATGACACAACGCATTTCGTGCTCTGAACTACATTCTGCTACTAAGAAAGCCACGTTCAGAGATTGGTAGCGGGAGTTTGAGAACGAACAACGAAGAGAAATAAGAAGAAGAAGAAAGAGAATATGCATGGTCAAAATGGTATTCAGCAGCATGCGACACATACTGACATCCAAACAGATAAACCATAATTTGGAAATCAGACTTGTCAGTTGTTATATAAACTCGTCACTACTTTATGGCGTAGAAACATGGACACCGAGTAACAAGTTGGAATATATAATTGAAGATTTCAAAATGTAGGTATACAGAAGATTGGGTCGCATTTCTTGGTAATAAAAGAAAACAAATTTGGAGTTATTGAAAAAGTTGGAGGTGAAAAAAGTTAATGACCGAAATCATGATTAAACAATTAAGACATGTTGAACAAATAACAAGACATATCTCCTTGGTGAAGACCGTTGTAGAGAGTAGGGTGGAAGGCAGTCGTCCATGAGGCAGAGTAATAAGAGGATAGATAACATAATGAAATGGAATTTAAAATAGTCTATGATATTGCACTATTATTCCAAGAGGTAGAGTAGACTGCAGAACGATTGAAGCCAACTTTCGATGTGAAGATGGCACGTGAACTGAACTTCGAGGCTTCTAATTTGCGTACAATATCGGGAATGGTCTTCGATCACTCTGTGTGGTGTTATTTGAAAAGCGAGTGGTCTACCCTCTACACACGCATATCCTTTGTCTGGGTCCATCGTACTTCAGTAACACAGGGACAATGCTGTAACATATGCTTGATGAGGAAGAATACTAACGTCATGTTAGGGAAATCATACTGATCGGACAATGTTAGTCAAGGTAATCTAAAATATACTGATCGGACAATGTTAGTCAAGGTAAGCTAAAATATACTGATCGGACAATGTTAGTCAAGGTAAGCTAAAATATACTGATCGGACAATGTTAGTCAAGGTAAGCTAAAATATACTGATCGGACAATGTTAGTCAAGGTAAGCTAAAATATACTGATCGGACAATGTTAGTCAAGGTAAGCTAAAATATACTGATCGGACAATGTTAGTCAAGGTAAGCTAAAATATACTGCTTCGCCATTGCTAGTTAATCAAGTAAAACATACTGATTGGACAATCTTAGGTAGGATCAGCATTCCGTTCTCTGGACTACAATCTGCTACATAGGCCCGTGTCAGGGTTTGGTAGCGGGGGATTGACAACGAACGAAGTCAATCCAGACAATGAAAAGATTCCACCAATCTGCGAACGCCGGATACGTTAAGATTGTGATAACCCAGGCCACAACCCCCAGAGCACAACCCCCAGGGAATCTCAATCTTCTTGAAAAAATATGAACTATTGCAACCATCAAAGCTTGTCGTAATATTTCACTTAACAGGGGTGTGTATGGGAATAGCCACTGATTCATGTAAAAAATAAGGAAATTGAAATCTCTACAGCAAATACTCGTATACAGGCTTCCTGCATAGCATGGAGAACAAGGGAAAATTAATGGGGTAGTAATGAAAATGTTGAGGGTAATGCCGTATTTAAAAATAGATCAATGCAGATACACTTTCTTATACAATTGTATTTCAAACAAGTTGAATACACACGTGGATCCGCCACCAAACGCTGGATATAATATTTTGTTCATTATCGTCAATGAGGACCCCCAACATCACCCCATTTCATACCGCATCCTTGAGTTTGTGAGTGCCTGATCGTGACTGATCAAACCAATAGGAGCGCGGGAAGTTCTATGACACGACTAGCAAACATATACCGCAGCTGACACTGGTATTCCATCTGCTCTAGACTTAATGAGTGCACGTTTATCCTGGGAGGCCTGAACAGGGGGGGGGGGCCTTGTTGATGGCAACACCTTTTGTCACCACACCATTCCACGTTGAACGATTTTGAGCCATATTTTCCTAAGTGTTAAAGTCTATTTGAGCCCACTCAAGAGACTTCTTTAGCTTTTTTTTTGGAAATTCCCGTGATCATACTTCGCTCAGTTCATTATACAGACGCCTCTTTTGAAGCCTTTCGCTTGACATTCGAGGAACGTGGCCAGCCCATCTCAGTTGGATTTTTTCTAGAAGTACACGAATACCTGGCATGTTTGATCTGGAGATAATGTAGATAAATGTGGTCTCATAGGAGACACTGTTGTCTGAGATGAAGTGTTAAAGTCTTTATTGTACTAATCCACAGCTTTTTTCAGTGTATGAGCATTGCCATTCCTCACTGCCTTTTTGTTTTTCCTAAACGTCAGTCATGTACCAATTTACAGCTGTGTCAACTCGAGCTGGTGGTAGTGGGAGTTAAACCACAAACCTTTGCCATGAAAAGCGAGATCTCTACTACTGGGCTAATCAGTAGACAAGTCCATCAAAGCTCTTTCTTCTGGAAGAGTTCATGGAGCCGACGCTATACCAGCAGAGGTATATGCAGCAGTGGAAACACACCGTATGAAGTCATACGTCATCTATCCATCCGAAAATTGGGAAACAATTGTTCAAAATCGAGCTGTTTGGAAACATCCCGATGGAAGAGGATTAATGGCTGCCGATGCCCGAAGAGTTCTTCTGGCTGCAGAGAAAACAAAACGACTGAAGACATCGAGAGACGCCCAGGCAAGCCAGCCTCCCCCCCCCCCCCCCCTCAGCATGGTTGTACGATTTTTGTCAGAGATCGGCCTTTACAGTTATAGCAGATTGTTACGAAATACAGAAGACAGAGCTGAACAGAACTCACAGTGCGATATGTGCATGGTATACACAGACTGAGACGCCCGTAGTGATGATGGACGGGCTGCACGAGTAAGATCACTGGACTCGGCATCGCTGGATATAGTACAGTAATTAGAAACCAAATCCTGCCACAAGAAGACTGTGGGAGACACTTCTCTGCCCGGATCGGTCTTGTTAGCTAAATTCGTTATCGTCATAAATTGTAATAACATTCTTGTTTTCTTCAAAGCACAACCTACTATCTCCTGATAAGACGGAAAGGAGCAATGAGCCATCAAGAGGACCGCCCATGCATCTACGTCCCTTGGTGAGAGACATATTCCAACTACGAAGCAGAAATAATCAATAGAACAAGTTCTGTGCCGAATAATCTCAGATTTTGAAAGTGGCACCATACAGCCTGAGGAAATAATTATATTCTCAAATTAAAAATCGCAGTAAAGAAGACTTGGAAAACAGAACGTCTCGCAGTGGTAAAACATCTATAAATAAATTGACCAACTGTCCGCCTATGATGGAGCGAAGTGGTGATTCAGTGGCATGCAACCTCGCCATCCACGAAGCTATAAAGAAGCGAAGATACTGATTAAACAATCCATTAGTACGGAATGAAGAAACCTGCACAAATAATATATGACAAAAAATGACATCATAGACAAATTTGACAGATATAGGCAGACAAAAATCTTCAGATTGAGAACGGGACATTTCAGACTCAGAATGACCTCCACAGAATGGGTATTAGAGACACCACCACATGCCATTGTGGAGGACCCAAGGAAACACCAGAACATATCCTGCAGCACTACCCCACTTATAGAGACCAAAGAGAGGCAGTTTGACCCGGAGAAGCAACCCTTCTCGGAAAGGTGTGTGGGATCGGCGAAGACCTGAAACGCAGTCTCCTTAGTGAACGTCACACCACTAGAAGTATAATATCAGTTCATCGAATAATAATAATAATAATAATAAGAAGAAGAAGGTGCTCTAGTATATACTTGGTTATGTCGGAGTGTTAGGAAATAAGAAGGTTAAATTAGCTAGCCATTGGCAACACTAACACAGCCACTACTAGTATCATACTACAGACCTGCAGGCAGATCCACCAAACAGCTAAAAACATAATTGGCTAAATCAGTCGGCTTCATCCCAAGTCAAATATACTTTAGGCACCTACAAAACAAGTTTCCGATGACCCAGCAAAGACATTGAAAAGAACAGACTGCTGTATGGGAAACAAACAGGTGTTGTTGATCGTAGCTGCTCGTCTAAAGAAGAGTTGGCTTTGGACGTTTTTTGCTTTGGTTGCAGTGCCTCTTCTTACATCCCGGTGCTTTTTAGAGACGATGAACCATTGTCCTCCTGGTTATAGTACAAGGCTTCTTAGTGAGCTTACCATAATGGGGACTACAGTGCCGATCGCCACCTCATTGGCAAGACTGTTGTGACGCAACCTGTTTCCAGGAGAAAGAACCAGGACGTTAGGTATGGATCTTCATCAGCATGTCTGACCTGACCTTGATTACTCTTCACTCCCATGGTAACGTCTGTCGTAGAGATTGTGAGCTTGGTATACAATCCAAACGTCACAGACTCAAATCACTTCATTCTAGCCTTGACACAGACCGGAAATATCATAGGTTTTATCACGCCATGACCGAATCTCGTAAGTGACTCAGCTGTACATGGATCATTCTTTCTTTTCGCTTGTTTTTCCTGTTTGTGTCTTTCAGCGTCAGGTTATGAAGAGGTTTCTTGACCAGGCCCTAGTATGTGCTTGTGTCTTTCAGCGTCAGGTTATGAAGAGGTTTCTTGACCGGGCCCTAATATGTGCTTGTGCCTTTCAACGTCAGGTTATGAAGAGGTTTCTTGAGTGGGCCTTAGTATGTGCTTCGTGCACGGGAAGTTTCCATGTTCTGTTATTTTTGCTATCCATCTTTTACACAATCGGCTGGGGTTTCTCGGCTAGAGTGAGAAGAGAGGTCGTTGCTGAGCGCAGTAGGGCATACATGTCAACAACCTCCAGTATGAGAATCGAGACGGAAGCAGTGACCTCAGCATTGAAATGGATATCTGAGACTTCTATTACAAGGTCAGTCATCGTGACAGACGCGCAAGTCGTACTTCGGAAAGTACAGAAGGGATGGCTAAGGTACTAGTGGATAGCAGCTGTTGAGGCCTCAAAACTCCAGGCGTTGACCTGGATCTACTGTCCTGCTCATGCCTGGGTTCACGGCAATGAAAGACCTGACATCATGGCTTCAAAAGCTACCATCATGGGCACATTCGTGATAGAAAGAAGTGGCATTAAAAAACCAATCAATGACCACCTGCGGGATGAGGACACTGCAATAAATGAAGTAGAAATACACATGCTGCAATGTTTTGACATTAAACGAAGTTCGAGCGGATTGAGGCGCATGAGAGGACGGCGCAAGAGAGTGTACAACCAGCGAGCTATAGGGACCATCAGCATCCATACCTTACGCCATTTGATGAGAAAGACTTAGCACCTATGGGTATGCCCTGAGTGCAGTGACGTCGAGTCTTAGAAACAGAAACACTGTCGGCCTTAGGCTGTGTATCCATTGTATCTGTATAGCATTGCTTGCTGAGTGATACTTCTTCTTCTGCGTTCGTTCTCAATCTCCTGCTACCAATCCCCGGAATAGGCTTTGCAAGTATCAAGATGTAGTACGGAGAAAGGAATGCGTTGTGTTGTAGTTTACAGCTTGACTGCGATATTTGCACCTTTTGGTCCGACTTCAGCAGGGATACTATCTAGTGTTTCTCTTTCCACGTTGCTGAATCATTTTGTTTGCTGTCTCTTGATGATGTCTAGCACTGGTGTTGTGCCTACTTGTCTCCTAGTATCTTCATTTATGTATACGGATACCTGATGAAATCAGGGGCAATTTCGGAGCGGTCGAAGTAATGCAGTTCGTGCTATGTTCTCGGTACTTTGAACTATGACACGAGCTGATCACATATAGGGTCTCCAGGTGCAATAAAGGCTGTTATATGAACCATCTCACAGTTGATGTCCTCTGGACCTCCAGTAGTGTGACCCCGAACTTCAAATTCAAAGACGCGTATTCAGTAGAAAAGTATAAGGCGGTTTTCCATTTTCTCCTTGTATTCATCGACTTGAACAAGGTTGGGGGCACTGACTACTCGTTGCCATAACAACGTTTGTCCTCATGACAGATGTCCGGAACCGGATGTCGTAATCTTAGATCAGATCCCATTTTCTAACTCCACAGATAACAACTGCGGTTCCGATCACCCCTTTGTCTTGCAAAAGGCACATTGCCCTTATAGGTTGGTCTTGGAAATCGATATTCTCTCGCGTACAACGCAAATTCCTGCCCGTGTATGTACTGCTGTTATTACTGAGAAAATATAGGCTTCGGGAGTTTGCAATTTCACAACGATTTTGTTCTTGCCTTCGTTACAGTTCGATTGTTGAAATACATATTTGATCGATAGCATTCGTCTGCCACATCGGCCTCCGCTTTTTCTTGTTATCTGATGTTACTGTTGTTGTCGTTCATACTGTTGTTGTGGATACTGTTGTTGTTGCAGCTGTTGTTGATACTGTTGTTGTTGTTGCTGTTGATACTGCTGTTGTTGTTGCTGTTGATGCTGTTGTTGTTGTTGCTGTTGTCGTTCATACTGTTGTTATTGATACTGTTGTTGATGCTGTTGTTGATGCTGCTGTTGTCGTTAATGGTGTTGTTGTTGTTGCTGTTGTTGTTGCTGTTGTTGTTGCTGCTGTTGTTGTTGCTGCTGTTGTTGTTGCTGTTGTTGTTGCTGTTGTTGTTGTTGCTGTTGTTGTTACTGGTGCTGTTGTTGTTACTGCTGCTGTTGTTGTTGCTGTTGTTGTTGTTATTGTTGTTGTTGCTGTTGTTGTTGTTGCTGTTGTTGTTGATACTGTTGTCTTTTTGTGGTTTTTGTTTCTTTTCTTCTGTTCTTCTGTTCTTACAACTTCTTCTTCATCTTTTCTTTAGTCTTCGTCATTTTCGTCTTCTTCTTTCCTTTCTTCTTCCACCTGCGTGTTCTTGTTGTTGTTGTTATTGTTGTTGTTGTTGTTGTTCTTCTTCTTATTATTCTTGTTCTTGTTCTTGTTCTTCTTCTTCTTCTTCTTCTTCTTCTTCTTCTTCTTCTTCTTCTTCTTCTTCTTCTTCATTCTGTTTTATCTTCTTCTTCTTCTTCTTCTCTTTCTTCTTCTGCTGCTTCTTCTTCCTTTGCTTTCCTTTCATCTTCATGTTATTTTTTTACCTGTTTTTCTTGTTCTCCAATTTTTTTCTTCATCTTCTTTCTTTTCTTCTTCTTCTTATTATTCGCCTTCTTTTGTCATCTTCTTTCTTTCTTTTTTCTTTTCTTCTATTTTGTGTTCTGCCTCTTCTTCTTCTTCTTCTTCTTCTCATTTCTCATCCAAATCAACAGGAAAACACGTTATTCACTCTCTTATTCCCGTGTCATTCTTGGCCACGAACAACGTCCAAATAGCACAGTGGTCAGAGCACTGCCTACTCACAACACAGATACTACGTTCAAATCCCTATGTCGACACCGTCCAGCTTACTAAACTAGGGAGGGAAATGTATTAATGAAATTCAGAACAAGTAACAGACTGAGTGGTGTCGAGGTGAGACGTCGGCCTCGGGTGCCAGAGGTCGCGGGTTCAAATCACGGTACTTGAACTGGGGAGAAGAAACAATGGGAGCTGAAAACTGAACTTGCTGGAGTAGAGTTGTGAATGTCCTAATTGGCAGTAGATAACAAAGATTTATAGCACGATGAAGACAAAGAATACATTGGATTGATCATGTCTATAAAATACTTTAAAGGCAAAAATAGTCTTATAGCAGACACTGCTGTTGGGGATGGCGTGTTAGATACCATTGCTAACGTTATGGGATGGGCAGTTCCTCCCTGTCTTTCTTTCATTGACAGTAAGCCGCGTACTCATTTACAGCTGTGTCAACTGGAGCGTGTTGAACCCCGCACCTCTGATGTGGAGAACGAGTGCGCTACCACTTCGTCAACCAATCACTACATATAGTGGAGATTGAAGCCGCCGAAGACATATGTGTCGGACCGAAAGGTGCAAATATCGCAGCAGAGCTGTAAACTAGCGACACAACTCATTCCGTTCTTCGGACTACATCCTGCTACTTCGGAAGACCTGTACAGGGCTTGGTAGCGGGATATTGAGAACGAACGCAGAAGAAGAAGAATAAATTCACAAAAACGCAATACGAACAACATTTGCAGCCCCATAACGTCTAAGGATATAAGATGATAAGATGAGATGAAATTATGCCAACTATGATATTCCTGATAACCCCCTTCTCCCACTCTCCGGTTGCTTCCGGCTCACAGATTGTATGGTAGCTTTGTCTCCTTTCTTTTCGTGTGCAGTTTTGCATTTGTATGGCTGCTCATAGATTCTTGCTTTTTTCATTTTCATAAATATTCAATAGGATTTTTATGTCTGACAGTCTATTCACAAGTATTCAATAAAAAACGTATTGAAGAAATAGCCTAGATTACCTGTGGAATTATAATCACTCAGACCAGTCCAAAAACTCGGCTATATCTCGGTTTCAGTTTAATAACAATAGTTATTACGTAACTACAACACACATCCGGGTACACGGCTGAACAGAACAGCACCACTGTACCTTTCATCTTGTCGTGGAAAACGCCTAAAGAAGACTCGTCATCGGCACCAGCAACATCATTACGTAAAGTCATTGCAAATAAAACCCTCATTGCTAATGCTTGGATATATTTTCTTTATTTTATAACTAAGTTTTCCGTATTTTCTTAAGTGTAGAGTATCTTTGGCCTATAATCCTCCCCAGGTGTATGAAGCTCTCAAAAGGCGTTTCTCTTGACTTGATAAGAGTCCGCATTGGCTGCATTTAATTTTACAATTATAATCGTTTCTGCGTGAATCGTTAAAACCAACTTGCTGGTAGATTCTCTCCATTGTGTCTTACTTCTTCTGCATTTGGAGTTTTCTTTCATAGTTTGAAAAAAGGAAATTTTCTTCACCTGGGGCAAGACTGCAAACACGTTTGTATGTTATTCACTTCATTATCAACATTATCAACATTGTTAACATTATCAACATTGTTAACTCTATCAACATTGTTAACTTTATCAACATTGTTAACATTGTTAACTTTATCAACATTGTCAACATCATCAACATTGTCAACATTATCAACATTGTTAACATTATCAACATTGTTAACTTTATCAACATTGTCAACTTTATCAACATTATCAACATTGTTAACATTATCAACATTGTTAACTTTATCAACATTGTTAACTTTATCAACATTATCAACATTGTTAACTTTATCAACATTGTTAACTTTATCAACATTATCAACATTGTTAACTTTATCAACATTGTCAACATTATCAACATTGTCAACATTATCAACATTGTTAACTTTATCAACATTGTTAACTTTATCAACATTATCAACATTGTTAACATTATCAACATTGTTAACTCTATCAACATTGTTAACTTTATCAACATTGTTAACATTGTTAACTTTATCAACATTGTCAACATTATCAACATTGTCAACATTATCAACATTGTTAACATTATCAACATTGTTAACTTTATCAACATTGTTAACTTTATCAACATTATCAACATTGTTAACATTATCAACATTGTTAACTTTATCAACATTGTTAACTTTATCAACATTATCAACATTGTTAACTTTATCAACATTGTTAACTTTATCAACATTATCAACATTGTTAACTTTATCAACATTATCAACATTGTCAACATTATCAACATTGTTAACTTTATCAACATTGTTAACTTTATCAACATTATCAACATTGTTAACTTTATCAACATTATCAACATAATCAACATTATCAACATTATCAACATTGTTAACTTTATCAACATTGTTAACTTTATCAACATTATCAACATTGTTAACATTATCAACATTGTTAACTTTATCAACATTGTTAACTTTATCAACATTATCAACATTGTTAACTTTATCAACATTGTTAACTTTATCAACATTATCAACATTGTTAACTTTATCAACATTATCAACATTGTCAACATTGTTAACTTTATCAACATTGTTAACTTTATCAACATTATCAACATTGTTAACTTTATCAACATTGTCAACATTATCAACATTATCAACATTGTTAACTTTATCAACATTATCAACTTTATCAACATTGTTAACTTTATCAACATTGTTAACTTTATCAACATTATCAACATTGTTAACTTTATCAACATTGTCAACATTGTCAACATTATCAACAATATTGTTGTTGTTCTCTCACAGCTGCTGAGCAAGCCTGCTCTTGGCAGCCCAATGCCATTCTTATATAGATACAGGTCTTCTTCAGTTGTTTCACTGCTCCGTACAGTGTGTTGACAGTTGTCGGCAGTGCTTGTGAGAATCTTTGCCTCGTGTCCGTAAGCGCCTTGCACTCAATGAGTAGGTGTCTAACTGTTTCATTAGGGTGAAATCAATGTCTGCACAAGGGCTTGCAACTGATGTGGTTCAAGTGACTTGACTCTGGTGTGTCCTGAAAGCTGAGACTTTGATCTCTTCCATGCAGTTTCTTTATGTCATCATTACTTTTTGGCATTATCAACAAAAGCAATTTGCAGTTTCGATAATACCACATTGATCTATAGTTTCTGTGATCAATGTATACAGTCCTGTACCAAACACTGCTGTTTAGAAGGACGTCTTCAATACGCCATGACACTAGAATGACGTGATCAATACGTCATTACACTATAATGACGTGCACGCTACGCCATCATTCAGGAATGACGTGCTCGTTACGCCATTACACTAGAATGACGTGCTCGTTACGTCATTACACTCGAATGACGTGTTCAATGCGTCTTTGCACTAGAATGACGTGCTCGTTACGCTATTACACTAGAATGACGCGTTCAATACGTCATTACAATAGAATGACGTGCTCGTTACGTCATTACACTAGTTCCTTCTCTTCTGTTATGTGAATATATGCCATAGATTCGTGTATGTTTTATTCATTTTCATAAATATTCATTAGGGTTTCTTTGTTAATGTATGTCTTTTGCATTTGTTGTCCTTTACCAGACCTCCATTAAAAATTGACAATGAATTGAGGTGACATTTTGAAGTTTATCAGCAACATCATTTTGTATGAAGACGCGGCAGTCGAGGAACCAGCAGTGTGAAGGTTGCAAGTTCTTGAAATGATATGCAGATCCAGCAGACCGGGGTGGGATATTCAGAGAGAAGGTGGTGGTTGGGGGAGGGGCGGGGGGGGAGGGGGACATATCAGGAGAGTGAATAACCAGCGGGTTACAGAAACATCAGTATCTACATTCTTCGACATTTTCTGAGAGGGACTGTGCACCCATTGGTCTACCTGCAGTGCAATGACGTCGATTCTTAACAAAACAGAACAGTTTCCATTTCTAATCTGCCTTTATTTTTCAACATGCAAGTCAGATGCCAATTAGCAAAATGGGTAGAGTGGAATTTGTTTTGGCTATAGAACAGCGAATTTAGCACCTCTATCTTGAGAGGCGAGTAATCTACCCACTCTGCCAATCAGACGCTTCCGGGGCATAGGAAGTGAAATCAATTCCACGGTTAGAATACAATACTGTTTTAGCTTGCCTCTGCATGAATGGATCTATTAAGTAAATTAGAATCGAAAATGCCCACAATAAACGATATCCTATTTCATTACATCCACATGGATTATTCAGACAAACAAAACAGAGAAGAATCTAACAAGTTGAAGGCATAGCTAATTATTACTTTAAATCACGGGTTGTGCTTTGATGTTCAAATAGAGAGAGAGAGCGCACCGCCATGGAATTATCAAGGCACGTACAACGATTTTCTCCCGTCCCCGTTATTATGACGCAAGTGGAATCAATAACGCCCAGAATTTATCTGAAAGAGATGGCAATCATCAGAGAGGTTCCAAGTTAACAATTACAAATATATTTATACATGGCAGTTGTCCTCAACTGATATAGCATGATTATCAGAACTTTCCAGACAAGGATACTTTACTAGGCTTATACCTTGGTTATGTGCCCTCAGTACTAGAGTATAACAATGCGCTCTTAACAGCATGTTCAACATCTCATTTTGAATCACTGGACAGGATGTAAGATTGCTCTCTACGCTTCATTACTGGAGCAATGAAGACAACACCACACCCCTTGAGATGTGAAAGGATAAAGCAGTTATGAAAGTTCATTAGCGAAACAGCAGAATGGAACGAGATCATCGCAACAGAATCCTTGTGGAAAACTGGCAGCCACAAAGCAGAATTAAACAAAAATATGTATTTCATCAAAGATAGATACCATATCCCAGAAAGAAGACACGAGTTTCAGAGAGTATTAAAAGATATATCACCACAAACATAAGAAATATTGACAAAATTAATAGAGGAGATAACAAAAAAGTTCAGATCGAGGTACTATCATGCAATCAGCTCAAAGAACTATTGATGCCTATCTCGATGAATGGATACATGGATATGGATCTGCGTTTAAAGCAGGTTATCGAGTTTATGTAGAATACCCAAACTGATCCTCTGATGAGCTGTCCGATGCTTGCATGGAGGTTTGCTCCAACTATAAAGCTGAAATCACTGCACTTGAAGCCGCTTTGTACCATCTGAGGATAGTTTTTGATGCCTTTCCTTCAAAGGCCCAGAACACTGTTAAATATCCTCTGTCATATCTTCAATCATTGGAAGTTGCCGGACATTTTTGACCTGACCGTGTCAAAATATCTCTAGACATTGACCACATTATCACTTCCCATATTATCAAAATAGTTCTGCATTGGATCCCTGGACGCTCAAGCGCAACTGGCAATGACAAGGCAGACAGACTAGCAAAGACGGGATCAATACAAGAACATCCACACACAGCAACAACTTTACAAACAGCCAAGCATCTCATAATAACATAAGGCGACGGCGTGGGCTAGTGGTTCAGGGACACGGCTCACAACCACAAGGTGCTGGGTTCGATCCCCATCACAGCACCGGCCGTTACCCCAGGGAAGCAAACCCTTAGAAAATGCAGGAGGAAGCAGGCACTTACATAAAATGTATGCTGAAGTCGGATGCACTGGGCCGACAGGCGCAAAATAAAAACCACAGTGCAACGCGCACTGCCTTTGGGATGAGAAAAATAAGGCGAACGCAACCCACTCCTCCCCCCCCCCCCCACCAAAACAAAACAACAAAAACAAATAAGAACAGCAAACAAAGAAACTTGGCTGAACAGATGGACCATGGAAAACACGGTGAGGGAAGTCTACAGACATATAGCAAGCACACAGTCCAACCACAACATACTCCTGAGTGCCAGCTGTGTACACGGCCATATGAAACCGCTTATCATCATCTCTATGAGTGCTCAGCGCTCAGATATGTTAGTAAAATGCTTCTGCTTCTTCCGAGACCAGATAAAATGAACAATTTGTATGACACTAGACAACAACTAATAAACACATGCAGATAACATTACATGGCATTGGGCCGAAGGGAAGAACTTGGATGCTGCTAGATCATTAACAACAAAAACAGTAACAACTAGAACTCCTACAATATTTACTTAGGTACATAATGTGTTAATGCCAGAGTGTAGAAGTCTCCCCAACTCGTCTTATTGCTCACTGCACCATTCATACAGTTTGTGAACCCTGCTAAGTGGGGATAAGCCATCCGAGTTTCAAAGAGAGATCTAGAAACAATAACCCTCGCATGATATAACAAAGATAAACGAAACATTGTAGCAACAGCGATGACTTGCGCAGCATGCTTGGAGTACCAAGAAAGGATAAAATCAGAAACGAAGATATTAGGAGACAAATAAGTACAACACCAGTGCTAGACTTCATCAAGAGACAGAAAACTAAATGGTTCGGCCACGTGGCACGTCAAACACCAGATGGTATCCATCAGAAAGCAATGCTACACAGATACAATGGATACAAAGCCAAAGGCCGACCACGCAAAAGGTGAATGGAAGAAATAACAGAAACAGTAGCACTTCTAATGTACGAAGCACATTTTGGGCACTGTCAAGGAACCTCGTCATAACCTGACGATAAAGTCAGAACTTTTTGTGACAAACCCATTAAAAACATGACACTAAACATAACAAATGAAGATATACAGCGTGAATGGACAATCTCTAAAACTGGTCTAATGGAAAAACAAGAAAAATAAAGAATGTAAAAGAAATGTGGAACAAAAAACTTGGTGAAGATAGAAAATAAACACATTGATAGATATGAGAATTAGTACAGCAAAAACAGAGACAATGAAAATCAGCAGAACAGAGAAAACAATAAATATTCATGAGAAAAGAACAGAACTTAATAAGGTAAGAAAATTAAAATACTTGGGTAGTGTGTCACAAATTACAGAAGGCTGGATGGAGAGGTGGAATCAAGACCACGACCACACAAGATGGAAGCTGGATAAAGATGTGGAATCAAAAACACAGAAAACAAATGTGGTTTCCTATCAGCTAACACCATTATTAAGACAGAGACAGATCCGAATGGAGACATAAAAGACAGATGATAAATTGTATATTTTTTTTTACCAACTCTCTGTTAACAGTGTCAGACATAAACTCATCAAGGCACAAGAAAGAAAAATCATGGTATGCGAAATAAGGTGTTCGAGACAGGCAGATGGGGCTACACGACTTGATTGAGTACGAAACGAAGAAATCAGACAGAAGGTGGGTGCAACACAGTGCAAGGAAAGTCAGAGAACAAAATAATTCGGACATCTGACAAGAATACAACCATTTTTACCAGCTGGGCGGTTCTATAACACCAGACATCAGACTTGCATAGCAAGAGGGAGACCAAAAAAAGGTAGACAGAAGAGACACTACAGAAACACGGAATGACAACATCGACGAAAGATCTGGCACGTGAAATAAAACTACATCTCTCCACGCCGTCTACCGACACAAGTGAATAGAACACGATGGGAAACAACATGATGGAAAGCTGAAGTTAAAGATTCAATGCAGACCAACAAAATTCTACAAAACAATGCCAACGCCTAAGGCACATGAAGGTTATAATAATAGTTGCCTATCGCAAGAGAAGAAGATGGCGATATATTTAGACTTCTGCTGCGAAATGTGATGTATTTGCTGTTGTTGTTGTCCCATAGCTGCTGAGTAAGCCTGCTATTGGCAGCCCAATGCTATTCTTATATAGATGCAGGTCTTCTTCAGTTGTTTCATTGCTCCATACAATGTGTTGACAATTGTCGGCAGTGTTTGCAAGAATCTTTTTCTCATGTCCGCAAGCACCTTGCACTCAATGAGTAGATGTCGAACTGTTTCATCAGGATGAGAGCAATGGCCGCACAAGGTCAAGTGCTGGGGATTGTTGCGGTTCAAGTGGCTATTGACTCTGGCGCGTCCTGTTCGTAATTGGCAGATGAGACTTGCATCCCTTCTATGTAGTTTATTTATGTCATCATTATTTTTTGGCTGTGACGTTAGCTAAATACACTGCGAGATGGTATCTGATATGATTGTGAAGTTCAATCCTAGCACGGCAGACTCTGCCACACACCTAAAATAAGGAGTCGTCTGTGTGGTCATCGTGGATTCTATTCCTTCGGCCGGTTTGCTTTCTCTGAGACTAAGCAATGACGTTTCGCTCTGCTGTCTGAGCACCTCAGGTGATGCTAGCGTGCCAAGTGAAACGGTTCTGTCCAAGCATTTCCCATGAGGTGACATCAATGTTGAAGCTTTTCAGCGACATTTTAACTCGAGCTCTGCAACGTTTCTCTCCACATAACCGATCGTCTACTCGTCTGAGCTCGCCGTGTAGCGACCCCATTGGAGGACACTCAACGGGCTTGCGAACAACATGTCCCGTCCATCGTATCTGCACTTTCTCATAAAACGTATGAATGATCAGCATATTTGACCTGTTGAAAATGTCAGAGTTTAGTACTTTGCTCTGCAACTTGATCCCGAACAGTCTGTGCAGACAACATATGGGGAAACGATTTAGCTGTTTGGCATTTCTGCTAAACAATATCCATGTTTCGAAGGCATGCAACAGAATGCTTAATACTACATCCTGATACAATTTTACCTTGGTGGCGGGAGAGAGGGGATTAATGTCTGCTAAGGCGAAGCATACTTTTTGGACATTAGTCAGGGTCAGACAAAACATACTGGCCAAGATCTCCACTTTGACTTCCTAGAAATTCTTCCTGGAAACGGGTTGTTTCCATGACAACCTGACCCACAACCTGAGTTGTGTTATCGACGTAATACCCGTAGTAGTGACTGCCACACAGATAAAGCTAATATAGCATAACATGCTAGAGGACCCTAGTCCACCTTCATCAGCACGCTCGGGATATGAGCAAAGCTACTTCAACCCGCGACATAATGTTATTTCTAGGGCGCACGCAAGAGTAATCTTACTCATTGTGGGCATTCATGATCATGATCATGATCATTATCATCATCATCCTAATCATCACCATCATCATCATTATCATCATTATCATCATCATCCTAATCATCATCATCATAATCATCATCATCATCATCATCATCATTATCATCATTATCATCATCATCCTAATCATCATCATCATCATAATCATCATCATCATCATTATCATCATCATCATCATAATCATCATTATCATCATTATCATCATCATCATCATAATCACCATCATAATCATCATTATCATCATTATCATCATCATCATCAAAATCATCATTATCATCATTATCATCATTATCATCATTATCATCATCATCATCATAATCATCATTATCATCATTATCATCATCATCATCATAATCATCATTATCATCATAATCATCATCATCATAATCATTATTATCATCATCATCATCATAATCATCATTATCATCATTATCATCATCATCCTAATCATCACCATCATCATCATTATCATCATTATCATCATCATCCTAATCATCATCATCATAATCATCATCATCATCATCATCATTATCATCATTATCATCATCATCCTAATCATCATCATCATCATAATCATCATCATCATCATTATCATCATCATCATCATAATCATCATTATCATCATTATCATCATCATCATCATAATCACCATCATAATCATCATTATCATCATTATCATCATCATCATCATAATCATCATTATCATCATTATCATCATTATCATCATCTTCATCATAATCATCATTATCATCATTATCATCATCATCATAATCATTATTATCATCATCATCATCATCATTATCATCATTATCATCATCATCATAATCATCATTATCATCATAATCATCATTATCATCATTATCATCATAATCATCATCATCATCATAATCATCATCATCATCATCGTTATCATTGGGGACGGCATGGGCTAATGGTAATGTGACATGGCTCACACCTCGAAGGTGCTGGGTTCGCTCCCCATTGACCGTTACCACAGGGAGGCAAACCCTTAGAAAATGCAGGCCGAAGTCTGATGCACTGGATAGACAGACGCAAACTAAAAATAAAAATAAAAATATAGAGCAACGCATACCGCCTTACAGGGAATAGAGAAATAAGGCAAACGCAAAGAAAATCATCAACTTGTTGGCAACACTGATGTCTTGTCCAGACGTTGCCTTCTTATTTATCCCAGCTTCGATATTCGCTTCTCTGGTCAGGGTACTACCTAGATAGTTGAAGCTGTTGAGTACCTTGAGACGCTGCTTCTGACCTATATTGTATGATTCGCTGCACGGCTTCCTGGGCTGCAGGCTGGAAGAGTACCTCCGTTTTCCTAGAGTTGATCGTGACATTAAAATTGCCTCACGCCACTGAAAACTCCGCCATGGTGGGTTTCATCTCTCGCCAACCATTTTAATAGCTCCATCCCTATTGTCGCCAACCGCTTTAATAGCTCCATCCCTCTTGTCGCCAACCACTTTAATAGCTCCATGCCTCTTGTCGCCAACCAATTTATAAGCTCCATCTCTCCTGTCACCAACTACTTTAATAGCTTCATCCCTCCTGTCGCCAACCACTTTAATAGCTCTTTAATGTATCTCAACTTCGCTATAAACTGCGACACAACGTCACAAATGTCCTTTCCAGGGCGAACGCAGAACATGAGCCAGAAGAAAATGACTGTAAAATTAAATATGGCGGAAGGTCTAGACCAGTGCTTCTCAACTTTTGTATACTTGGCGCCCACTTTTAAAACTTTTGTGGCGTTTCATTTTCCTTACCGCCCACTGAAATCTAAATTGACAAAAATGTCACTACCAGCTGAGTCTGTGTATTTTAAAAATGTTTTTAATACATTATCATGGGACATGCCATATGCAGAACGTCGTTCCCATCAAAGTCCTGCTGAAAGAAACTCAATCTCTTGTCAAATCTTCATACTGCTTAAAGATCATACCCAAGGATTCCTTGACATCGTTGTATCATTGCCTTCTTGGTCTGTCTCTGCCTGTCTTACCCTGCAGCATACCACCCATTGCCTTCTTGGTCTGTCTCTGCCTGTCTTACCCTGCAGCATACCACCCATTACCTTCTTGGTCTGTCTCTGCCTGTCTTATCCTGCAGCATACCACCCATTACCTCTCTCTCAAGACCGTTGAATTCTCTGATGTGGCCAAAGTATTTCAATTTTCTTTAAATGATGGAATTCATGAACCAGTTTTCCTTTGTGCTCAACTCTTGTCCCAATTGCTCAATTTTTCGGTCCATGGTATTCTGAGAACCTTTCTATAATATTTCGACTTAAAGGACTTGATTATCATCCGTGATGTTTGGGCAACTGTCCATCTTCCAGACCGCATACGGGCATAGGAAAAACACAGGTTCTCTAAATATTCACTTTTGTTGGTTTGCTGGTATTCTGCCAGTTTCTTCACGTAGTGTAGCCTCTTCATTGTTATAATAATAACAATACTACTACTACCTACTACTACTACTACTACTACCACTACTACCACTACTACTACTACTACCACTACTACTACTACTACTACTACTACTACTACTACCACTACTACCACTACTACTACTACTACCACTACTACTACTACTACTACTACTACTACTACTACTACTACTACCACTACTACTACTACTACCACTACTACTACTACTACTACTACTACTACTACTACTACTACTACCACTACTACTACCACTACCACTACTAGTACTACTACTACTACTACTAATAATAACATGTTTTAAATACAGGAATCTATTTATACTGCTACTGCGCACACCTAAGCTAATATTGTCCACTAGTGGAGGTCAGCGTCCAGGTAGAAGAGTACTGCTCTAGACCATTGACGGTCATGAATGACATCACAAGGATTCACAGCTCTTTGAAACCTGTACTTAGATTATATAACTCTTTACCACCGCCAGCTTTGATAGTGTAATTTCGAGGCATATCCAAAAAGACTTTAATTAGTGTTTCCAGCTAAATCCGTAATCATAATTTATTTTCTTATTTCAAAGAGGTGTCGCTGCAAGATATCAATTTCGTTGAAAGTCTGCATGCAATTTTTGACAAATTGACGCCATAACAAAAGTCTGCCACGAGGCATGAGTCTGTCGCTTGTCCAAAATTATTCCTTATATTTCAAGACATTTGGCAATTTCTCTGGCCGTCAATTGAATTGCTTGACAAGTGATAGGCAACCATTTTGCACGTGTCTCCGTTATACAACTTATCATAGCTTCATGTACTTGTGGAAAATCTCCATTTCTTAGGCCATGTAAAGCTTCCATCGGTTTCCTTTGCACAAAAAATATGGAATTACTGTAATGGTTTTAAAGATGAACATATTTTCTTCAGTAGTTTCCAATTTTTACCCTGCTATTTTTTTTCTACGTTAATCTACATACACAATCGTCTTCTCTTTCTTAACGTTGTTTCGTCGTACGTCAGTCAGTTTAACAACATTTTGAACGGCGGTACCAGATAAATATGAACGAAACTTAAATAATGCAAAAATATTATTAGAATACGAACACAGAAAGTTGCGCTTGCAAATTTATCCATTCCTACAATGACAATGCCACCTAAAATGCCCGTTCATCTGACGCCAGACAAGTTTCTTTTGCCGGCGATTGTGAGAACATGTCGATTTCAGACTTTCAAATAGAAAAAATACGATTTAGAATCGAAGAAAAATGGAAAGTTTTTTAATGAAAAAATACAATAATGTGAGTTCTAATAACAATAGTTGTAAAAAGGCGAAATTAATTTATGACGTTAAATCTAGATTGGAGTACTGTGCTCTCGTGTGGAGTTCTTATCGTAGAGGGAATATAAACATGCTGATCTCTGAGCAGTGAGATCGGACCCCAGTGTTCAGTGTTGAGCACGTTGAAAATTCATTAGTAATTGGGAATTGAAAAGAGTAAGGTTAATGGCCGTTGCCTCAACACAATTCAAATTCAAAATCTACTAAAATTATTTGTACCTTTTCCCAGGTGGTTTATTAAGAGCAACTATAGATGGCAGTTTACTGACTGCGGGTCTACTTTTAGTTCTAGTGTTTGGCTTGGCTTGGCTCGGCTTTGTTCGTTCTCAATATCCCGCTACCAAACCCTGAAAGGCTTAAGTAGCAGAATGTAGTCCAGAGAACGGAATGCGTTGTGTCGTAATTTACAGCTTGACTACAATATTTGCACCTTTCGGTCTAACACATCCGACTTCAGCAAGTCTTTTTTTGAGTAGCGGGTTAGCATTCCCTCTTCTGCCCTGCTGCAGCCTGTTATCCAGGATCACCGCGTGGAGGTGTAGAAGGGTCTTGGCAGCTCTGGTTCGCTGACCCTGACGCAGCTGATGCGCTGCTCAGCAGTGTCTTGACCCTAGTTCTAGTGTTCGAGTCTATTAAGATAGACTCGCATATTAGTAAGAACCACTCTACAAAGAAACTGGTTGTATAAAAACTCCGTAGAGTCTTCTAAACCAACATAAAGACGCTAAGTTAAGATGCAAAGAAGAGCAACAAAGCTGATAGTGGGATTCGGAATTACAATTTTGAGAAAAGATTAAGAACAACTGATCTACAGTGTCTAGAAAAGAGAAGAATTCGAGGTGATTTAATACAGGTTTATAAGATAAACAACTGAAAGGATGCATTAGACTATAACAAGTTTTTCAAAATACAGCCGCCTACAAGGAAATAGTGGAACAGCCATAAATTATTTAAGGAAATGTCAAAATCAGGTACCAGGAAATATCTTTTTTTAGTCACGGAATGGTGAATGCTTGAAAAACATTGCTACAGAAAAAAGTCGAGCCAGGGTCAATTAGAGCATTCAAGAATAGATCGGATGCGCACAGTTATTTTTAGATCAAGTTAAAGTAGAAGAAACAAGTTGTATGCAGACTCTGCAGAGTCATATAAACCAATACAAAGAAGTTAAGGTGTGTTAGATGGGACGATCGGGAATTGTTGCTGATAATGGAAACTGGTGGCAATGTTTATATGTTGAAATAAACAAATGGGATCAAGATGCTGAGCAGCGCATGAGCTGCAGTGGTCAGCGACCCATAGTTAACTGCTAGCGTCAGGGCCAGCGAACCATAGCTGCCAAGACCCTTCTACACCTCCATGCGGTCATCCTGGATAACAGGCTGCAGCAGGGCAGACTGGCTAAGGAGAAGGGATCGAAGAGGGAATGCTAACTTAGTACTCAAAAAATGATTGCTGAAGTCGGATGTGTTGGACCGAAAGGTGCAAATATCGCAGCCAAGCTGTAAACTACAACACAACGCATTCCGTTCTCTGGACTCCATCATGTAGCATGTTCTTTGTAGAACGTCGCTCCCATCACAGTCTGTCTGAAAGAAACTCGTTCCCTTGCCAAAACTCCAGCTTCCGCCACTGTCATACTGAGGCACTCGCTATGGTCAGGAAGTAAGGCAGTCGCTGTGGTCGAGAGGTAAGGCACTCGCTGTGGTCAGGAGGTAAGGCACTCGCTGTGGTCAGGAGGTAAGGCAGTCGCTGTGGTCGAGAGGTAAGGCACTCGCTGTGGTCAGGAGGTAAGGCACTCGCTGTGGTCAGGAGGTAAGGCATTCGCTGTGGTCAGGAGGTAAGGCAGTCGCAGTGGTCGAGAGGTAAGCCACTCGCTGTAGTCGGGAGGTAAGGCAGTCGCTGTGGTCGAGAGGTAAGGCAGTCGCTGTGGTAGAAAGGTAAGTCACTCGCTGTGATAGAGAGGTAAGGCACTCGCTGTGGTTCGGAGGTAAGGCAGTCCCTGTGGTCGAGAGGTAAGGCAGTCGCTGTAGTAGAGAGGTAAGGCAGTCGCTGTGGTAGAGAGGTAAGGCACTCCCTGTGGTCGAGAGGTAAGGCACTCCCCGTGGTCGAGAGGTAAGGCACTCCCTGTGGTCGAGAGGTAAGGCACTCGCTTCTCAACGCAATGAACGGGAGCGGTGGGCGATGGAGTCCCTCAGGTTTCAACCGACCCCCTGGCGTGACGACAGTTGTGACCACAGTGCCTGCATCCTGAATTACCTCCAGTTGTCTCGATACGTCTTGCCACTGGCCCAGGGTAGCTCAGGACGAGAGTGTAAGGTTGATGACCAGCGCAGTGTCTTCTTCACTGTAATCTCCAAAACAGCGCAAGTTAGATCATCAAGACAGAACCGTCTGATGTCGCTATCATTACTTTCGATGGGCAACTAGCTATTCTACGCTTAGGGGCGTAGAGCTTCCTTTTTAAAATTTACTTGTTGTGTGTTATCTCTTAGTCGCTCCTTTTCTACCTTTGGGAAGTGAAGAGCATATTTTTTTTATATATACTTGCAATCCTGCAGACTACAATTGGTGAAGAATTTAGTTACGCTTAGAGTTTTTGCGTGGTCAGCGGTTAACTGCTTCTATGTCAGGGGTCGGGGAAATTTTCTGGGAATTTCCCAAAATCTATATCTCTTGAACGATATTTAACACCAGCTTTTAGGAAATCCTGAATCTATTGACGATTTTAAAATCATTTGTCCAGAGCCGCCTAACGTAAACACGTGATGTTTTTGAATGCACATTTTTAGAATTTGTCCAATTAAAAATAAGACCGAAATACAATATAATACAAAAATACAAAATAATACAAAATAAAATACAATTTGGCAAACAGTGGCTAATTAATAATATTTATGAAAAGGAAACAAACATATAATACATATAGCAGACTGCAGTCATGTATGAACGATTGTAAACTTCATTGGACCAGACTGTAAGTTGTTTGTGTAATGGAGTAGCCAGTTCCCTTTATTGCTACTTGTTTATTCCTAAAGGAATTAAAAAAGGATAGAAAATAACAAACAAATTACAGCTGAGTCGACCTTATTGTGCTGGTAACTTAACGTCTTTACACTGGTTTGGCAACTTAACGTCTTTACACTGGATTGGTAACTTAACGTCTTTACAAGGGTTTGTAACTTAACTTCTTTACACTGGTTTGGTAACTTAACGTCTTTACACTGGTTTAGTAACTTAACGTCTTCACACTGGTTTAGTAACTTAACGTCTTCACACTGGTTTGGTAACATAACGTCTTTACACTGGTTTGGCAACTTAACGTCTTTAAACTGGATTGGTAACTTAACGTCTTTGCACTGATTTGGTAACTTAACGTCTTTACACTGGTTTGGCAACTTAACGTCTTTACACTGGATTGGTAACTTAACGTCTTTACAAGGGTTTGTAACTTAACTTCTTTACACTGGTTTGGTAACTTAACGTCTTTACACTGGTTTAGTAACTTAACGTCTTTACACTGGTTTGGCAACTTAACGTCTTTACACTGGATTGCTAACTTAACGTCTTTACAAGGGTTTGTAACTTAACTTCTTTACACTGGATTGCTAACTTAACGTCTTTACAAGGGTTTGTAACTTAACTTCTTTACACTGGTTTGGTAACTTAACGTCTTTACACTGGTTTAGTAACTTAACGTCTTTACACTGGTTTGGTAAACTTAACGTCTTCACACTGGTTTGGTAACATAACGTCTTTACACTGGTTTGGCAACTTAACGTCTTTAAACTGGATTGGTAACTGAACGTCTTTGCACTGATTTGGTAACTTAACGTCTTTACACTGGCTTGGTAACGTAACGTCTTTACACTGGTTTGGTAACCTAACGTCTTTAAACTGGTTAGGTAACCTAACGTCTTTACACTGGTTTGGTAAAGTAACGTCTTTACACTGTTTTGGTAGCTTAATGTCTTTACACTGGTTTGGTAACTTTATGTCTTTACACTGGTTTGGTAACTCAACGTCTTTACACTGGTTTAGAAGACTCTGTAGAGTCTGTCTATAATTTCTTTGAGTGAGAGGTGCGGGGACTGGTTTCGCACATCAGTTGGTGTGAGACAGGGTTCTACACTCTCTCCAACTTTTTCTAATATATTCCTTGAAGGAATTATGAGTGAGGCACTTGGAGGTCACGTTGGTACTGTCAAGATAGGGGGCCGAACGATTACCAACCTTCGTTTTGCAGATGACATCGACCGGTTAGCGGGGCTAGAAGCAGAACTCTAGTAATGGGTGGTAAGACAGCTCTTCACTATGGTACGGAGATTAACGCTGGAAAGACGAAATTAATGACCAACAACGCCGAGGCTTCGTCATTAGGATAGAAGCTAATGGTCAGGAACTCGAAGTGGTTGGCCGTTTTAAATATCTGGATTCAATTGTCAGTGATGAAGGATCAAAATGTGAGTTGTTAGCCAGAATAGCACAGACAATATCGGCGCTTGCACGGCTTAACAAAAACTGGCAAGATAAACGGCTAGCACTATGCACGAAATTCAGATTAATACGTACACTGGTCTTATCAATATTCCTCAATGCTTGTTAGACATGAACAGCTATAAAATAGACCGCCAGGTGCTAAACCAACTGGCAGGTAGCGACCACAGGCCGATCAGGCTAACCATTGACATGGAAGTAGGCCCACAGGAAACAAAACCGCTCCCACGTTGGAATTACAAACGAGCCGACTGGGACAGATTTGCAATCCTGACAGATGGGCTGTGTGAAACCATCAACACACGAAACACCAAAATGAAGCCCATGGTAGAGAGCCTAAGCAAGGCAATAATGCAAGCCGCCACTGAAACCATCCCAAGAGGAGCTAGGAAAAACTATAAGCCCTACTGGAATGATGAGTTACAGAAAGTGGAAGATGCAGTAACAAATGCTAGGAACGTGGCAGAACGTGAAAAATCTATGGAGGCAAACATCGCCCTCAAAGCCGCCACGGCGAAGTACAAACACACTCTCAAGCAAACAGCAAGAGAAAGTTGGAAAAAAAAAACGGAAAGTTTAAACCTGGACAAAGAAGGGAACAAGCTATGGAAGCTAGTCAGAGCCATGAACGACGAAACCCCGTCAAATAAACAAATTACTATCAAGCAGGGCGAGAACTTGATCACAGGTAAGAAAGCCGCAAACGCCTTTGTCGATCACTATGCCAGAGCAAACCACATCGAGGTCCCTGCAGATAAGCATACAGACATTAGCGAAGAGCTAAAGAGACACGAAAACATAAATACGGCTCCTGAAGAGCACATGATGGCCAAACTAACCATGCGCGAAATGGAAGAGGCTATGAGAACACTAAAGAAAAGGAAATCTCCCGGAAAAGACGGGATAACAAACGAAATGCTGATGGGGCTGGGCCAAACAGCGAAGAAAAAACTACTATCAGTCCTGAACCAAAGCTGGAAAAGGGGTATTGTACCCCAGGCATGGAAGGATGCAATACTGGTACCAGTACCAAAAACAGGAAAGGCTAAAACAGATCCGAATGGATACAGGCCCATAAGCCTACTGAGCTGTGTCGGCAAGCTGATGGAACGGATGATAAACACCAGACTGATGTGGCATCTGGAAGAAAAACGAATTCTAATTCCACAGCAAGCCGGCTTTAGACAGCACAGATCCACTGAGGACCAGGTCATCCTCATAGCCCAGGAGATAGAAGATGCCTACCAGGCACAGAAGCACACAGTAGCTGTTTGGGTGGATCTGGAAAAGGCATTTGACAAAGTCTGGAGAGATGGACTTAGAGTCAAGCTGAGAAGAAGTGATGTCTGTGGGAAGATGTACAAGTGGATCATTTTCTCGAAAAAAGCGGCGGTCATCCTGAGACTCTCGCCACTACCATACAGCTTGTCTTGCAGTTCCACTGGCAATGGCCACATCTGCTCTCTCTGATCCTCGTATGTCGGGCAGTTCTGCAGCAGATGTTCAGTGGTCATTTTACCAGTACCGCACGGGCATTCGTCGGTACACCCTATCTTCAGTTTGTTGAATAGGTGGTACCTCAGTCTGTTGTGGCCAGTGCGAAGTCTGAAGACAACGACCTGCTCTCTTCGGTTCAACTGGTAATAGGCATCGTTTTTGGTGTAACCAGTATGTTCGGTTTCCCATTTGGACATGTATCTGGCTTTGATAAGCCGTTTTGACTCTTCGTACGTCATACTGGTATCTGTTTGTGGTAGCCTTGCACCTTCTTTTGCCAGTCTGTCTGCCTCCTCGTTTCCTAGGATGTTGCAGTGTGACGAAACCCACTGTACCACCACCCTTTTTGGTGCGGACTGCTGGCACAGTTTGCAGAGTGCTGCTCTTAAGTCATTAAGCTCAGTGTTCTTCTGGCGTTTTAGCGCTGTGACTACTTCGAGAGCATCTGTCAGCAAGACTATATGGCTCTCATTTTCACTGTGTGTTACCATTTCTTCCACTGCCGCCCTCAGTGCCTCTGCCTCTGCTCTGAAATTGCTTGTGTACTTACCAGTAGCGAATGACAGTGTTATATTTCTGCCATTTGGTAGGTTCAGGAATGCTCCTGCCCCTCCGTTCTGTGTAGTGTTTGTTACAGAACCGTCGGTGTATGCATGGGTCCAGTCCATGCTTGGGTAGCTTTTCGTTATGAAGCTTAGGGTAGTGTCTCTCCTTTCTTTTTCACTCTGGCAGTTTTTGTTTGCAATACCTGGTATATTTTCTACCACCTCTGGAAATATATCCTGCCTCCAAGTAGGTTTTCGTACAGTAGTGATGGGTTTTGGTGTTGTTAGTGCGTTTATGGGATCTTCGTGCATCTTTGCTTTGGCTATTTCTGCAAAGTTTCTCCGCTTTAGTTTCCCATTTCCCAAATTGTTTAGTCTCTGGTACATTGGATGGTCCGTCAGTCTTCGGAGTTTCTCTGACTGCAGCTGGGCTCTGCAGTCTCTTCTATCGGTCATGGATTGCAGTTTTGTAATCTTTTCAAGTTCTACAATTGGCGTTGACTTCATGCCACCTTTTATAATTCTCATGGCTTGGTTTTGAAGTTTGTTAACTTTATCGAAGTTCGCCTTCGCTGCTGTTGTCCATGCCGCAATGCCATACTCGAGAACTGGTCTCACTCTTCCAGTGTACAGTTTCTTTAGTATGCCTTCGTCTGCTCCCCAGCTTGTGCCAGCAAGTTTCCTCATGATCGCCATTCTTTCTCTGGCTTTCATTCGGTTTCTCTCAATCTGACTTTTCCATGTCATGCGCCGATCAAATGTGACTCCCAGATAGGTTGGGTTGTCGTTTGGCTGCAGGATTTTGCCATTTAGGCTTAATTTGATACTTTGGGGTTTTAATTAGAGCGAGAATATTGTGCACGTGGTTTTCTCCTCGTTTATTTTGACCAGCCATGAGTTCGCCCACTCTTCCAGCGATGTTAGGGCCGTTTGCATCCGATTTCTTGCTATGGTGAGATTCTTTTCAGAGGTCCACATAGCCAGATCGTCTGCAAACATTGAGCTATGGACTCTTCTTGGTATATTCTCTGTGATATCGTTTATATATACCAGAAAGAGTGTGGGTGACAGTACTCCCCCTTGGGGTACTCCCTGCTCGAGTGTCACCTTTTTGCTCATCTGCCCTTGTACTTGGACTCTGGCCGTTCTTTGTTTGAGGTAGTGGTTGATCCACTTGTACATCTTCCCACAGACATCACTTCTTCTTAGCTTGACTCTAAGTCCATCCTTCCAGACTTTGTCAAATGCCTTTTCCAGATCCACCCAAACAGCTACTGTGTGTTTCTGTGCCTGGTAGGCATCTTCTATCTCCTGGGCTATGAGGATGACCTGGTCCTCAGTGGATCTGTGCTGTCTAAAGCCGGCTTGCTGTGGAATTAGTATTCGTTTTTCTTCCAGATGCCACATCAGTCTGGTGTTTATCATCCGTTCCATCAGCTTGCCGACACAGCTCAGTAGGCTTATGGGCCTGTATCCATTCGGATCTGTTTTGTCCTTTCCTGTTTTTGGTACTGGTACCAGTATTGCATCTTTCCATGCCTGGGGTACAATACCCCTTTTCCAGCTTTGGTTCAGGACTGATAGTGATAGCAGTTTTTTCTTCGCTGCTTGGCCCAGCCCCATCAGCATTTCGTTTGTTATCCCGTCTTTTCCGGGAGATTTCCTTTTCTTTAGTGTTCTCATAGCCTCTTCCATTTCGCGCATGGTTAGTTTGGCCATCATGTGCTCTTCAGGAGCCGTATTTATGTTTTCGTGTCCCTTTAGCTCTTCGCTAATGTCTGTATGCTTATCTGCAGGGACCTCGATGTGGTTTGCTCTGGCATAGTGATCGACAAAGGCGTTTGCGGCTTTCTTACCTGTGGTGCGGTATCTGACCATACCCATTTTAAAATTTAGATTAAACTCAACTTAAATGAACTTTTACATTTTTTTCATTTGTTTAAAAAAAAATTGAAAATGGAGGATAACCGAAATAAGAAAAAACTGACATGTGTCATTTAAAGGACTTAGAAAAAATAATGCAGAACACATTTTAAATGAGAAACATATTTTAGACTTGAAAATCTACTCAATGCTAATAAAGAAAGAAACATTTAATTAGGTGTTTTGAAAACTGACATGTACTTACAATAGATGCATCCTGATAAGCTGCTCAAATAGGATCACTAAGAAGTTAAGGAGGAGAGACAACGAGAGAAAGAAAGAGTGCTAGAGAAGGAGAGGGTAGAGCGAGAAGGACATATAGGGGAGGAAGACGCTCAGCATCATGGTCCCAGCAAACACATTAAACTCAGGCTGTTTAAATCCAGCGTAATATCAGTGCTAACACATGGATGCAAAAGCTGTAATACGGCAAAGACTATAAAATAAACTGAATGATTTTGAAAATGAATGTTTTAAAAAACTATTGAACATTGGCTGGGGATAATACAAGACCAACAAGCTAATAAAAGACAACAGCAATCAGCATTCTGAATCTACCATCATAAGGAAAAAAATAATGGTCTTACATTGGGCATGCGTTTAGTATGAGCAGCAAGAAGATCCAGTTAGAGGCAGTTATGTGAGCTCCAGATGGAAACAGAAAGAGAAGAAGAGCAAAAGAGGCTCTTCGCAGAACGATTATCGATGAGGACTCAACAATACAATACAATATCCTCGACTTAAGTCCGACTGGTGTGCCGTATGCGCGGTAGCCAACAATGCCCTGTATGCAATCCGATCTTTCATCGTGACGTACCATTTCGGTTCTAGGTCTCTCAGCAGACCATCTCGCCATCGTATGGGTGGGAGGCCGCGTGGTTGTGTAGACTTCGTTTTTGAGCGTCCATCAGCGATCTGACATACTCATCAAGTGGCCAGTCCAGTGGTATTTGCGAGAGAACGCAGCCTCCGCAATGTTTTGAGGACTCGACATTGGGTCTAAACGACATACGAGAAGTTAGAAAAGTGTCGTCACACCGTTAAAACTGGAGAATACTGTCTTATGCGCTGATTTTGACTCTCAAAGAACACAAACACGAACAAACGCAAGCACGCATATATATATATATATATATATATATATATATATATATATATATATATATATATATATATATCATCATCATAATCATCATCATGTAGCCTGTCCTTTGTAGAACGTCGCTCCCATCACAGTATGTCTGACAGAAACTCGTTCTCTGGCCAAAACTCCAGCCTCCGCCACAGTCATACTCAGGCATTCCTGGATATCTTGGTGCCATCGTCTTCTTGGTCTACCCCTTCCTCTTTTGCCTGGCACCATACCTTCCATCCCCGTTCTCTCAAGACCGTTGTGTCTTTTGATGTGACCAAAGTATTTACATTTTCTAGCCGAAATGGAATTGATAAACCAGTTCTCCACTCTGCTCAACTCTTGCCGAATGTCTACATTTGTTTTTTTTTCTCTGTCCAGGGTATTCTGAGGATCTTTCAGTAATATTTTGACTCGAAGGATTCGATTCTTTGTCTATAAGATTTGGTAATCGTCCATGATTCACAGCCATAAGCTGCCACATGAAAAACACAGGCTCTCAAGACTTTTACTTTTATTATTTTGTTGGTGCTCTGCCATAATTTCTTCAGGCTGTTCAGTCTCTGCATTGCCATAGCTAGTCTTCTTCTGATTTCTTTCGAGCAGTCGCCATTTTTGTCAATTTTGGAGCCCAGATATTCAAAATGTGTGACCTGATCTATTTCCTCACCACCCAATGTAAATTTATGCTGACATTGTGTTTCGTCGGTGGTCATTATCTTTGTTTTGTTTATGTTTATGAACATGTTTTGATCTTTACTTTGTCTATATATATATATATATACACACACACACACACACACACACGCACGCACGCACACGCACACGCAGACACACACACAACACACAACACACAACACACAAAACACACACACACACATATATATATAAGGGATTCCGTGGCGAAGTGGTTAAGCCATCAGCCTCGTGATCAGGTGGTGTGGGTACGACTTCGGAATCCGCCGTCTTTTTCACGGGTACTTGATGCTAAGTCCCCTGCACCTCGTAGTTTCCCCCTAGTCGTTTTGTCCTTTTACTTGCCACTGGGGTCGGGCATCTCGAGACGAGAGAGTGAGGATAACAAGTAGCGCAGTTAATTCTTACTTAAAGTAGTGCTAGCAAAATAAATTATGCCATCATCGTCTACAATGGACGCCGGCCTTTGCCTTGCTTTGCCTTTATATATATATAAAATATACTATATACATATATATATATATATATATATATATATATATATATATAGTCAAACATTAAGAGAGAGTTATTACAAACTCCCAGAATTTAAAATACGGGACGACGTTACTGAGAACTAATAAAGTATATTTATCTTTGTTCACACCTATACATATACCTATTTATGCGCAGCGGAATTATTTTCTGTTTATTCCGGAACGAGCAATTTCTCAGCTTATTGACATCATTATGTGATACTCATCGCCATTACGTCGACAAATGACAGATGTCAGCTTTAGAATGGCAAACAATACACATAATGGCGGAATGGACGTGCTGTGAGACTTAAACTACACTTCATTGGGTAATGTCACCTGAACTTCGGAATAATTGTATCAGAGTAGATTAGAAGAAGAGGGGGGTAGAAGGGAAGCGAAGATGCAACTGTGAATGAGCTTACAGGAGGCAACAACTCGTAGCAAGCTTGTTTGTTTCAGGGTCAGCGACTTAGCGAATCTGGCCAAGTCCGTTAGTGAGTTAGTTGCCCATCGCAAGGGATGATAGCGACATCATTAGACAGTTTTTGTCTTGATGATGTAACTTGCATTTTGATTTTATTGACAAATAAACTGCGCTGGTCATCAACCTCATTTTCTGGTCTCGAGCTACCTTGGACCAGCGGCATGACATAGGTCAAGAGGACCGCAGGTAACTCAGGATACAGGCACTCTGGTCGCACCTCTCCTGAGACCAGTGGGCCACTTGTGGGATTCGATCGCCCACCGGTTCTGTTCATCGCTTTGAGAGGCGAGGGCCTGACCTCTTGACCACAACGACTTCCAGAAGACTCTGCAGAATCTGCAGTGCTAGTCTATAGTCTACTTTTAGAAAGGTCGTCGGGGAAAAGCCCTTGAAACGTTACATTTCACCGCCCACTAAATGACGGGACTCTTATAGTGTCAATATTTATATTCAATCCATGCTCTACACAGAGAAATAAATTCACGGTACAAAACACAATAAATCACTGTTGAGAGTGATACTTTCAAAGAATTCTGCCTTGAAACCAACTGCATGCCCATCTTTGTTTCCCGAACACGTTATTATAGTTGCACTGACAGTTGACACTCGCAAGTACCGTTATTTAGTCAGCCTTAGAAAGTGACGTTTCAAAGCGATTTTTCCGTTAGTCAGATGGCCTGTATGTACAGTAGGCTGTGGTCAATTAATGCATTCAAGAGTAAATTGGATGCACCTAGTTTTTTTTGTTGTGGTTGGATCAAGTGAATGTAAAATAAACTGGTTGTATATTGACTCTGCAGAGTTTTCTAAACAAGTTTAAAAGCGCTAGGTGAAGTTAAGTCATATCCATTGTTTCGTACTGTCCTTACCCCTGTAAAGACACACATAAGGAATGACTCAGTTACCGCACCAGGATACAAGCAAAGCTATCCCTACGTTACAGCCGCAAGGCCATCCTCATGGGCAAAACCGAACGAAGATAACTAACAGATCACCACAAAGAGCAGAATGTAGAATGAGCGGTTTATGTTTACTTCGACTACTGAACCATCACTTATATATTATTTTACCGACATTTATCTTTCGGTACCATTGCATACATAAATAATCTACAATATGCTGATGATATTGTCTTGATAGCCCAGAATGAAGCCTACTCGCAGGAAATGGTAAACATGGCAGTTCAGTAAAGTGAAAACAAAGATCTCAGTTTAAATAAAAAGAAATCGGAAGTGATGGTAGTGACTAAGAAACCGGACTTTCCAAAATACTGCGTCAAAGTGAAGGGGACTGAATTGAGACAAGTTAACAAGCCTAAATACATGGGTACATACATAACATCAGATGTGAGATGTATACCTGGGCACATACATAACATCAGTTGGGAGATGTATACTTGGGCACATACATAACATCAGATTGGAGATGTATACTTGGACACATACATACCATCATTTGGGAGATGTATACCTGGGCACATACATAACATCAGATTAGAGATGTATACTTGGGCACATACATACCATCAGTTGGGAGATGTATACTTGGGCACATACATACCATCAGTTGGGAGATGTATACTTGGGCACATACATAACATCCGATGTGAGATGTATACCTGGGCACATACATAATATCAGTTGGGTGATGTATACTTGGGCACATACATAACATCCGATGGGAGATGTATACTTGGGCACATACATAATATCCGATGGGAGATGTAATTACGAAATAAAATTCAGAATATCCCAAGCAACATCGGTCTTTCAGATCATGAAAGGAATATTGTGCAACAGAATCGCTGGAACTAAGAAAGAGAGTCATTGGATGCTACGTGGAACCAGTATTGACATATAATAGTGAATCCAGCGGACTCTGTCTTGGGCTACGGAAGTCTAGTGCATGGTAAGCCCTCCTCCAGCGGCGTCTCGGATGTTGTTGTGTACAGTTTATTTTTATCTAGGGGTACCGGATTGCAGTCGCCGTGCTCCATCGACCATCGTTTCTCTGCAACATGTGACCTGCCCATATATGTTTAACTTGTCTACATAGATTACAGCTTCACAATACAGATGATAAATACATATAATATTACAAATAAAAAATATATGGAGTATTACAGATGAAAAATACACAAAATAATACAGATGAATATTGTGCGGCAAAGCACATGCTAATAGACAAATATCCAATTGATCAGAACATGCATTCTGACAGTTGCGAAATGCGGTTGTTAAACATGGACATTCAACAAATCAATTGCAAACAATCCACATCTATTGAAACGAAGTGTTACAGACGTATGCTGAAAATATAATTGACAGGAAAAAATACAAATAAAGAAATGTTGTAATCGCTACATATTCAAGAAAATTGGCGGCTAGACAACATGGCAGGGAAAGAAACTAAGACATTTTGGCCAGGTGAAGAAAAATAATGGTCTGGAGAGAGTGATAATACAGGGCATGGTTCCTGGAAGGAGGGAAAGATACAGGGCATGGTTCCTAGAAGGAGGGAAAGGTCGACCACGGCGAAGATGGCTTTGGAAAGTAACGAATCGACGTCACTGCACTCCGGACATCCTTATATGTGCTCAGTGTCTCTCAGTAAATGGGGTAGGGTATGGATGCTGATGGTCCCTGTAGCTCGCTGGTTGTACACTCTCCTGCTCCGTCATCGCATGCGCCCCACTCCGCTCGAACCTCGTTTAATGTCGAAACTTTGCAGTCTGTGGATTGCTGATTCATCTATTTCGGTGTCCTCATCCAGCAGGCGGTCATTGTTTGATTTCAAATTGTCACTTCTGTCTATCACTAATGTGCCCATGATGGGAGCTTGAGAAGTCATGATGTCAGCTCTTTCATTGCCCTGAATCCTAGCATGAGCAGGACAGTAGATCCATGTCAACCACTGGAGGTTTGAGGCCTCAACAGCTGCTATCCATTCGTATCTTATCCATTCCTTCTGTACCTTCCGAAGAACGGCTTTCATGTATGTCGATGACTGCCCGTGATATAGAAGTTTCAGATATCCATTTTAGTGCTGAGGTCACTGCTTCCGTCTAAATTTTCAAACTGGAGGTTGTTGACATGTACGGACAGTTTAGGGATGTCTTTGTATGACTCGGGGCGACTCGCCCCAAACCGAGATACATACAAAGCTGATGTGACGTAGATCAGGGCCGGCTCGCCCTAAACTGAGGTGCATACAGAGCTGCCATGACGGAGATACACAGGCCGACTCGCCCTAAACCGAGATGCATACAGCTCTGATGTGACAGAGACCCGGGCCGACTCGCCCTAACCCGAGATGCATACAGATCTAATGTGGCAGAGACCCAGGCCGACTTGCCCTAACCCGAGATGCATACAGATCTAATGTGACAGAGACCTGGGCTGACTCGCCCTAACCCGAGATGTATACAGAGCTGCCGTGACAGATATCCGGGCAGCCTCGCCATAAATCGAGGCGCATACAAAGCTTTGTCGACGGATACGTCGTTCCGGAAAGAATGCCTCATAATGATCATACTATTTTCAAGACCTCCGAGGTTTTGATAATTCCAAGATCCTAATAATCTACTTTTACCTGTAGTGAAGATTTAGAGTATACTTCGGTAATTATAGCTGTCGTTTTCTTAGTATCAGTATCCAATCCATCCATTTGCCCTTCACTTGAAAATTACCAGGTCTTGTTCACACCGAACACTCAAAACCGTGACCTCCTCCTAGGTGTGATTATTTATTGACACCATCCTCTTTGCATTTCCTCTTGTCTGTTGACAGCATTATTCTGTGCAAATGTTAAACAGTTAAGGTGACAGTACCCATCCTTATGGCGCTCCTGCTTTTTTTTTGTAAATCAATATACAGCGAGTAAACCTTACCATATCTTCCTGTAATCATTCTCTGTCGGCACAGGTTGTTGAATATCCTAGTGTCATTTCCACCTATTCTTCTGTTTGCAGGCATATAATTTGTGCCTTGTTGCACACCCTGTCAGTGACCTTTTTATTGTCTATAAAGCACAAATAAATAATGATATATATTATATCATTCTTCCAGTGTCATTATACAGAAAATTGATTTTCTTTTTCCATTGTGCTGACGAAATTCAAATTGTTCACCCTGTTTTTCTTCTTCTTCTTCTTCTTCTTCTTCTTCTTCTTCTTCTTCTTCTTCTTCTTCTTCTTCTTCTTCTTCTTTTTCTTCTTCTTTTTCTTTTCTTTTTCTTCTCATTCTTCTTGTTCTTCCTATTCTTCTTTTTCTTCTCGTTCTTCTTTTTCTTCTTTTTCTTCTTCTTTTTCTTTTCCTTCTACTTCTTTTTCTTCTTTTACTTATTGTTCTTCTTCTTCTCCGTCTGCGTCTTTTCCACCTTTTCTTCTTAATTTTTTGCTTCTTCTTCTTCCCTATTTTTCTTCTTCTTCTTCTTCTTCTTTTTCTTCTTTTTATTTTGGTTGCTCTTCTTCTTAGAGGTGGGAGGCTCGTGTTGCTGAACATTTGAAGTGTTTCTTTGATTCCCTCTATCCGTCGTCGCTAAGGCCGTCCTCTTATCTCTTGGCCCTGAAACCTCCATGTAATAGGACCTCCCTTCAGGTTGCTCATACTCTGTCCTTGTCAGATGTCCAAACCATTTTTTTTCAATGTACGTCACTTTAACAGGTAACCCATATAGTCCTGACCACATTCCTCTACATGATGTTGCAAATTGTGACGCTGATATCACAATGCAAGAATTATCCGTGTGTTTATCAGCATCTGTCTACTATACAGTGATGTCTACGAACAAAGTCTTTCCTGCAAAAATTGAGAACAATATTCAGACTCGAGAAATATTGTCCGGCTTAACGGCATGAGTAGCTTCACACAACAACATCAGCAACAACAGCAGCAAAAACAACAACAACAGTAGCAACAACAACGTCAACAACAACATCAGCAACAACAACATCAACAACAACAGCAACAACATCAGCAACAGCAGCAACAGCAGCAACAACAACATCATGTTAGTCAGATCAGGCACAATTTACTGATCAGACATGTTAGTCAGGGTCAGGCACAATTTACTGATCAGACATGTTAGTCAGGGTCAGGCACAATTTACTGATCAGACATGTTAGTCAGGGTCAGGCACAATTTACTGATCAGACATGTTAGTCAGGGTCAGGCACAATTTACTGATCAGACATGTTAGTCATGGTCCGGCACAATATACTGATCAGACATGTTAGTCAGGGTCAGGCACAATATACTGATCAGGCATGTTAGTCAGGGTCAGGCACAATATACTGATCAGACATTTTAGTCAGGGACCGGCACAATATACTGATCAGACATGTTAGTCAGGGTCAGGCACAATATACTGATCAGGCATGATAGTCAGGGTCAGGCACAATATACTGATCAGGCATGTTAGTCAGGGTCAGGCACAATATACTGATCAGACATGTTAGTCAGGGTCAGCCACAATATACTGATCAGACATGTTAGTCAGGGTCCGGCACAATATACTGATCAGACATGTGAGTCAGGGTCACGCAGAATATACTGATCAGACATGTTAGTCAGGGTCCGGCACAATATACTGATCAGACTTGTTAGTCAGGGTCAGGCACAATATACTGATCAGACATGTTAGTCAGGGTCCGGCACAATATACTGATCAGACATGTTAGTCAGGGTCAGGCACACTATACTGATCAGGCATGTTAGTCAGGGTCAGGCACAAAATACTGATCAGACATGTTAGTCAGGGTCCGGCACAATATACTGATTAGACATGTTAGTCAGGGTCCGGCATAATATACTGATCAGACATTTTAGTCAGGGACCGGCACAATATACTGATCAGACATGTTAGTCAGGGTCAGGCACAATATACTGATCAGGCATGTTAGTCAGGGTCAGGCACAATATATTGATCAGGCATGTTAGTCAGGGTCAGGCACAATATACTGATCAGGCATGTTAGTCAGGGTCAGCCACAATATACTGATCAGACATGTTAGTCAGGGTCCGGCACAATATACTGATCAGACATGTTAGTCAGGGTCACGCAGAATATACTGATCAGACATGTTAGTCAGGGTCCGGCACAATATACTGATCAGACTTGTTAGTCAGGGTCAGGCACAATATACTGATCAGACATGTTAGTCAGGGTCCGGCACAATATACTGATCAGACATGTTAGTCAGGGTCAGGCACACTATACTGATCAGGCATGTTAGTCAGGGTCAGGTACAAAATACTGATCAGACATGTTAGTCAGGGTCCGGCACAATATACTGATTAGACATGTTAGTCAGGGTCCGGCACAATATACTGATCAGACATTTTAGTCAGGGACCGGCACAATATACTGATCAGACATGTTAGTCAGGGTCAGGCACAATATACTGATCAGGCATGTTAGTCAGGGTCAGGCACAATATACTGATCAGGCATGTTAGTAAGGGTCAGGCACAATATACTGATCAGGCATGTTAGTCAGGGTCAGCCACAATATACTGATCAGACATGTTAGTCAGGGTCCGGCACAATATACTGATCAGACATGTTAGTCAGGGTCACGCAGAATATACTGATCAGACATGTTAGTCAGGGTCCGGCACAATATACTGATCAGACTTGTTAGTCAGGGTCAGGCACAATATACAGATCAGACATGTTAGTCAGGGTCCGGCACAATATACTGATCAGACATGTTAGTCAGGGTCAGGCACACTATACTGATCAGGCATGTTAGTCAGGGTCAGGCACAAAATACTGATCAGACATGTTAGTCAGGGTCCGGCACAATATACTGATTAGACATGTTAGTCAGGGTCCGGCACAATATACTGATCAGACATGTTAGTCAGATCAGGCACAATTTATTGATCAGACATGTTAGTCAGGGTCCGGCACAATATACTGATCAGACATGTTAGTCAGGGTCAGGCACAATATACTGATCAGGCATGTTAGTCAGGGTCAGGCACAATATACTGATCAGACATTTTAGTCAGGGTCTGGCACAATATACTGATCAGACATGTTAGTCAGGGTCAGGCACAATATACTGATCAAGCATGTTAGTCAGGGTCAGGCACAATATACTGATCAGGCATGTTAGTCAGGGTCAGGCACAATATACTGATCAGGCATGTTAGTCAGGGTCAGGCACAATATACTGATCAGACATGTTAGTCAGGGTCCGGCACAATATACTGATCAGACATGTTAGTCAGGGTCAGGCACACTATACTGATCAAGCATGTTAGTCAGGGTCAGGCACAATATACTGATCAGACATGTTAGTCAGGGTCCGGCACAATATACTGATTAGACATGTTAGTCAGGGTCCTGCACAATATACTGATCAGACATGTTAGTCAGATCAGGCACATTTTACTGATCAGACATGTTAGTCAGGGTCCGGCACAATATACTGATCAGACATGTTAGTCAGGGTCAGGCACAATATACTGATCAGGCATGTTAGTCAGGGTCAGGCACAATATACTGATCAGACATGTTAGTCAGGGTTAGGCACAATATACTGATTAGACATGTTAGTCAGGGTCCGCCACAATATACTGATCAGACATGTTAGTCAGATCAGGCACAATTTACTGATCAGACATGTTAGTCAGGGTCCGGCACAATATACTGATCAGACATGTTAGTCAGGGTCAGGCACAATATACTGATCAGGCATGTTAGTCAGGGTCAGGCACAATATACTGATCAGGCATGTTAGTCAGGGTCAGGCACAATATACTGATCAGACATTTTAGTCAGGGTCCGGCACAATATACTGATCAGACATGTTAGTCAGGGTCAGGCACAATATACTGATCAGGCATGTTAGTCAGGGTAAGGCACAATATACTGATCAGGCATGTTAGTCAGGATCAGGCACAATATACTGATCAGACATGTTAGTCAGGTGTCAGGCACAATATACTGATCAGGCATGTTAGTCAGGGTCAGGCACAACATTCTGGCCAAGAACCCCGCGCCTCGGCTTCCTCGTCTCACTCCTTGGAAACTGGATGTTTTCATGGTAGCTTGGCTATCGTGGTGAGGTATGTTACTCATTGTGGGCACTCAACAACAACAATTGTTATCAGCTTTTAGGGAATCTTAAAACCATTGCACGCAGTGCAGTTTTGTATCGATGGTTCGTACATATAGATGTTGCTAGCCCAATGCAGAACCTTCCATTGTCACCTGTGACTGAATGCCCGGAAATAATCCTAGGCCCTACTTAGTGTACCGCGGTAAGCACCCACAAATCGAGGGGAGTCCGCGACGATCAGAAAAGCGATGGGATAGCGAAGATGATGGTTGTCTGATATTTGAACAAATCACACATTCCAAGCTGTTTCAACATCTCACAGCGACCTTTCGATGAAGAGACATCTTCTACAACAACCAAGATCCCCATCCTACCACTGATGATGTCAACACTAATATTACCAAGCCCTTAAACTGCCATTAATCATATCATGCGCGTCACTAATTAGAAGGCGAGGCAGTTGAGCACCTTAGGAAATACATGATTACTTCCGCCGTTTACCCGCGCTTGGTTGACATTTATATTGTATGCCTGATATCAGTCAGCTCTGCTACCGGATACTTTATCGTTCAGGTGACATTGCGGTTTGAATGTTTGTGTCACAGTAATAGGTTTACGAAACACGCTTAAGTATACCCATCTGTAGAATTGCGAAATCGCTTGAACATATAAACAGACATCATGTGGGAATACCTTTAGACATTTATCATCTTCTTCTTCATTTCGCTGTTTTTGTTTTGCCTTTCAGCGTCATGCTATGAAGAGATCTTTAGAGCGAGCCCGTCTGTGTGTCTCATGTACATGGGTATACACCGCCTCAGATATTTCCGTAAACCATCTCTGTCATGGTCGGCCTTTGAAATTTTCAACTTCGTTTGGTAAATAAAGTATCAGTGGGGGAATGGTGTGGGCTAGTGGTTAAGTGTCACGGCTCACGATCTAAAGGTGCTGGGTTCGCTATCCATCACAGCACCGGCCGTTACCACGGGGAAGCAAACAATTAGAAAACGCAGGAGGAAGCAGACCCTTACAGAAAATGCCGGCACAAAATAATACAACAGTGCAACACACTACGCCTTGGACAGCAGAAGAAATGGCGAATTAAAAAAATAAATAAAAAAAAACAAGTAGCGAAAGTGTAACAAACGGTCCATAGCAGATTTCTTGAACCTCTTCTAGCTTATGGCCCAATTCACCATGTCAGAATGCCATTTTTCTCTTTCGAAGATTTTTCGGCTAAAAACGTGATTTTTAACTCATCATCATCACCTGGTCGATCAGTACTAAAGACTGGTTGTAAGGTTGTCTGATCATGTCTCTCTGTTTGACTCTATCCTCTGGTTGATCAGTCCTACGATTGGTTGTAACGTTGTCTGATCATGTCTCTCTGTTTGACTCTATCCTCTGGCTGATCAGTCCTACGATTGGTTGTAACGTTGTCTGATCATGTCTCTCTAGTTGACTCTATCCTCTGGTTGATCATTCCTACTATTAGTTGTAACGTTGTCTGATCATGTCTCTCTATTTGACTCTATCCTCTGGTTGATCAGTCCTACGATTGGTTGTAACGTTGCCTGATCATGTCTCTCTATTTGACTCTATCCTCTGGTTGATCAGCCCTACGACTGGTTGTAAGGTTGTCTGATCATGTTTCTCTATTTGACTCTATCCTCTGGTTAACCAGTCCTACGACTGGTTGTAACGTTGTCTGATCATGTCTCTCTATTTGACTCTATCTTCTGGTTGACCAGTCCTACGACTGGTTGTAACGTTATCATCTGCGCATTGACACGTTATGCCCGAATCGTGTATTCAGGTGACCATATGCCAATAAACCTCTTCATAACCAGACGCTGAAAGGCAAAAACAGGACACAAGCGAAAAGAAGAAAGAAGAAAAGGACCCATATATTTAGATAAGCAAGAAGAATCCGTAGCCACATTTCCCTCGTCTTTATAGGGTCTCTGGGATCTCAATTCTTTCATTAAATCTGATTTCCTGTCAAAGTCGGTAAAAACCAATTTGAATTTGGCTGCCCTCGCTATAACAATTGCTGCCTGTTATCTGGTTAAACCACTGACGTCATATCGATCTGAGTCTATCACTAGGGCCTTTGTCAATAGAGCATACGTCACTTTAGCAGTCGCATTTTTTACCTAATTGTAATGCCAACTCATCCATTATTTACATCAATGTAATGTCAGCTTGTCCATCATTTACGTGAATGCAATATCAACTTGTTTATTTACGTGAATGTAATGTCAGCTTGCCGTTTGTTTACGTGAGTGTAATATCAACTTGTTCTTTATTTACGTGAATGTAATTGCAGCTTGCTATTTGTTTACGTGAATGTAATGTTAGCGTGTTCACTATTTACGTGAATGTAATGTAAACGTGGCCCTTATTTACATGAATTTAATGTCAGTTTATCCGTTATTTACGTGGAAGTTATGTCAGCTTGTTGATTATTTACGCGAATTTAAAGTCAGCGTGTTCATTATTTATGGGAATGTAATGTCTCTATTACTTATGTGAATGTAATGTCAACTTGTTCATTATTTACGTGAATGCAATATCAGCTTGCTAATTATTTAAATGAATGTATTGTCAGTTTTTAAATGTTTACACGTTTTGTGGTATACATATATTTCCATCCTTTGTGTCCTTGACTTTCATTAAGCGCTGTTGACGGAGTTTATCTGAGTAGATTACTTATCTAAAGAGTTACAACATGTATCCACACCACGACACAACTTCATATAGTTAAACGCAGTAAACACTATCCTGAATGGAAACATAACTTTATCATGTATTAACATCCATATCAACAAAACAATATTAACAAAAAGAACAAATTACATATAAATATATCATAAATATATCATAATTATATATTCATAATATTATATATTTATGATATATTTATATGAAATTTATTTTTCAGCACTAGATTTTGATGGTTCCCCCAAACTACATAACCCAGGCTCTTGTCGCTGCACTCCCTTATCTGCACACGCAACACACAATCACCAACTCGTCTTCACGATCAGATTACGTACTCAGTCGTTCTGTGCATTCACATGTAATCAGATCACCTTCAATCAGGTGATCTGTGCATTCACATACAATCGGTTCACAAAGTGTCCCACACATACGACATACATTCAGATCTCTTACTGTTCACAGTGTGTCCAACATAAACACATGTAGAGCTACTAGCAAAAGCTCGAAGTGTATGCAGGTCTAGTAACTCTGCAAACTCACACAGACTCCCCACAGCTTCTCAGTCACTCCTAGCCAGTCTGTTTGTGTTCTTCTTTGCAGAGTATTTTATAGGCTTAAGCAACATCATGGCTGTCCAATGGCCTCATGTTGGTTGTCTGACTTAGCCATCACTGTAATTTGGAACTACCCCCAACAAATTGTTATTGGATGATTATCCCTGAATTCCAGTCACTCTAAATGTCGTAGCCGGCCGACGCGGCATCTGACTGTCACACCTCCTAACTACGCTAACTCGGAATGCCAGAGTGGCCAGCTTCAAACCCCCACCTCAGCTCTGAACACCACCCCCGCCCCCGGCCCCCCGTACCAGTCAAATTCTTTCACATAAACTCCTCGTTTCCTTTGTTGACCTAGTGTCGAGACGGTGATTGCCCTCAGCACGCTTTCAGGCAACCTTTGTTCCTAGAGTCGCCAGCTCAGTCTCCCCTGCCCTAAACAGGAGGCGTCATAGGCAAGGCGGGCCACATGTCTAAATGCGGACAGACGGCGACGGTTTAAAATGGAGACGGTGCTTTCAGTGTTTTGCGTAACATCCAGGCTGCTCTACAACTTTCATCACCCACTCTGTCACTTATTCAAATAAAGACGTAGTGATGGACAGGAGGAAGCCATCGATCAACAATGGTATTCCAGGCAAAAAAAGAGTTAGATACATAGAAATAGCTTTTGACTGGCTTGCATTGTGTACGATATTTGTTTAGCTGATGACCAGAATCATCGGACACAAAAAGTTTGATAAATATGTCTGAGGAATCTATCTTGCTTCACACGGATTTGGTGTCTGGCTTGCTGTTAGGAAAGGAATGGCAGGGAGGAAAAGAACTGTCCAGCCAACCTCATACAAAATGTGAGGCTATGTACTACAATATACTGTGCAGCCGCTTTAACGCAGTTGTTACTGCGCTGGTTGCCCATCCAAGCGATCTAGGTTCTATCATCAATTGGTGTGAGATTTATTTTTCGAACGCGAACTGCCAACGGTTGAACCAGTCTCAAATGTTGGTAGCAGATGGAGTCTAGAAAGTAGCGAGGACGTGTGGGAAGTAAAATGTTAGTTTTGGTCTGGGAAATGTTCACACGCGACAGTAATGGACTAAAACACATCGCTCGGCAGAGATTGGGCCATGCCCGTTAGAAACACGGGTCATGACCAAGACACATCGCCCGGCACAGATTGGGCCATTCTCGGTTAGTAATATGGGTCATGCCAAAGACAGATCGCCCGGCAGAGATTCGGCCATTCTCGGTTAGTAACATTGGTCATGCCCAAGACACATCGCTCATACGCTGAGTGATGCTCCTGCAACCTTTGGGATTACGGGAAAATTAGCAACACAAGGAGTAGAAGAGACTGGTTGTATATAACCTCTGCAGGGTCCTGTATACCAGTCTAGTGGCGTTCAGTTAAGTTAAAGGTAGTCGATATGACCATGACATCGTTACCAGAGCTGTGCGGGGAAAGGAGACTAACGTCTGATCAACAGGCATATTAGTCAGGGTCAGGCAAAACATGTTAGTCAGGGTCAGGCAAAACATGTTAGACGCAAAGCTTGCTCCCACAGAATGGGCCTTAGAGACACCGCCACGAGCGATTGTGAAGCTCTCAACCAAACACCAGAACATTCTGCAGGACTGCCCTACCTATGCAGACCAAAGAAAGGCAACCTGGCCTGCGGAAGCGACCATGCTTGAAACGCTGTAGGCGACGGGCGAAGACCGGAAACGCATGGTCTTTTCGTGATCCTCACCGGACTAGAAGCTGAGCATCAGTTGATCGATGAAGAAGAAGATGTTCCTAGACCAATGGTCAGAATGTGTATGTATCTAAATAATCGGCTTTTTGTTTAAAATAAATTCTTATTAAATTATATAATTTACTATGTTCGACTGAATGAGAAAAAAACCTAAATGTCTTTGATGACCGATAAATTCCAAATGTGTTAAAAATGATTATGGATTACTCTCACAACTAGCTTTCACGAAATGTCAGCAAAGTAGTACTGACGTCACTAATTAGTCCTAGTCTCGATACGACATTTAACAATCCACTAGCAGTTAGCTCAGCTGTTTCGATCGGAACTTAAATAATTTGCAAATCCAGCGTTCTTGGAACTTTAAAATGGACTTTTTCCATGGAAAATAAAAATAAAAATGTTAGATTTTGATTGCGTCTTTAATGTAAGCGTTTGATTGTATCTTCACAACAAAACAACAAAATTATACTTATTATTATAGAGGCATTGGTTGGGGGGGGGGGGGGAGGGGAGACGTGATTGAGGTACGCAGGGAGATGTTTGTCTTATTCTTCAGGTTCATCCTTAAAAGGACGTTGTAAGGTTGTGTCTTGGTTTGCAGCGAGGCTGCGATATCTGCGCCTTTTGGCATGACACATCCGATTTCAACTTACTTTCCTGTGTATCACTCTCTCGTCTCGAGTCGCCCAACCCCAGTGGCAAGTCAAGGACAAAACGACTAGGGGGCGACTACAAGATGTAGGGGACGCCGCATCAAGCAACCGTGAAAAAGACGGCGGATTCCGGAGTCGAACCCACACCCTCTGATCACGAAGCCGACGGCTTAACCACTTCGCCACGGAATCCCCTAGACTACACTAGTGACTATTGCAGCCTGTTGTCATGGTCACCACGTGGAAGCGAAATACAAACGATATCAGCCAATTATGCTTCGCTGACCGTAATACAAGCAACCAGCAATGCGTCGCTGGCTGATGTTAACTCATCCAAAGCTGCATCTCGGCCTACAGCAGTGGAATGTGAGGCTAGCGAGGGGCGCGGGAACGGAGAGATCCTTAATTATTAAGCTGCTGTTATTTTTTTCATATCATACATTGAGGGAAAGATCTTTCGCATGTGAATTGCTACTTTAAATACATTTGTTTTGCACACATTTTTAGCTTCATATCTGAAATGTAATTATCTTTTTGTTTTCTGCATCCAATTCTGATAAACTTGACATGACCGGATTATCCATTAGACTTAGCCGGCTTAAGTCAAATAGCCAGCCACTGTTGGGGGTCAAAGCGTAATATGGATAACAAGAAATGTTCATTTACATTTTGTATTATGTACCACAATTATAACAAGAACATGATTTAAAAGAAATATGTTTTATTGTGTTTTCCCATTTTATCTATCTTTTTTCCCCGCTTGTTTGTTCTCTATGTGCCGTTCAGCGCCAGGTTATGAAGAGGTTTCTTGACCGGGCCCTAGTATGTGGTTGTGGCTTTCAGCGTCAGGTTATGAAGAGGTTTCTTGACCGAGTCCTAGTATGTGGTTGTGCCTTTCAGCGTCATGTTATGAAAAGGTTTCTTGATCGGGCTCTAGTATGTGCTTGTGGCTTTCAGCGTCAGGTTATGAAGAGGTTTCTTGAGCTGGCCCTAATATGTGCTTCGAACACCGGAAGCTTTACCGCTTCTATTATTTCCGCTACCCATCTTTTATGTGGTCGGCCCTTGGCTTTGTATCCATTGTGTATGTGTAGGATTACTTCCTGATGTATACTATCTGATCTTTGACGTGTCACGTGGCCGAACCATTTGGTTTGTTGTCTCTTGATGAGGTCTAGCACTGGTGTTGTACCTAATTGTCTCCTAATATCTTCGTTTCTGATTCTATCCATTCCTATTACCCCAAGCATTCTGCAACTGTATGTCATCTCTGTTGTTACGATGTTATTTTTAAATCGTTATTTGTTTTCTTGGTTCTGAAACAATATTGAATAAAATATATTAAACCTAAACCTTAAACAGGAAATACATATTCATCAGAACAGCAAGATACTTTGTTCCTTTACTCGGATACTAGTTTGATAACTTTGGGTCACAAGCAGAGGCACTGAAGGCCGCAGCTCAGATTTTAATCCAAGATAAAGATATTCACAAAGAAAACATGGTATTTCTGTCTGATGCCTCGCCAGTATTAGCAGCGCTAAAACAACACAACGATGAAGATCTCGAGCAATATATGTTCTCCCTGACACAGCTCTCAGCAGAACACCCAAGGTTGGTCATACATTGGATCCCATCCCACTGCAATATTGAAGTCAATGAAGTTGCAGACAAACTAGCAAAGTGTAGAGGAACATCCCTGAGCATCACATATAATGAGGCCTAGACCATAATTAAAGGCAACATCAGGGTAAAGAAGACAACTACTGTAACTGAACTAGAGAAGAGCAAGTCATCATCTTCAGACTGAGAACTGGAGATAAAATAGCCTTACAAACAGTGGTGTCCTTTATAAGAGAAATCGGGACCTTTATCTGAAGATGAACGACGCAGAAGAAGAAGAAGAAGAAGAAGAAGAAGATATACTATTTCTTTAGATATGAGATTGATGTGTTGCTCCAGTCAAATATAAAAGTGAGGACGGCGTTGCCTAGTGGATAAGTGGCACGGCTCACAACCCGAAGGTGCTGTGTTCGATCCTATCACAGCACCGGCCGTTACCCCGGGGAAGCAAACCCTTAGAAAATGCAGGAGAAAGCAGACCCTTACATAAAATGTATGCTGAAGTCGGATGCACTTGACCGACATGCGCAAAATAAAAACCACAGTGCAATGCACACCGCTATAGGGGATTAGAGAAATAAGGCGAACGAAAAAAAAATATAAAAGTGAAAGATTGCACCGAGGAAGATAATAGTAACGGTTTCTTAACCAAATATATGGGGCTTAGTCTCCTCGAGGTAAGGTGCCGGCCTCGGGTAAGGGAGGTCGCGGGTTCGAATCCCGGAATTTCTTCACGTGGATCATTTGGTAAAAATTCCCCTGATCTCTGGGTAGTGAGATCGGACTCCAGAATTCCAAGTATTCCAAGTATAGAGCACGTTAAGAATGTCATGGATTAACAGTGGTTCTCAAGCTATGTACCGCGGCACCTTGTGTGCCGTGGCTGGTTTACAATGGTGACGCGAAACATTCCAATCTGACATAGCCTGATCAGTATGTATCATCTTACTCTGACTAACATAGCCTGATCAGTATGTATCACATTACTCTGACTAACATAGCCTGATCATTATGAATCACCTTACCTGACTAACAAAGCCTGATCAGTATGTTTTGCCTGACGACCGTATTCTCCTCTTCCAATAATCCGTTTAATTCAACCGCGTATACCCCGACTCAATTACCTTCGTAATGGACTTTTAGAAATAAACAACATTGCATGAATACTATAAACCGTATGGACGCTGCTGTGACCATGTAACATCCTATGTACAATGTCCGGAAATAAGTAAATAATGCGTGATAGCAAAGCGAGAATTTAGCAAGTGGAAGCATACAAAGCTGTGGAATGCCAGTACGCTACGCTCCGGCGTAAATATATTCATATATTCATCATGGTAGCTCGTCTTGAAAATGACACTTCGTCGTAGTTTTACAGTAAGCCTGCGATATCTGCACCTTTCGGTCCGACACATCCACTTTAAGCTGGTTATTATCAGGCACTGGGCTTGCCTTCTCACTGCCATCGCTATTCTCTTAGCCAGACTACACTATTGCAGCCAGTTTCCAGGACCGCCAGTTAAAGCCGGAATATGCAAGTGTATACACTTTGAGAAATATAGTATGGATCGGAAGTACCAGAAGAGGTTAGTCTGTGTTGAGTAGCAATTGTAGTGCCAAGACGTTTTTATTCGTCAACTCTTTAATTCTTGTACGTGAACCTAGCAATGGGATTAAAGGTCGCATTAGTCGTTAATTTTTGGTATCACCGTCACCTCTTTGTGATGCTCGTCCATCACGTGGGAGGCAGGCCACTCTCTTTGTGATGCTCGTCCATCACATGTGAGGCAGGGCACTCTCTTTGTGATGTTCGTCCATTACGTATGAAGCAGGGCACTCTCTTTGTGATGCTCGTCCATCACGTGTGAGGTAGGCCACTCTCTTTGTGATGCTCGTCCATCACGTGTGAAGCAGGCCCCTCTCTTTGTGATGCTCGTCCATCACGTGTGAGGCAGGCCCCTCTCTTTGTGATGCTCGTCCATCACGTGTGAGGCAGGCCACTCTCTTTGTGATGCTCGTCCATCACGTGTGAGACAGGCCACTCTCTTTGTGATGCTTGTCCATTACGTGTGAAGCAGGCAACTCTCTTTGTGATGCTCGCCCATTACGTGTGGGGCAGCCCACTCTCTTTGTGATGCTCGTCCATCACCTGTGAGGCAGGCACTCTCTTTGTGATGCTCGTCCATCACGTGTGAGGCATGCCATTCTCTCACTCTCTTTGTGATGCTCGTCCATCACGTGTGAGGCAGGCCCCTCTCCTTGTGATGCTCGTCCATCACGTGTGAGACAGGCCACTCTCTTTGTGATGCTCGTCCATCACGTGTGAGGCAGGGCACTCTCTTTGTGATGCTCGTCCATTACGTGTGAAGCAGGACACTCTCTTTGTGATGCTCGCCCATTACGTGTGAGGTAGGCCACTCTATTTGTGATGCTCGTCCATCACGTGTGGGGTAGGCCACTCTCTTTGTGATGCTCGCCCATTACGTGTGAGGTAGGCCACTCTCTTTGTGATGCTCGTCCATCACGTGTAATGAAGGCCGCTCTCTTTGTTCAGCCGTGAGGACAATCATTCCCTTTTGCTGTGTCCACTGAAATGTGTGAATTGCGCGGTGATTTGGATTAAAGTGAGGAGAAGATTTGTGCACTATCTCAACCTCACTCTCTCGTCCTGAACTACTTTTGGTCAATGACAAGACATTATGGAGACGGCTGGAGATAGTACAGAATGAAGGTTTTTTTCTTTTAAAGAATTTACGCCGAAATTTTTCCGTAAACAGGCATCCTGCCACGCAGCCTTCTACTCATCTTCTTGATATATTGACAAGAGCAAGATACCGAGCAGTGAATAAGCTGTATCGGTCAGCGATCAAAAGCTGTTTGCTAGCGTTAGAGACAGTGACCCAGACCTGCCAAGACTTAATAGTTCATATATTTTGATCATGTCAAAACATCCAGCTGAACCAAATATTGGAAGGAAGGTTGGAAACCAACGTACGAGAAGTAAACAACGCTATACCGTAGTTGATTAAACTGATGTTTGTCCATCACGTCTGATGATGACCGCTCTGTCTGTCCGTCCATTCCGTCTGATGATGACCACTCTCTCTGTTTGTCCATCACGTGGGATGATGACCCATCTCTCTGTTCCTCCATCCCGTCTGATGATGACCGCTCTGTCTGTTCAGCCCTTTAGACAATATCTTATTTTCTCTCTCCGTAGTTACTTTTTTCCCTTATCCAAGCACCCTGTCATATAGCATCCGCCCAGTGTTCATGGACTGGAATCTCCCTGTCATTCGCATTCAGCATGTCGCTCTCGTCACCTGTATCCGGAATGTTGGGACAAATCATCAGATGACCTGGATCTTGTACAGCACATGTATCGCCGTCCGAGAGACCCCATTACTTCATATTCCTCCTACATCGTGATACGCCAGTTCGAAGTCTATTGTCTTCCAAAGTGAGTAGGTTAAGTGATGTCCAGGGGCAGGTTACTTCTGAATCTCGACCCCTGGGTCATGTGTCATTTTCAGGGCTTGACTTTATGGACTTTGTTGATTTAAGGAAACCATGCCTGGATTTGAGTCTTGTGATCTGGTTCTGGTGTCCAAACATTGGGTGTCTAGGATCGTTTTCTTGTTTGTCTCGTTCAATTTCAGCAGCCACTCATTTTCTGATGACAGGTGGAGCTATATCAATTATAGGGTTTGCAGTAGAGGTGGGATTTAGGCATCCTGACACGATCATGTCTGCCTCGTTAATTGCTTTATCAACGAGTTTTGAGTGGGCAGAGTTTCTTTTAGTTCAAATGGGTGACTTTTGCGGTGATTTGGATAAAATTGAGGAAAATTGCGCAATTTGTCAACCTCACTCTCTCGTCCTGAGCTACCCTTTGACCAGTAGTAGAATAACAAGAACACATTGACAGTGAAAAGTCTGAAAATTGCACCATCAAACAAACGAATACGTTGAAGATCCACTGTATCCGACCTTCAATGGAGGCTGAACTGTGTTATCTTAAGAGAGAATATTGTAAAAGAACTGAGGAAAAACTCACAGATAAACAAACAAAAACAAAACCATCGATCAGAAATAATTTCTTTCTGACGAGATAACAACATATCACTCGCATATTTTTGTGAAATTTCTGCCCTCAAGACGCGTGTCGGTTCACAGCAAAGACAAATAAACAAGCCAATCCCAGAGGATAGAAACTGGAAGATGATAAATAATATGATATTCATGGATGTGTTTTGCGATAATGCATGATGTGCAAATAAAAGAGAGGGAACGGAAGAGACATGGATTATCAAAGGGAAATTATGTGGCAGAAAAAACATGAGAGTGATCAATTAAATGTGATTTATAGGGCGTGATCCATGAAATGTGATTTATAGTGAATGATCAATGAAATGTGATTTAGTGAGTGATCAATGAAATGTAATTTATGGTGAGTGATCAATGAAATGTGATTTAGTTGGTGATCAATAACATATTATTTATAGTGAATATGGATCTTTGTGGCTAATGTCACAAATAGTAAATGACGAATGGAGTGTGCCCTAGGGATGAAATGTCGGTTTCACAATCCCAGCGGACCAGATACGAATCCGCCGTGTCCAGTTTGGCAGACACGAATATACTGACCAGGACATACTGTCAGTGCCAGGAACAATATACTGACCAAGACCACCATCTCTGTTCCATGTGCCGTTCCCTGGAAACAGGCTGTTTTCAAGGTAGTCTATCTGACGACATGTCGATCGACGTCCTCTCTGTAGTAGTGAGCGTCGTGAAGATGCAGCCAAGCTTAGCACAACAGCCTGGAGGACCCCAGTCCACTTTCATCAGCACTCTCAAGTTGAAAGAAAAGATACTACAACTAAACGACCGATTTGGGGCACAGAAAATACGAAACAAAGTCATTGTCGGCATTAAACAACAACAACAACAACAACAACAACAACAACAACAACCCTGTCGAACCATCGCAGAACCATGTTTTTGTTGCTGAATGTCCACAGTAAGAAACTTTGTGCGCCCTAAAATTGACGTTTAGTTGCGGGTTGCAGTAGCTTTCGTCACATCCCGAGCGTGCTGATAAATGTGGACCGGGGTTCTCCATGGGTAGTGATATACTTGGCTTCAAATGCGTGTCGCTCACTACTACGGGGATCACGTCGATCCCTCACCTCGTTAGCCTGACTGTCGCGTAAACAGCCCGTTTCCAGGGTGGACTACGAGGAAGTCGAGGTGAGGGTCTTGGCCAGTATATTTTGCCTGACCTTGACTAACATGTCTGATCAGTATATTGGGCCTGACCAGACATTAGTTAGTCTTCCTCCCAAAATTGCGCTGAATTTGAATTTTAACGAGGAAGAAACTGCGCTGGTCATGAACCTCACTCTTTTGTCTCGAACTTCCTTGGACTAGTGGCAAGACATAAGTCAAGAGGACCCTGACTAACATGTTTGATCAGAATATTGGGCCTGATCAGACGTTAGTCTTCCTCCCCTCTTTGTCACATATTTATTGACACAACAATGAAATATTTTCATATTAAGTGTAATCATCCACCATGTTTCCTCTCCATATAAAAGGACCGACTTCAAACTGGAATTGAAAACCCTTAGTTTGCTATGTATTCTGATACTTCTAGAGCTTCATATGTTTTTCAACATGAAAAGGCCACTCTTGTGTTTGGCATCCTGGCATTGCATTTTAAGAATCTATTAAAATAAAACTCAAATAACAAACCCAATTTACAGCTGACCTATAAACCGTATTTATTCAAAAACAAAACCAAAAAACCAAAAAACCAAAACAAAAATATTAACCACACAAAAAATCTGAATTTGTCAGTCAGCGCTGTACTTCAGTTGACAATTTGCGAATACAAACAAGAGCCGACAACTCTATCAAACATTTTCTCAGAAAGTGCAGGAGTTAACTTCCGATGGAAGATACTTTCTGAAGGATATACGAGGGATGCTCAAATGAAACCGGACCAAACTGTAACAAGGGAACATACGTACGATGCGCATAATGACGCGACTCCTGCTGTAAATAGCACATATCAACCGTCAAGTTTGCAAAATTTCATTTTCCTCCGACTCTTAGCTTCATCAGCAGATGTTTAAGATTTAACGAAAGATCTTCCGAGACCAGGTCAGGAGTATATTGTTGCGTTTCCTCACGTTCTTCTTTAAACATCGTTTCCAGTTCTTCACTGTTGTCTTCGACACACTTTTGTCACCATACACTGCCTGCATTCTACGAAGAATGTCAACTGGTCTATATCCTTCAGTTGTTATAAACCGAATCACCGCTCGCTGATCAACTCTGGACGGATTCCGTAACACACCGGTCATGTTTTCAACGGTCTCCCGAGGAAACTATGAGTAAGGGTATAATGCAATTTTGCAAACTTGACGGTTCGTATGTACTGTTTACACCAGAAGTCACGTCATCATGCGCATCGTACGTATGTTCACGTGTTGCAGTTTGGTCCTTGTTCATTTGAGCACGCCTCATGCAAGCCCGAGATTTGTCTTGCCAGACATTTGTAAATGCTCAAACATATTTATTTCACCCCATAAGCTCATGCAGTATCAGATGAAGATTGCACTGCAATTTGATGTTCTTTTGAGGTGTTCGCATTTTTCATGCCGTCTACATTCACATATTGACACAATTATTATTACATCCTATGCTGATAAACGCTGACGACAATCGATCTTCACAACTTTTCTTGCGAGTTAATCATTTGTTACATTATAGTTAATTCATGTGATAACTGGCCCAACATAATTATTTCTGACAACCATAATAGCTGAGACTGAGGCAAATTTACAAACACTGATCAATAAAATCAGGAAAACAGCAAAACCTACGGCATGAAAATCAATAACGAAAAGACCAAGACAATAATCATAGACACATAACCAGAGGAAGTAAAGGTAATCATCGAAGGAAAAGATATTGAACAACTTTACCAATTCCCATAGAATAGTATAGAATAGTATAAAATAGTATAGAATAGTATAAAATGGTAGAAAACTAGTATATTCTTCTTCTTCTGCGTACACAGTCAGACAGTAACCTTTATTTTTTCGAAAAAAGCGGCGGTCATCCTGAGACTCTCGCCACTACCATACAGCTTGTCTTGCAGTTCCACTGGCAATGGCCACATCTGCTCTCTCTGATCCTCGTATGTCGGGCAGTTCTGCAGCAGATGTTCAGTGGTCATTTTACCAGTACCGCACGGGCATTCGTCGGTACACCCTATCTTCAGTTTGTTGAATAGGTGGTACCTCAGTCTATTGTGGCCAGTGCGAAGTCTGAAGACAACGACCTGCTCTCTTCGGTTCAACTGGTAATAGGCATCGTTTTTGGTGTAACCAGTATGTTCGGTTTCCCATTTGGTCATGTATCTGGCTTTGATAAGCCGTTTTGACTCTTCGTACGTCATACTGGTATCTGTTTGTGGTAGCCTTGCACCTTCTTTTGCCAGTCTGTCTGCCTCCTTGTTGCCTTGGATGTTGCAGTGTGACGGAACCCACTGTACCACTACCCTTTTTGGTGCGGACTGCTGGCACAGTTTGCAGAGTGCTGCTCTTAAGTCATTAAGCTCAGGAAAACTAGTATATACTAGTATAGAATAGTGTAAAGTACAGTACAGTATAGTATATAATAGTAGCTTCTTTCAGTCATGATTGACTATAGGATGATGTGAGTTGGAGTGATGAACAAAAAAAATAAATAAATGCAAATACTTATATTTTGTTGTCTTTTTCCTTGCGGCATTACCTTTTCACTTCTCCGTGTTGCAAGAGTTTCTCTCCAAAAAGTGTGAGGTGAACCTTCAGGGTACATCTTCACTTGGTTCGGTATGCAGCTTCGTCATCCCAGGATGCGAGATTCATGTCCACGGCCTTCATATCACGCTTGCACGCATCTTTGAACCTACCCTGTTGTTGGCCGACTGTTCTTGTGCCATTTGCCAACTGTCCATACAGGATATCTTTGGGAATGTGGCCATCTTTCATGCGACGAACATGACCAAGCCATCATAGTCTTCGCTGCCTAAGTAGAGTGTACAGGCTTGGGAGACCAGTGCGAGAGTTCACCTCTACATTTGTCACTCTGTCATTTCATGTAATTCCAGGAATGGATCGCAGGCGCCGCAGATGAAAGTTGTTTGGCATAAATTGTCCATGACTCGCTGCCATATAGGAGTGTGCTGATGTCACATACGTTGTCCAAGTCTCGATGCCATATAGGAGGGTGCTGATGTCACATAAGTTGTCCAAGTATCGCTGCCATATAGGAGGGTGCTGATGTCACATAAGTTGTCCAAGTCTTGCTGCCATATAGGAGGGTGCTTATGTCACATAAGTTGTCCATGTCTCGCTGCCATATAGAAGTGTGCTGACAATACATGCATTGTACACAATGGCCTTGGGTTTAATTGTCAGTTTCGGTTGTTTTTTTCCTAACACGCACTGTGAAGTTAGAAAATGTAGCAGCAGCTTTGCCAATGCGGTTGTCTATTTCTGGGTCTAGAGAGCTTGTCATTGTTGAAGAATTCCATGTATTTGAATTGGTGCCCAGTTGCCACCTCATAATTATCGATGCTAAGATTTGGCGCGGCATCTACTTCCTGTCCCAGCACATTTGTTTTGTTGAGATAATTGCCATATGTGGGTCAAATAATAACAGAAGATACGTGATAGCAAATAATAACAGAAGATACGTGATAGCAAATAATAACAGAAAATACGTGATAGCAAATAATAACAGAAGATACGTGATAGCAAATAATAACAGAAGATACGTGATAGCAAATAATAACAGAAGATACGTGATAGCAAATAATAACAGAAGATACGTGATAGCAAATAATAACAGAAGATACGTGATAGCAAATAATAACAGAAGATACGTGATAGCAAATAATAACAGAAGATACGTGATAGCAAATAATAACAGAAGATACGTGATAGCAAATAATAACAGAAGATACGTGATAGCAAATAATAACAGAAGATACGTGATAGCAAATAATAACAGAAGATACGTGATAGCAAATAATAACAGAAGATACGTGATAGCAAATAATAACAGAAGATACGTGATAGCAAATAATAACAGAAGATACGTGATAGCAAATAATAACAGAAGATACGTGATAGCAAATAATAACAGAAGATACGTGATAGCAAAGAGAAATAAGAACCAGAATTGCGTTGACAAGGAAGGTATTTAGAGAGAAACAGAGAGTCCTAATATCAGGTATTATTAATATAACAGAATAGAAAATAATGCTGGCCACATACTTCTGGTAGCGTTGTATGGTTCTGAAACATGGACAATAAGTAAAGAAAGCAAAAATACTTGGAGGCTTTTGAGATGTGGTGTTACCGAAAGATAAATAAAGTGAGCTGGTCAGAGATGGCATAAAAGGAAAGGGTGAAGGCGGAAGTTGGAGAGGGGAAAACGCTACTACAAAAGATATTCAAACAAAAACTGGCCTGCCTGGATCACAGCCTATGTCATGAGGGTCCAGTGAAGAAATACAGAAGACAAGGAAAGTGGCAAGATGGAGCAACTTGTCCATGCAGTGTCCTACCGAGAGGCAAAAACCATCATACACAATCAGTACAGCTCAAAATGGAGGAAAGACATGTAAGTGAGCAACAGACCGGACCAAATCTAACAGCTCCACAGCCACCAACAAGCCACCATCTTTCGCTTGGGAGCAGGCTCCTGCAGACTATTGGGTCACCTACATCGGCTCAAGATATCACACACAAGTGACTGCCCAAGTGGAAACAGAGACCAGACCCCTGAACACATCCTACATAACTGCACAAGTGGAACCAGAGACCAGACCCCTGAACACATCTTACATAACTGCCCAAGTGGAACCAGAGACCAGACCCCTGAACACATCTTACAGAACTGCCCAAGTGGAAACAGAGACCAGACCCCTGAACACATCCTATATAACTGCCCAAGTGGAACCAGAGACCAGACCCCTGAACACATCTTACATAACTGTCCAAGTGGAACCAGAGACTAGACCTCTGAACACATCTTACAGAACTGCCCAAGTGGAACCAGAGACCAGACCCCTGAACACATTCTACATAACTGCCCAAGTAGAACCAGAGACCAGACCCCTGAACACATCCTACATAACTGCCCAAGTAGAACCAGAGACCAGACCCCTGAACACATCCTACATAACTGCCCAAGTAGAACGAGAGACCAGACCCCTGAACACATCCTGCATAACTGCCTCAATACACAGATACCTAGGGAGCCAGACCTGGTCAGAGGAAGGCGAGGTGACACAAAAGCTGTTGGGCCGTCACCTGGATCTGGAGAGGACTGCGGACTTCGTCCTAGGAACGGGACTACAGATCTAGCATGACCAAAAAGCCTGAACGCTTAACAAGAAGATAAATAAAGTGTGCTGGACAGACATGGAATCAAATGATGGGATGTTGGCGGAAGTGGGAGAGGAAAGAAAACTGCTACAAAAGATACACAAACAATGCCTGGTCTGGTTGGGTCACAATCTACGTCATAAGGGCCCAGTGAAGAAAGACAGAAGACAAGGAAAGATAGGAAGGGCAGACTAAGAAATATATTTGTGACACAAGCGTGCAAAGACATGTCTGTGAAATCGTACGCTGAGCTGAAGTCGGCCGCAATTGACAGGCAGAAATGGAAAGACATAATCCTGAGCTTGCAGATCAGTCAAACTACTGAATCACTTGATGATGATGGCTCGACTTATATGGATTTATGCGTCTCATTGTCCATTACATTACATTCTGTAACTTCAATGTCTCTGTCACGTGACTCACGCAGACTTGGATCAATTTGCTGGTAGGTATAGTAAGTCCTTTAGCAGACTTAACCGTTGGTTAGGAATGATAGTGTTAGAGCCTTCAGTATCCTAAACCTCAGCTTGTGATGGGAGGTGGGGTGGCCAGTTCCCTTCCTCGCTACCTCTTCCTTCCCCAAGTAAGTCATGCACTAATTTATATCTGGGCTGACTGGAACTGCTGGGATTTGAAGCCCTTACATATACCACGAAAATCGAATGGTCTACCACCGCGCAATCAGTCACTCCGGGGTGCTGAAATAACAATATTTGAATTGTGAAGAAATCAGATTCAAACACCTTTTTAGCTAGAAAAAACAACAAAAAAACAGGCATTCTCCCGTGTGGGCTTAGACAGACAAGTAGTTAGACGTTTTCTCCATGTATGTTGACTCTGTGAGAGGTACTCAGTGACAGCACGACCCTCTTCAATCTCGATCAGGAATAATCTATATAGGAATAAGAAAAGCCTAAAACAGTAAGCCAAATTTATAAGAAGATTTATGTAGAAAATTAATGAATAAACTATGTGACATTAGTACGAAACAGACCATCAAGTTTATGAGGAGATATATCTGTGGTTATATGAGGACAAACTATTTAGTTACGTCAAAAACAGACGAAAGACCAAGTTTACCAGAGAAATATGCAGATATCCACGTGCAAATACCATTGCATGGCATTGGGCCGAAGGGCGAGAGACATGATTCTACTGAAATCGCCAAAACAACAACATGAGCAAATATGTGTGGTTATATGGGGACATACTATTCAGTGACGACACAAACTGGAGAAAGATCAAGTTTATGAGAGAAATATGTGTGGTTTTATGGGGACAAACTATTCAGTGACGACACAGACTCGCGAAATAACAATTTTATGAGAGAAATATGTGTGGTTTTATGGGGATAAACTATTTAGCATCGATAAAAAAATGGAGAAAGATCAAGTTTATGAAGGGAAATTTGTTTGGTTATAATGGGATAAACTATTTAGCAACGACACAAAATGGAGAAAGACCAAGTTTTTGAAGAGAAATATGTGTGGTTATATGGGGATAAACTATTTAGTAACGACAAGAAATTGAGAAAGATCAAGTTTATGAAGGGAAATATGTTTGGTTAAAATGGAATAAACTATTAAGTAACGATATAACAGGAGAAAGATCAAGTTTATGATATGAAATATGTCTGGTTATGTGATGAATTAACTGTATAGGTGACGATGGAAGCCTGGTAAAGATTGTCAAGTTTAATGACAAAAATAGACATGGTTATCAAATGATTTATCTGAATGATGACGAGATAAACACGAGAAAGGGGATCAAGATGCTGAGCAGCGCATGAGCTGCAGTGGTTAGCGGCCCATAGCTGACTGCTAGCGTCAGGGCCAGCGAACCAGAGCTGCCAAGACCCTTCTACACCTCCACGCGGTGATCCTGGATAACAGGCTGCAGGAGGGCATTCTGGCTAAGGAGACGGGATCGAAGGGGGAATGCTAACCCGGTACTCAAAAAATTCTTGCTGAAGTCGGATGTGTTGGACCGAAAGGTGCAAATATCGCAGCCAAGCTGTAAACTATAACACAACGTATTCCGTTCTCTGGACTACATTCTGCTACTTACCCTTTCAGTGTTTGGTAGTGGGAGATTGAGAACGAACGAAGCCAAGCCAAGCTAAACACGAGAAAGGCCACCACGAGTAAAGAGAAAAGTAGATACGTCGTTATCCGAAGAAAAGACGATGAAAAAGCAGAAAAATAAATGAAAATTATTTAATCAATTTACGTAACTGCCAGAAATGATCGCTCGTGCACATTAGCACAAAGATGTATGTACATTATCCATAACATCTCATTCCCTTTTAATGCGACTACCGAGAATTACAATATGAAGAAATACTGTCAATTTTCTTGTGATTAATCGTTCTTTGACAGACATAATTCAGTTATTGGTTGGTGAAATGCTATACAGTCATTTATCTCGCATTGTCTGTCTGTATGTTGAAATAGCACGCGAATCTGATGTCATTCTGAACAAGCCGGCTTAACCACTGTTCTGTAACTCTGTTGTTAAATGTATTTATTCTGCAAACAGACGGATACGAGTTACGGACCTTTCACACTGTTCAGGAATAAATCCAAAACGGATAATGTAAACGCAAATCATTTTGACAAAGTACCAAATAGCGTGGCAGTCAAACATAAACTTGCATTAGTCCGTGTAGCATAGATCTTCAACAAATGCAATAAGTCCTTATGTGCTGTGATATATATTGTAGTTCCCATCGTAAGCCTTTTTTGCACGCATTTGCAATTAATCACTATTTCGGTCCAATACGAAACAGACTTCACAAATGCAGCTGACCCCTTTCCCCTTTCAACGTAATCCTGTTTCTAAGGTTTAGCAATGACTAGCCTTTGGGTTCCATGTTTTAGATGCAACAGGTCGCCGCCTTATAGGAAGCCTGTTTCCGATCTTTTCCAGTAGTTGATTATAGTGGCAAGGTATTTTTTAACACAATTGGCGATGCCAACCACAATTACAACCCTGTCTAGTTACGTTTTTAGCAAAAGATGGAAGTAAAAAATCACAATTTAATCGAGTACCATATAGAGAGATCCAGAACATTATCAGAAATCACTATATACATTAATGGAGAGAAGACAGAAACATAAGCAGTAGACCAGACCTAATTAACCAACTCAGAAGAAAACAACAAACTACCTTATTTCGACCGAGAACTGGTCACTGCAGACTCGACTTCCCATCAGTCCTCCATGGAAACGAGCTGTTTTCATGGCAACCTGTCTAACAAGGTCAGGGATCGATGTGATTTCAGTAGTAGTGAGCGACACGCAGTTGAAGCCAAGCATAGCACAACCACCTGGAAGACAACGGTCCACTTTCATCAGTCAGCACGGGATGTGAGAAAAGCTGACACTGTCTTCAGCTAGGGCGAAAGGCTCCAATCTAGTGAAGTTCAGCCGTGTGAACTAGACCGTGAAATACGTCACAGGTTTAAGCGTAGTACTAATTCATATAGAAGATGTCCAGATCAGGATGACCAAAAGGAAGGAAACACAAAAAACACGAACGAATTAAGTACAAATAGAAAACAACGACACGTTTCCGTGAACAGGAGTGTAAGTCGCCGTATAGTGTGAATTCCAGGGATCAAGATGCTGAGCAGCGCTTGAGCTGCAATGGTCAGCAACCCATAGCTGACTGCTAGCGTCAGGGCCAGCGAACCATAGCTGCCAAGACCCTTCTACACCTCCACGCGGTGATCCTGGATAACAGGCTGCAGCAGGGCAGGCTGGCTCAGGAGAAGGGATCGAAGAGGGAATGCTAATACGGTACGCAAACAAAACTTGGTGAAGTCGGATGTGTTGGACCGAAAGGTGCAAATATCGCAATCAAGCTGTAAACTACGACACAACGCATTCCGTTCTCTGGACTACATTCTGCTACTCAAGCTCTTTAAGGGTTTGGTAGCGCGAGATTGAGAACGAACGAAGCCAAGCAAAGCCAATTCCAGGCAAATTCGTAGCCTGACGGCATCCATAATGAACTAAAACACCAGAGAAACGTTAGACCCGCAGCCAGTACGGCGCCATCTTTGCTGTTCTTATTATACAACAAAAACTATCACAACCGCGTCTGTGCAATTTGTTGTCCACAGGGACAATTTATATACACATAAGCTAAACTGAGTTTAAACCAAGAGCAACTCAGAATTTCATCGCATTAAAAGCAACTTGCCATTTTAACCCTGTCTGAACCTTTAGAACGTCTCTCTAGAGAGCCAGCATACATTGTCTTGCACAGAGCAACAGAAAATCAATGCTGGTTATCACTTTGTTACTATGGTGCTTTTTCAATGTGGGATTTCTAATCGGCATACAATTTCTTCAGTTGATGTCGTGAAGCGAAGATGTGGGTGAATAATATTAAGTGAAATCCTCTTGTTGAATCTTTGTTTTCATATGTGTGGTCATCTGGTATATAATTCTTGTCCTTGTTCATCTTATTCTTCTTTTACTTTTTCTTCTTCTTTTTCTTTTACTTCTTGTTCTACTTTCTTTTTCTTATTCCTCTTTCCTCTTCCTCCATCTTCTTCCTCCTCCTCCGTCTTCTCCCTTTTCTTCTTTTTGAGATTCTACGATTTGTTCTTCTTTTTCTCCTTTTTTTACTTTTTTGTCTTTATCTGCATTTTCTTCTTCTTCCTCCTCCACTTTCTACTTCCTTCTTCTACACTTCTTTTTTTTTCTTCTTCTACATTTTCACCTCCTTCTTTATCCTCCTCCTCCTTCTTCTTGAACTTCTTCTTCTTACTTATTCCTTCTTCTACTTCTTACATTTTCCTACAGCAGAGGAAGACTAACATCTGGTCAGGTAAAACATACAGATCAGACATCTTAGTCAGGGACAGGAAAAATATACTGGCCAAGAGCCTAACCTCGGATTCCTCATATCCATCCCTGGAAACGAGCTGTTTTCATGGTAGCCTGGCTAACGAGGTGAGTGATCGACGTGATCCCCGTAGTAGTGAGTGACATATGAAGCCAAGCATAGCACAGCCGTCTGGAGGACCCCGGTCCACCTTCATCAGCACGCTCGGGATGCGGAAAGCTACTGCAACCCACCACTTAACGTCATTTTCACGGCGCACAAAAGAGAAAACCTTCTTATTATGAGCATTCACAAACAACAACAATACATCGTCCACCACTTTCTTATCTTTCCTCCACCTCATCCTACACCTTCGTCTTCCTTTTTATGCCTTCGTTCTAAGAAGAAAGTCGTATCGTAGTTTACCACAGTCCTGTTATATCTACGATTTTACGCAGAGCAGATCGGCATTTTTGTGACTAGGTTTCGCTTCCCTCTGCGATCCCTATTCTGTTAGCCAGACTACAATAGACCAGCCGGTTTCCAGGGCCGCCACTTGGAGGTGGAATAAGGTCTTGTTGAGCTCTAGTTTGCTGACCCTGATGCTAGCAGTCAGCTGCGAAGCCAATGTAAACTGATTACCTGTTGCGTACACGACTCCTGTTGCATTAATTTGTTATGTCTGCTGGAAATCTAGTTATGTTGTGTTTTGTTAGTCAACATTCTGCTCGAATAAATCCAGCTGTAAATGGGTACCTGGACTGACGTTAGGACAAGAAAGACAACGAGTAACATAGCTGGGCCTCTTCAAATAGCTAGATTTGAAGTTTTTCGTTATTAGGAGCATCGATTATTTTCGGTCTGTCTGTATGTCTGCCTGCCTGTAGGTCTGTATGTGTCCATGTATGTATATACGATTTGTGTCCAAATGGAACCAGACCAAACTGCAACGAGTTAATACACATACGATGCGATCGATGACGTCAATTCTGGTGTATACAGCACATACCAACCGTCAAGTTTGCAAAAATTACATTATCCTCCGATTCATAGCTTCCTCAGCAGACCGTTGTAAACATGGCGGGTGTGATACGGAATCCGTCCATAGTTGATTCAGTTTCTAACATCTGAAGGATGTCGACCAGTTGACATTCATCGCAGAATGCAGGCAGTGTATGGTGACAAATATGTGTGTCGAAGACAACAGTGAAGAACTGGAGAACGATGTTTAAAGAAGGACGTGAGTTCACGCAGCGATCTTTCGTTAACTCACGTCCTTCTTAATACATCGTTGTCCAGTTCTTTACTTTGTTTTCGACACACTTTTGTCACCATACACTGCTTGCATTCGGCGAGGAATTTCAACTAGTCGACATTCTTCAGCTGTTAGAAATCGAATCACCGCTCGCTGATCAAATCTGGACGGATTCCGTATCACATCCGCTATATTTTCTACGGTTTTCTGTGGAAATTATGAGTCCGAGGGTAATGAAATTTTGTAAACTTGACTGTTGGTATGTGCTGTTTACACAAGAACGGACGTCATCATGCGCATCGTACTCACTTGTTGCGGTTTGGTCCGGTTTCATTTGAACACGCCTCGTATGTTTATGTTCTTTAAGTGCCAAACACAACACATATGTCAGTTTTGTCCAGTTTTGTCAGCCATTTCAGACCCTTACCTTTTTTTGATTTGCATGTAAGCATTCTTTCATTTGTCCACCTGCATTTCTACCTTTACTGAAACTTTACGTGGAATCCAGTTGTCCTTCTCATATTTACTAATATGTCCATTTCACTATTTTAAGTGTTCATCGCATTCTCTATGATGTGTTAGCTCATACGGTTGTTGTTTGTTGATGTTGAATGCCCACAATGAGTAGATTTATTCTTTTGTGTACCCTGAAAAGGACGTTAAGTGGCGGTTTGTTGTAACTTTCCTCACATCCCGAGCGTGCCGATGAAGGTGGACCGGGGTCATCTAGGCGGTTGTGCTAATCTTTGCTTCAACTTCGTGTCGCTTACTACTACGGGGATCATGTCGATTCATCACCTGGTTAGCAAGACTGCCACGAACAGCCCACTTCCAGAGCGGACGACGAGGAAGTCGAGGTGAGGGTCTTGGCCAGTATGTCTTGCCTGACCCTGACAAACATGTCTGATCAGTATGTTGTGCCTGACCGTGACTAACAGGTCTGATCATATGTTGTGTCTGACCCTGACTAACATGTCTGATCAGTATGTTGTACCTGACCCTGACTAACATATCTGATCAGTATGTTGTGCCTGACCCTGACTAACATATTGGATCAGTATATTTTACCTGACCCTAACATGTCTGATCAGTATGTTTTACCTGACCCTGACTAACATGTCTGATCAGTATATTTTACCTGACCCTGACTAACAAGTCTGATCAGTATATTTTATCTGACCCTGAATAACATGTCTGATCAGTATGTTTAACCTGTCCCTGACTAACATGTCTGATCAGTATATTTTACCTGACCATGACTAACATGTCTGATTAGTTTATTTTACCTGACCCTGACTAACATGTCTGATCAGTATATTTTACCTGACCCTGAATAACATGTCTGATCAGTATGTTTAACCTGTCCCTGACTAACATGTCTGATCAGTATATTTTACCTGACCATGACTAACATGTCTGATTAGTTTATTTTACCTGACCCTGACTAACATGTCTGATCAGTATATTTTACCTGGCCCTGACTAACATGTCTGATCAGTATATTTTACCTGACCCCAACATATCTGATCAGTATATTTTACCTGACCCTGACTAACATGTCTGATCAGTATATGTTACCTGACCCTGACTAACGTGTCTGATCAGTATGTTTTACCTGACCCTGACTAACATGTCTGATCAGTATGTTTTACCTGACCCTGACTAACATGTCTGATCAGTATGTTTTACCTGACCCTGACTAACATGTCTGATCAGTATGTTTTACCTGACCCTGACTAACATCTCTGATCAGTATGTCTTACCTGACCCTGACTAACATGTCTGATCAGTATGTTTTACCTGACCCTGACTAACATTTCTGACCAGTATGTTTTACCTGACCCTGACTAACATGTCTGATCAGTATGTTTTACCTGACCCTGACTAACATTTCTGATCAGTATGTTTTACCTGACCCTGACTAACATGTCTGATCAGTATGTTTTACCTGACCAGACGTTAGTCTTCCGCCCTGTTGGGTGTTATCCCTGACGAAAACTTCGAATTTCGATTCTGTTTTTGTTATTTCCCGATATGTGACAGCATCTTTATAATATTTTTAATATTACTAACTCTTTCTGTTATTTTTTTCAGCTGTGATGGATAAACATTTCATCATAACCCTACTGTCTCTCATGCTGGCCACATGCCACGTGAAGTCATTCACTATAAGCAGTAGACATGAACGAAGCACGGATCTGGCAGAGGCGCTTGCAATCCTTCAAAGACAAAGGAGGCGCGCCATAGCAGACTACCCGGGCTCTGATCGCCTGCTTAACGGAAGACCTTACGCTATGGAAGATGACGGCGATTGGCTGCGAACACCAAGCGTAGTCAGTGATCGTTTCAGAAACAACATTGACTCAGATTGGGTATCTAATGGACGTTTCAAGGACTTTGATTCATCACCAGAATATATCATTCCTTTGGATCGTAGCAGATCCCCAGTTCCAGTTTATGTGGAGCCTTCAAGACAAGAACTGGAAAATATATTTGACGCTGAAAACGAGGATAGAACCTACTCAAATCTAAAATTGAATGCTGCCTCGTTTCCGGAGAAAAAGAAGAAAGAGGAGATGGTTAATGTCAGAGGAGATGGTAAAATTATCCAGAAGAAATCCTATCCTCTGGATATAACCGAAGACGTTGCCGCAATTTCAACAGACTCAAATGATGGACTTTCTCTGGACACCCTGACGAAGGATGAGTTCCATGCCCTAATGAGAGCCGTGGACAAACTTCAGAAGCAAGCTGTTACATTCAGTGAGAAGACAATTGAGACACCTGAAGCTAAAATTACAAAAGTTGAAGCTATTGAAAGTAACGGAGAGCCGAAAGAAGTAACAATTGTACAGCCTGCAAGCAAAGAAGACCTCAGATCTGTGTTTGAGGGAGAGGATACGCCAGTTGTTAAAGAGACGGAAGTCATTGTCGAGAGAGAACCAAACTCCAGTGGAGAAAGAATAATTCAGAAACAAGTGGTATCAAATGTATCTCCCAAGAAGGTCAATGCACTAAAGGAGAAAGAGATTGATCTGATCAATGTAATCGCTTCAGAGCTCGAAGACAACATTGCAGAAGAAGCAGAGAAAGCAGCAACCGAAGCTGAAGATATAGACATTGCTGTCCTGAATGGTGTTGGAAACAGAGACATAACAGGGTTGGAAAGAGACTGGTTGACTCGTAATTATGAAAGTCCATCGCAGAAACGAACCAGCAAGAGAGCTGCAGCATTTTCACCAAGGCCTGTTACAGATTTAGACATTAATGATATTGCTGATGACATCAACACAAAAAACAATGACGTCATTGAAGGTTTGAACTCCGATTTCATACCGCCAAACGTGGAACGGTTTGTCGAAAGAATTCTACAACTTCAAAATGAGGTGGACAATCTGAAGATTGTTTCCAAGCTTGAAGATCTCGAGAATGATGTTCTCACTGATGCCTTGAATGAAGCCACGTTAGCCCAGAAGGAGGGTTCAGTAACAGACATGGAGTTCGAATCTTTGCAGCAAGCCATAAGGATAGAGGAGGCCCTTCAGGTAAACTAGATAGATAAATAGATAGAAAGATAGATTTATGTATAGACGCATATGTATTATATAAATATATATATGTGTTCAATTCAGCTCAAGTGCCATCTCCGCATTGAAGGTCACGTGCAAATCGTTTGCCGTAATGGTACAATAGGAGTTCTTCACCCACTTAAAACGGTGTCTGCCTTTTAAACTATTGTCTTCTACGCTTCTAGTATGGTCTTTAACAAGGAGGTATGTCATGTTATATGACCAAAATAACGCATCAGTCTAATCCTGGTTTCGGTCATTAATTCTCTTTTCACTGCCACCTTTTTCAATACCTCCACATTTGTTTTCTTCTTTTTCCAAGAAATGCGACCCAATCTTCTATATACGCATATTTCGAAGGTTTCAATACTCTTTTCTAACTTGTTATTCACTGTCCATGTTTCTGCGCCATAAAGTAGTGACAAGTATACATAACACCTGACAATTCTCATTTTCAAATTCTAATTCATCTGTTTGGATGTCAGTATGTGTCGCATGTTGTCGAATACTATCTTGGCCATACCTATTCTCTTTCTGATTTCTTTTTCACATCTGCCTTCTTCCATTATAATATGACCTAGATAGGAGAAACTTTGTACCTGTTCAAGTAGTTGATCTTTTATTTGTACCTGCATACATGATTTCTTGTCACTTTTCCCAATTATCAAAACTGCATCACCCACATATCTAAGGTTATTCAAATATCATTCCTCCAATGACAAGCTCAGGCATCCCCGTTATGCTTTAATATTAGCTCTGTGTAGATATTTATTAGAAAGAGCAATGTTTGTCCTGTCATGAGCTCAATGTACAACAGTTGTTTAGGGAGACGATCATCTGATATGCGATCAACATGTCCTGTCCATCTGGTCTGGGCTCTCTGTAGCAGCGTATGGATGCCAGAGAGTCTAGCCCCGCTGAGGACTTCAGAGTTGGACATTCTGTTTTGCCAACCGATCCTGAGAAGTCTGCGGAGACAGTTTACATGGACATGATTAAGTTTCCTGACATGCCTTCTATAGACTGTCCATGTTTCGTATGCGTACATAAGGGTGCTTAACAGAACAGCGCTAATACACACCAATCTTGCTGGCAACACTGATTCCCTGCCGGTCCCAAACATTTTCTCGTAGTCTTCCAAAAGTAGCACTCGCCTTGGAAATCCTGTTGTAGACCTCAGAGTCAATATTTCCTTCTCTGGTGAGGGTACTGCCAAGGTAGGTAAAGCATGCAGGAAGTATGTCGATCAAACAATATGCACATGCGCAATACAGTTACAATGGTCACCTCACTGTCGACTTGCACCGTGGAAGAACAACGAGTCGTTATTCGTTTTTTAGGGTCATAGGGTGTGAAACATTCTGACATCTACATAAAATTGAAGGTTCAGTATAGACGCAGTTATTTCAGAGGCGAGTATGAGTGGGTACAAGGATTTCAAAAACGGAAAACAAAATGTCATTGATGAATTGCGGGGTCGGAGACCAGAAAGCATGGTAACTGACGACAAAGGGAATAGCAGATCAACCAGCTATTCCGTAGCAACAGCCGAGTCACTATTGATGAAATAGCCGTAGATTTCAGCATGAGTCACAGTGCTACGCACCCAATTGTCCATGAGGACATCGGTTATAGGAAAGTAAGTAGTAGATGGGTCATAGGACAGCTGACAACGAGGTCATGAAGGCGGTGAAAAATTGATTGAAGGTCACAACAAAAGACATTTCTAGAGGGCATCCACATGTCAGTGGTCATATTTTATATATATATGGGGAGAGGAGACTAATGTCTGGTCAATCAAATCACATTGATCGCACATGTTAGTCAGGTCAGGCAAAATATACTGGCCAAGAACTTCCTGGTAGTTTTCTCCTCTGGAAAACCGGGCTGTTATTCTTGGCTGCCAGGATAACGAGATGAAGGACTGACGTGATCCCCATAGTAGTGAGCGACACGCAGATGAGCCAAGCATAGCACAACCGCATGGAGGACCCCAGTTCACTTTCATAAGCACGCTCGTGATGAGGAGAAAGCTACTGTAGCCCGCCATTTAAGGCCAATTTCATGGCGGACAAAAGAGTAGACTTACTCATTGTGGGCTTTCAACATCAATCAATCAATCAATCAATCAATTAATCAGTCAATAAATCAATCACTATACATATATCTAGTCACAAAAGTGGGCTATGCTTAAACCGGATGTGTTGGGTCAAAATGCACATATATCACAGCCTCGCTGTAAACTACGACACAAAGTAACAAATCCTCCATTTCTGGACGAACGAAGAAGCGGAACATGAATAATTTACACTAACAAAATAAACAGAAAACTGACCTGGCCATGAACAATAATTACATGCAAAAACAATTGTGCCCCAGAGGGGTATAATTAATTCGTGAATTCTTTCATCACTTTTTCCCTTGGCCCTGGCAGAATTGATCGACCGGAAATAGAAATATGGCCATGTTTCCGAAACCTTCCGGTTATGAGATTACGGAAGTCATGCGCAGACATGCCGTTTATTATTGGGAATGGAAGTTTACAATCAGGATAGGGACATAGCTGTAGAATCATCATCATGTAGCATGTCCTTTATAGAACGTCACCCGCATCACAGTCTGTTTGAAAAAAACTCGTTCACTTGTCAAAACTCCAGCCTCCGCCACAGTCATACCCAGGCATCCCTGGATATCTTGGTGCCATCGTCTTCTTGGTCTACCCCTTCCTCTTTTGCATGGCACCATACCTTCCATCACCGTTCTCTCAAGACCGTTGTGTCTCTTGATGTGACTAAAGTATTTGCATTTTCTGGCCAAAATGGAATTGATAAACGAGTTTTTCTCTTAGCTCAACTCTTGCCGAATGTCTACATTTGTCTTTTTCTCTGTCCAGTGTATTTTGAGGATCTTTCTGTAAGATTTTGACTCGAAGGATTCGATTCTTTGTCTGGACGTTTTAATAATCGTCCACGATTCGCATCCATAAGCTGCCACAGGAAGAAACACAGGCTCTCAAGCCTTTTACTTTTATCATTTTGTTGGTGCCAAGAATCCAATGAAAGCTATAGAATAGCGATTGAAAATCTTTGTGTTGTTATGAAACCTTCTGCTTCTTCTAAGATCAACCGTCAGTGTTTAACAAAGGCCGAAGATGCAGCATATCGAATTAGCTGACAGCTGTCAGTGACTTATTGTCAGTGGCTGCTTGCATCAGGTTTAGCGAACCATAAGCTGAACAAGACGCTATGCCGCTTCCAAGCAGTTTCCCTCTAAACAAACTGCTCTAGTGTCGTCTGGCTAAGTGAATAAGGATCACAGTGGGAAGACAAACCCGGCATTCTAAAGGCCAGCTGAAACCGCAAGTGTCGAATCCAAAGTGAACGGCGTGGTCTAGTGATTAAGTGGCACGGCTCACAATCCGAAGGTGCTGGGTTCGATTTCCATCACAGCACCGGCCGTTACCCCGGGGAAGCAAACCCTTAGAAAATGCAGGAGGAAGCAGACCCTTATTTAAAATGCATGCTGAAGTCGGATGCACTGAGCCGACAGGAGCAAAATAGAAGCCACAGTGCAACGCACACCGCCTTGGGGATTAGAGAAATAACGCGAACGCAAAATAAAAAACAAACAAAACAAAGGCAGAGGTATCACAGCCTCGCTGCAAACTACGACACAACGTCATTTTCAGGACGAGCGTCGAAAAAGAAGGATCATTAACAAAGCGATCTGTTACCCTTAAACTTCTTGATACCTCCAAGTACAGCAACACGCCGCCTCCACTTCCTGTAGCTTGCGTCCATCCTTCGTATGTGCCGCAGCTCTATTTCTGTCCTCTTTTCGACTTCTATTCCATCTTTCACAAGTTATCTTAGATCAACCTCTTTTTCGCCTTCCTTCTTTGGTCCATATCTGGGCTGCTCTGGTGACGAAATCAGGTTCTCATCTTAGGACGCGACCTATCCAATTCCAGCTTCGACCGGATATGATCGTGTACACATATTCTTGTTTGCTCTGTTCAACTAGTTTTTGGTTGTCGACGAAGTTCGGCCGGACAATTATATAAATCTTCCTTAGACAAATTGTCTGGAAATATGCCAATCTGTGATCGAATATATCGAGTGCCTTATACTCTAAATCATCAAAGCCCATAAAAACAACAGTTATAGATACTCTAAATCATCCAAGCCCATAAAAAATAACAGTTATAGATACTATAAATCATCCAAGCCCATAAAAAATAACAGTTATAGATACTCTAAATCCTCCAAGCCCATAAAAAATAACAGTTATAGATACTCTAAATCATACAGGCCCATAACAAATAACAGTTATAGATACTCTAAATCATCCAGGCCCATAAAAAATAACAGTATAGATACTCTAAATCATCCAGGCCCATAAAAAATAACATTTATAGATACTCTAAATCATCCAAGACCATAAAAAATAACAGTTATAGATACTCTAAATCATTCAAGCCCATAAAAAATAAGTTATTAATACTCTTAATAATCCAGGCGTATAAACAAATACCCAGAAATAATCTAGTACCATAAAGAAACACAGTGACCGATACTGTCCATTATTCATGACGATACCGAAAAACGGTGACCGATACTTTCCATTATTCATGACGATACCGAAACACAGTGACCGATACTTTCCATTATTCATGACGATACCGAAACACAGTGAAAGATACTTTCCATTATTCATGACGATACCGAAACACAGTGACCAATACTTTCCATTATTCATGACGATACCGAAACACAGTGACCGATACTCTCTCAGTGCGTTCCATCTAAAGAACAAATAAGGGAGAAGGATATTTAAGATTAAATGGCTGAGACACGTGCTTGAAGAGATCTCGGTACTTAGCAATGTAATGGACCGTACATTATCACACAAGGCATACTACAAAGACGTAAAACAGGAAGTAAGAAACAATGCTATCCACAAGCAGACAAACAACGGCACTACGAACTTCGATTATTGCACCGTGTCTCTCAGTAGCAGAATAAGCTGCACATATATGGAACGTGTCGATGTTGCAGTAAATGAGACGTGTAGTTCAGTGAAATGGTTCCTTAAACTGACTCAAAAAGGAAATGGTTACTTAACTTAACATCTTTATACTGGTTTAGAAGACCCTGCAGAGTCTGTATACAACCAGTTACATTTACATCACCTTGCTCTAAAATCTATGCGCATCCAGTTTATTCTTAAATGCATTAACTGTCCCTGCCTCCACTACCTCCCCTGGCAATGCATTCCAAGCAGACACCACTCTCTGACTAAAAAAAATATTTTCTAATATCTAACCTGGACCTCTCTTTAGTCAGCTTGTAGCTATGCCCTCGTGTTATTGTAGGTGGCTGTATTTAAAAAAACTTGTTATAGTCTAATTTATCGATTCCTCTGATCATCTTATAAACCTGTATTAAGTCACCACGAATTCATGACCATAACGTAACCGCTGGCACTGCGCCATCAGACATTAGAAGAAGCGTCCGAAATTTAAAAGAAAATGCAACACAGCGATCAGAGAACCCTATTTTGGGATACGCACCAGAAAGAAGACGGCTGAAATCAAGGAAAAACTGTCTGCAAACTGTACAACTTTTGGACCAGAACCACAATTTAAACCTACTGAAAATTATCGCCAGGGGTGTGGTGTAGAATGAATGGAGGTTAAAGAAGTAATTGTCACATTAAACAATCTGTCCAACACTATGTGAAGAGTTCAAAACAGTTTAAGAACGGGAGTCTAAAGTAAAAATGCGTAAGTTGAACCTGAGAAGACTGTAGGAGTGTGTAGAACCAACAAGCTACAGGCATCACTAGTATCCACATTCTTCACCATTTTCTAAGAACGATTGATCACCTATGAGTCTTCCCAGAGTGCAATGATGTCTATTCTTAACAGAACATAATCGGTTGTGAAATCTCAGTACATACATTTAAAGAACACTTAAATCTTGTATTCACGGAGCACAAATACAAGAATTATCGTAAAATACTGCTCAATGTATTTTCTCAATGCAATAGCTGTGACAGACCATTCATCAAGAACAGAATGGGCCGCTCGCATGCCAAATTAGAACAGCTTGTAAATTGTATCCCTAGGGCACAATGTGTAAGCCAGTAATACACAGCGGATCTGCCTTGGGCTAGGACTCCTACAAGAGATTCTTCAATTGTAATTGTAGCGAAATAGAGATCGGGAGGATGTGATGTTCACAGCGTCAATTGAAAGTCTGCTGTAAGAAAAGAAAAAAAAAATTAAATATATATATGGAGAACTGAGACGCTAGTCCAGCCAGGCACACTACACTGACCAGGACATCGCGTCAGGGTCAAGTCACAATACACTGACCAAGACAAGACCAGAATCTCTCTTCCATGTAGCGTTTCCTGGAAACAGGCTGTTTTCAGGGCACCTGACCGACGAGATGGGGATCGATCCGATCTCCGTAGTAGTGGGGGCCACGCCGATGAAGCCAAGCATAGCACAACAGATTGGAAGACCGCGGTCCACCTTCATCAGCATGCTCGGGATGTCAGGAAAGCTAATATAACCCATCACTTAACGTTCTTTCCTGGACAGACAAAAGAGTAAACTTACTCATTGCGGGCATTAAACGGCAACAACATCAATATATATATATTCTTATCTTTTGTGTAAAACATAAATTACTTGTATCTGTTTGTCCGTCATACAACATCTCTAGTATGGATTGCTTTAGCGACTGGCAATTTACACATCTCACTCTGGAATATCAGGTTAACACAATTATTTTCAACTCACTGCGTCGTTCACTTCCCAAGTTAATTAACATTATCGAAGTTAAACTAATTTACAGCCAATGTATTACTTTAGAATAACATACAGCGTCATTTTTGTATGTGCATGGCCGATCAAAGTCAGGCACTTGAAGCATTAGGACAGGTCTATATTTGGATCTGATCAGTAAAAGTGGAGGTCAGTCATATGTCTCCAGACAACGATATTCTGAAGGACTTTTTCCATACATTTAGTTTTGAAACTGAAATTTATCATTAGACTTTCTGCACATTCGCTAACACTTTTTGAGAATTTGCACTAAGCACACATTAATTTAACAGATATTCGAAGCGTCAACCCCAGTTCATATTTGGAACTGATCAATAAAAGGGGAAGTAGTTTTTTGACCTTGGATAATGTGCGAGTTGGGATATATTGACAAATCATATTCCAGAATTATGAACATTGACCCTGTGATTTGCTCCGGTTGAGACCTTTCACTTTCGCGACTTTTGTTTGTCTCTCACTTGAATGCAGTGTTGTTCTGATGGAGTTTTTCTGTGTTAAGTAAATATTTGATTATCATACACCATCCAGTAATTCAAATGCTTGTTACACGAGCTGTGTTCAAATGAAACCAGACCTAAGTGCACCAAGTGATCATGCGATAATGACGTCTCTACAGGTGTAAACAACACATACCAACCGTCAAATTTAACAAATGTCATTATCCTCCGACTCAAAGTTTCCTCAGCAGACCGTTGAAAATATGGCGGGTGTGATACGGAATCCATCCAGAGTAGATAAGCAAGTAGTGATTCTGTTTCTAACAGCCGAAAGATGCTTTGGTGTAATCCAAGGTAAAGCAAAGCATGTCAATTTGACACCAGCTTTGCAGCATAAGCTGCGTGAATGAGTTCGTCATATTGAAACCATCCACCTTAGTGCTACCAATCCGGATGTTCAGTCTGGGTATACTCCCGTAGCTCTACCTTCTCCCGGGGTTTCTACAATGCAGGGGAGTCGTTGTCAGCAGATGCTAGCTACTGGAGACACCCGATAATACTCTCGTCGTCTGAGAACTAGCCAGCACTCCCTGGTATTTGTGGGTTTACAATCAGAGATCCCCCTTTCCTAGGAGAACTACGTGAACAGGCTAACGAGCTTCGTCTACTTGGGTCAGAGTCAGGGTTTACCTTCTCTTAGATTGGCTTCTAACGAAGGCTTATGAACCCAATCTGTCCGCCCAGTTAAACGCACCTACTCGGTCACGCCCCACAGCAGGCTCTCTAAGAAACATGGGGCCCCTCAAGAATGTGCTGCTGGGGACACAATAATGTAGAAGACGCCATTGGCAAGGACACTCCTGAACGGTAAGCCGAACAGTGAATCCAGCGGCGATCTCTACACCTGGAAAGGAGAGGCTAAAACAAACGCTTCACCTATCTTTAACGAGCGGGACGTCCCTCCAGACCACGCTGCTCCACTCCCCAAATAACGGGATACAAACTCACCTTTTGCTGCACAGTCCACAATATAAAAAAAGAGCCGCCACCAAAGCAAATCAGAGTCAAGATTTAAGGATTCCGTTCGAATATTTTCAGACAACGAGACCATAAACAACAATAACGGAAGAAGAATGCGTTTATTGTTATCGGTCGTTGTCATCCTGACTTGTTGGATTGTTCTCTGAGCATGTCTCTCCATTTGACCCCACCTTCTGCATTCATCGTACCCTGACAAAATCTCTGCACGATCGATTATGCCCACACAGACTTGAAGGTATTCGATTTTCTGTTGTTGACATCGCGACTGGTTACTATGAGATACGCAATGTGATAATCGATCTGACATAAAATAAAATTGAAATTAGCCACATCAACGACAGGGTCTACTTTATCTGTACTGGAATTTAAGATTTAACAGGTGAGGTAAATAGTCCAGATGGAAACACAATGGGTGGTTGGAATATTGTACTTTATCACAATGATCATTAGCCATCTATTAAACAACAAACACAAATCAATAAATAGCACGAACAAAAATGTGAATTCAACCTAGATCGCTTGGCTGGGAATGGATGAGTTACCGCAGCTTCATCTAACAACACGGTAACTCATTAGCTCTTTCACTACGGAATACCTTGCTCACCTGAACACATATATTCTTGCAATGTAAAACTCACTAGGAATTGCAGCAATATTTGTAAATCTAGGAGAAATTTTGCATGAAGAAACTCTTATGTGGAAGTATGTCAACTGTTCCAGCCAATACATCAGCTGTACGGCATTGTAAGAAAATTTAGGAGCCAGTATATTAGCTCTACGGCATTGTAAGAAAGTTTGCGAGCCAGTATATCGTCTCCACGGCATTGTAAGAATGTGCGAGCCAGTATATCGTCTCCACGGCTTTGTAAAAACGTGCGAGCCAGTATAACTACTCTACGACGTCACTATTCGTCATAATGTAACAAAAATGACTGTTTTATCTGAAAGAAGTAAATTTCAATTTTAAGAGGCGACATCATTACCGGTTTCAACTAACTAACCTGTAATCGTATTGTATGCCCCGAAATCAACCTTAGTTAAACGGCCGATATATTTTAATACAGAATAAAGAACTCTGTGTAACATAACTCACCGATGCCGGCAAATAGCTTGAGTCTAGCCTATAAGGGACATGGAACTTCTATTATCTTTCCAATTAAATTTCAACAGTAGCTGAAACATGGAAACTGGGTTTTAGAAAATTAGTTGAGAATAAGGACGGTTAAACTATATTTTTTAAAATTCTCTCTCTCTCTCTGTCTCTCTCTATCTATCTATCTCTGCCTCCCCCGCCCTCTCACCAAATAAAAATAAAAATAATTAACTTATTAACAAGAATACAAATAAAGTATGAAACCCGAAATGGCGACTGACGTAAAGAAATCAATCGAAGACTAGCCATAGCAAAGCAGAGCAGAGGATGGACAGCCTGAAGAAATGATGGTAGAGCACGAACAAGACGACACAATTTTATTTTGGCCAGAAATGAGAAAACAACGATGTAAGATATGGTGCCAGGTAAAAGGGGCAGTGGTAGACTAAGAACACGATGGCACCAAGATATCCAGGAATGCCTAGGTACGACTGTGACGGAGGCTTTATGTTTGACAAGAGAAAGAGTTTCTTAAAGACAGACTGATGGGAACGATGTTCTATAAAGGACATGCTACATGATGAACCCGAAGCAATTATAATTAAAAAAAACAAGAAAATGTTTACCTGATAGAAAATAAAAAGGGCGATTTTCGGCAAAAGCTTTTATTTGTACAAAGACATGTTTTTGTTTTTTTGTTTTTAGGACTGTGTGAGTTAGCTTGATAGATTAACGGGTTTGTCAGAAGAGGATGTGTACAAAATGTTAGCTTTTTATTGTATGGGGTTTTGGTTGAAACAGGAGAAATAGAAGTCTGCGAAATCGGGCAACGGGCATGTCAATTTCAATAAAAGCTTGTAAATAGAAACACCTATATATATAAGCAACAAGTAGGTAAAGAAAACGCTGTAGTCAGTATTCCCCTAAGGATTGTGTTTGTAGGCTACCAAAAGACATTTGAAAGGTATCAATGAAATGCACGCCCAGCTTATAGCGGAAGTTAAACGAGGGCAGATCAATCGGGATCACTCTTTTCCACAATCCACTTTCCATATTTATACACCTAGGAGTACGACACTGAGGTACCATCTCCCCAAAACTATTCACATCTTCTCTTGAAGAAGTGTTTAGGTCCTTAACTCCTAGACTACCTGAGCCACTTCAGGTGGCGTATTTTTGGACTAATTTTTACACAATCCACTTAGAGTGGCTAGTCATGTTAGATCTCTCTATTAGGAAATTTTAGAAAACAATTTTCGAAGCTTAGACCAATCCAACATTTTTAATGTCACTTCCTTTTGCTGAACTTTACAATTTAAGAGCCATTTGCGTTTTTTTTTCTTAGACAAAGAGGTTTGAATTTAAGAAATTATCTGATATATCGACTTGCTCTGGAAAGACTTGTTTGATAAAAATGGCTTCCAGTGATCGTAAGCAAAGATTATGATCAGAATAAGCACTCTAGCTGATCTATTCATATAAATGTTTTTAGGAATTGCTCTATTTTGCTACCAGTTCTGGACAGGAATTCAGCTCTCTCGTTCCATGTTATTCAATAGTTGGAGGGCCCTCTCTGGAGAACAACCTTTCAGGTCCTCTAAATAATGATTAGCTCAGATCTTAATTTAGAAAGCATGTGTTCATTTCTGGTATTGTATAATGATTTCTTTTCTTCTTCCTCTTCTTGTTTTTCTTCTTGTTTTTCTTCTTCTTATTTTTCTTCTTCTTCTTCTTCTTTTTCTTCTTCTTCTTCTTCTTTTTCTTCTTCTTCTTCGTCTTCTTCTTGTTCCTCTTCTTCTTCTTCTTCGTCTTCTTCTTCTTCTTTTTCTTCTTCTTCTTCTTCTTCTTCTTCTTCTTCTTCTTCTTCTTCTTTTGGGGAACTGAAACGTTAGTCTAGTCAGGCACAAAATACTGACCAGAACGTCACGTCAATACACTAAGACCACAATCTCTCTTCCATGTAGCGTTCCGTGGAAACAGGCTGTTTTCAAAACAGCCTTTTTCTCCTTCTTCCTCATCTTCTACTTATTTGTCTTTGTTGTTTGTTCTCAAACTCCCATCACCAAGACTTGAAAATGCTTTGAATGTATCAAGATGTTGTCCGGAGAACGGAATGCTCTGTGTCGTAGTTTACAGCTCGACTTCGATATTTGCACCTTTCGATCCGACACATCCTACTTCAGCAGTTATTTTTGGATACCGTGTTAGCATTCCCTCTTCGATCCCTTCTCTGTAGCCAGTCTGCTCTGTTGCAGCATGTTATCCAGAACAACCGCATCGAGATGGATAAGGGTCTAGACAGCTCTAGTTCGCTGGCTCTGACACTAGCAGTCAGCTTTGGGTCGCTGACCACTGGAGCCAATGCGTTGTTCAACATCTTGATCCCGTGTAATGATTTAAGTTGGAATCTGCAGTTACTGAAGAGGTCAATACTGGCTAGTGTTTGTTTTTTAGGTATTGTAGAGATTCTCAGTGTCTGGCAAGATTGAGTGCAATCCACATGCTAAAGAGAAATAGATACACTTTTATATGCGGATGAAACAGTTTTGATGCAAAAAAGGAGCAAGAATTACAGGAGCTTGTGACAAGAATATACAAAATCAAGCGTTTTGATTAGACAAAACATAAAGGAAACAAAGACTATGATAATTGGGAAAAGTGACAAGAAACAATGTTTGCAGATAAAAAAATAAATAAAAGATCAACTACTTGAACAGGTACAGAGTTTCTCCTATCTAGGTCATATAATAACGGAAGAAGGCAGATGTGAAAAAGAAATCAGAAAGAGAACAGGCATGGCAAAGATGGTATTCGACAACATGCGACACATACTGACATCCAAACACATAAATCAGAATTTAAAGATGAGAATTGTCAGATGTTATGTATACTCGTCACTACTGTATGGCGCAGAAACATGGACAATGAATAACAAGTTTAAAAAAAAGAGTATTGAAGCCTTCGAAATGTGGGGATATAGAAGAGTGATTGTATTTCTTGATAAGAGAAGAAAACAAATTTTGAGGTATTGGAAAAGTTGGGAGTGAAAAGAGAATTAATGACCGAAATCAGGCCAGAGACTGAAGTTATTTTGTTCATATAACAAGACATACCTCCTTGTTGAAGACCATATTGGAAGATAGACAACGTTTTAAGTTGGTGGATAACATCAGGAGATGGACTGAAAAAGATTGTACAATTACGACAAGAGATAGAGTACGCTGGAGATCCATTGCAGCCGACCTACGATGTGGAGATGGCACTTGAATTAAACATGATTTTAGAGCAAAATATTGCTCAGATATAGTAGTTTCTCGTTGAACGATGGTAACTGGTTCTAGATGAAGCGTCGTAAAGCGAAACAAGTTCATTAAGCGAGAGCGTTAGATCAAAGAGACTTAATTTCAATAGTTTTTGCCGGCAACATTTACCAGCAAAGTCCGGGTACCTAATCTTCGGTTTTGTACAAATCTGAGGAGCTATGGAGCAATTGATCACAGTACATCCGGTGTTCAATTAGTGTGTTTAAGGGCTTTTATTTGGGTCAGTTTTCTTGGTAAGTAGTTTGACCTGTATGTTGACTTGAAATGTTTACAACATAGAGCTAGATAAGTCTGTACGTTTCTTCTTCTTCTTCTTCTTCTTCTTTTTCTTTTGATCTCCATTTTCTTCTTCTTCATCTTCTTCTTCTTTTTCTTCTTCTTTTCCTTTTTTCTTCTTCTTTTGATCTCCATTTTCTTCTTCTTCATCTTCTTCTTCTTTTTCTTCTTCTTTTCCTTTTTTCTTCTTCTTTTAATCTCTATTTTCTTCCTCTTTTTCTTCTCTATCTCATCCCTCTTCCTGTTCTTCTACTTCTTTTTCTTCTTCTTCTTCTTCGTTTTCTTCTTCGTAATGGGGAATAAACGCAGTAATTGTAAATTTTTAAAGAAAGTACAAAGACATAGAGGAAACAGACGATCCAACAAAACAATCTCTAAAATGAGAGATTATAATTCACTTTGCGTGGGGGAAGAGATTATACATTCTATATATCTTTTTTCTCCATTCTATCCACTAGACTTCAAATTATTTCCAAATCAATTAAATTTCCTAAGAATACACTTAATGTCCTTTCTCTAAACAGAACAGACAAATCCACCATAATCTCTAAACTCTATAAAGTGCAGTTGAGCGGATTTGTTTTCTGAAGTAACAGACAGCTTGTAAATGAAAATAAATAAACCTTCTTGTAATATAACAAGAAACACGTTTTCTCCCAACAAAAACCAACTCTTAAGACAATAGCAATTTTGTAAAATGGTTAGCTCACGTATTCAATTCCATGGAAGCGTGTGGTCTAAGAGTTTGGAGTCTGATTAACAATCCAAATGTTGAGGTTCAAATCACGTCGTGTTCAATTTAACTTTTTGTTTTTGTTTTTGTTTTTCGTCTTCTTCTTCTTCTTCTTCTTCTTCCTCTTCTTCGGCTTCTTCTTTGTTCCTACTGCTCTTGCCATGAGGCGTCGTAGAGAGGCAGGAGTTTCTATCGTTGTTGTATGAGGCGTCGCAAAGAGGCGGAGGGCTTACTGCTCTTGCAATCAGGCATCGCAGAGAGGCAGGATGTCCTACTGCTCTTTCCATGAGGCGTCGCAGAAATACGGGGGACTCTAGTGTTCTTGCCATTAAGCGTCGCAGAGAGGCGGGATGTCCTACTGCTCTTTCCATCAGGCGTCCTAGAAACACGGGGGACTCTAGTGTTCTTGCCATTAAGCGTCACAGAGAGGTGGGATGTCCTACTGCTCTTTCCATGAGGCGTCGCAGAGAGGCGGGATGTCCTACTGCTCTTTCCATGAGGCGTCGCAGAGAGGCGGGATGTCCTACTGCTCTTGCCATCAGGCGTCGCAGAAACACAGGGGATTCTACTGTTCTTGCCATTAAGCGTCGCAAAAAGGCGAGAGGCCCTACTATTCTTGCCATGAAACGTCACAGAGAATTGGGCTGTCATATTACCCTTGTCAACAGGCGTCACAGAGAGGTGGGCTACGTATTTATTTCTTGTTATCACCAAGTGGGACGTCGTTAGGTGTAACTTTCTGAGTGTCAGAGACACCATCGATCCACAAACGTCGATGTCGGCCTCTTGCTCGTTGACCGGACATTTGTATATGATAAGCTCTCTCTCCAGACTGGTTATATTGCATTCTGACTAAATGACCAAACAACTTGATTGGTTGAACATCAATGTAGGCACAAACTTCGTTTGTCCCGACTGTCTGACTCAGCGTGGTGTTGCAGATTCGGTCACGGATTGTCTTTCCGGATCTTACTCGTATGTGTTTCTAGAAAGGACAACGATTGGCATTCATTTGAATAGACCGGGCATTGTCGTTTATTTTACCATATATGCCCTCTTTTAACTGTTGTCACTCCATACGTAGGCCTACCTTGCCGAGGTTGGAGAGCGTGCGCGCCCAATGATCAAAGGAGCTGGAGTTTTACTCCTGGCAGAGTCACCCAATCCGGACAGATCCGAGAAGAGGGGCCAGACATAAAGGCCGAGGAGCCGGTAGAGCCCTGAAGATGTAGCTGCAGAATCCCATTGGCTGCACCAATACACCCCAACATCATGGGCGAAATGCATTATTGTCTCGTTCTTTACTTTTTGTCCTCTATCATTTATCCCCATGGATGACGAAGAGATGCAGATTATCGGATATTGCAGCTCTGCCGCTTTGTAACGATCTTCCAGGTGGCGGGGATGCCACACATACATCACAACAGATGGGCTGGCACAACCGACGGAAGAATGATGAGAAAGCCGACCCAGATAAATATGATATGTTTCTGGTAGGACGTGACCATCCTAGGACACCGAGATATGTTCCTGGTAGGACGTGACCATCCTAGGACACCGAGATATGTTCTTGGTAGGACGTGACCATCCTAGGACATCGAGATATGTTCCTGGTAGGACGTGACCATCCTAGGACACCGAGATATGTTCCTGGTAGGACGTGCCCATCCTAGGACACCGAGATATGTTCCTGGTATGACGTGACCATCCTAGGACACCGAGATATGTTCCTGGTAGGACGTGACCATCCTAGGACACCGAAATATGTTCCTGGTAGGACGTGACCATCTTAGGACACCGAGATATGTTCCTGGTAGGACGTGATCATCCTAGGACACCGATATATGTTCCTGGTAGGCCGTGACCATCCTAGGACACCGAGATATGTTCCTGGTAGGACGTGACCATCATATGACACCGAGATATGTTCCTGGTAGGACGTGACCATCCTAGGACATCGAGATATGTTCCTGGTATGACGTGACCATCCTAGGATATCGAGATATGTTCCTGGTATGACGTGACCATCCTATGACATCGAGATATGTCCCTGGTAGGACGTGACCATCATAGAACATCGAAATATGTTCCTGGTAGGACGTGACCATCCTAGGACACAGACACACTGGATTGTCTCCCTTCGGAGATAGTCGAAAGATGCGTCCATAACCACTTTTATGATTGCCATGATGACTCTAAGATAACAGACTTTATATGAGATTGGACGTCGCCATCAATTGAGCAGGTCGTGTGCTTTTGTGTGGGAGGCATTGTGCTGTGAAGAGGTGCCAGCTCACAGCTAAAGGGATTATATCAACACCATCATCATCATCATCATCATCATCATCATCACCTGTTGTTGTTGTTGAATGATTACAATGAGTGAGAGGACTATTTTCTTATTCGTTAAGTTGTCTGGTTGCAGTTCGCCTAGGAGAGGATGAGCTCTGATTTTAAACCCACAAGTCCCAGAGAGTGCTGGCTAGTCTTGGGGCGATGAGAGTATCAGTGGATGTCTCGAGCAACTAGTATCTGTGGGCAACGACTCCATTGCCTTGTGGAAACTTCGGGAGAGGGTAGGGCTATGGGAGTAAACCCAGACAGAAAATCCGGAGTGGTAGCATTTAAGACGAAGAGAGAAGAATTCGTGGTGACTTAATACAGGTTTATAAGATGATCAGAGGAATCGATAAATTAGACTATAACAAGTTTTTTAAAATACAGCCACCTACAATAACACGAGGGCATAGCTACAAGCTGACTAAAGAGAGGTCCAGGTTAGATATTAGGAAATATTTTTTTAGTCAGAGAGTGGTGTCTGCTTGGAATGCATTGCCAGGGGAGGTAGTGGAGGCAGGGACAGTTAATGCATTTAAGAATAAACTGGATGCGCATAGCTTTTAGAGCAAGGTGATGTAAATGTAACTGGTTGTATACAGACTCTACAGGGTCTTCTAAACCAGTATAAAGACGTTAAGTTAAGTTAAGTTAAGACGGATGGTTTTCAAAATTACAATCTTACTCCGGTAGCTCCTGCAGCTGAACTGGTGCAAAATTGCCATGCTTTGCATTCCTTTGGATTACACAAGTGAGGCCAAAAGGGGGATCCTGTCATTCGGGCAGCCCAGGGTCTCCATATTCAGCGCCCAGGCTTGCGCCTTGAGAGGCTACTCGATACGCCTATGAATGAATAGCCGAAGTATTGACTTACAAACCGTCTTACAATTTAGTAATGCTGATATATTGGAATGGACAATCGTCATTCATATACATGCTCGTTTCATCACAGCTAGTTTTCCTTAATGGAAACTAACACGTTTTTACATTGCAAAAATAAACATGTCTACAAACCCAGAAAATTCAGGAGGCGAATAAGCTAACACTTAGGTTTCCTTCAAGAAACATTATGTTCAAGAACATTAACTCTGTTAAACGCCTGGTGCAGAGAGTTCATGAATGACGTCTCAATGTCGATCCTCTGGGTGATGTCTGGGTTATTGCGTGTAACAGATGGCTGTCTGCTGTCCAGATAACTGAAGTTCTGGGTAATGCAAGTCTTGATTAAAATAATTTTCTTTTTCTATTTTTTCCCGTCGGAATGATTGAATAAATCTTGTACAGAAAGCCAATATTAATGCAACCTGTCAGGTTATCCATACGGCGATAATGCTTCATGAACTGTAGAAGACTGAGATCCAGGTGGATAGGAAATGTTAAGGATATCTTAAACTGCCAAGGGATGTTGGCAAAGAGAGCAACTTGTCTGGTACTAGAGATCACGTACGCCTCACGACACATGCGGATAAGACAAGAGAGTAAGAGAGAGAGAGAGAGAGAGAGAGAGAGGGAGGTAGAGAGACGGAGAGTAACCCAATAGTAGACATTTAATCAGTAGTACTAAAGTTAAATAGAACAACTGTAACCCTCCAAGCATATGAAATTGAACTAACGACTATTGTCCGTAGGACTAGCAGAATAATCTTATCAAATTATTCCCATGAGACGGAGAACTGAGACGCTAGTCCGGTCAGACACAATATACTGTCCGTGATCAAGACGCTGAGCAGCGCAGGAGCTGTAGCTGTCAGTAGGGTATGAGCTGTAGCTGTCAGCAGGGTATGAGCTGTAGCAGTCAGCAGGGTATGAGCTGTAGTGACCCATAGCTGACGGCTAGCATCAGGGCCAGTGAACCAGAGCTGCCAAGATCCTTCTACACCTCCACGCGGTGATCCTGGATAAGAGGCTGCAACATCGGAAAGGAGAACGGATCGAAAACGGAAAGCTAACCCGGTACTAAAAAAATGCCTGCTGAAGTCGGATGCGTCGGACTAAAAGGTGCAAACATCGCAGTCGAGCTGTAAACTACCATACAACGCATTCCGTTATCTGTACTACATTCTGTTACTTGCAAAGCCCTTGTCAGGGCTTGGCGGCGGGAGATTGAGAACGAACAAACCCAAGCCATATACTGTCCAATAGCACTATCTCTCTTCCATTTATCTTTTTACTGGAAACAGTCTGTTGGTAATCTGACTGACGAAATGAGGATTGACATGATTTCTATAGTATTGAGCGTCATGTAGATAAAGTCATTCACAACACAACCGCCTGGAGGACCACGTTCTAACCTCATCAGCACGCTCTGGGTGTGAGGAAAGCTACTACCACTTATCGCCCTTTTCAAGGCGCACAAAAGAGTAAACTTACTCATTGTGGGCATTAAAAAACAACAACAACAACAACAACAACAACAGCAACGTGAGACTGACACTGCAAATTCTCTGATACATGCGTACTATATAGGTCCCAGATGCAGTAGTGGCTCTATGCTTCACACACACACACATATATATACTGTACGTTACGTTACGGTACGTTATTTGTTTGTGTGTATGTGTGTGAGTGCGTGCGTGTGTGTGAGTGTATATATGTCTGTATGTATGTGTATGTATATATATATATATATATATATATATATATTAATATATATATATTTATATATATATATATATATTTTAAAATATATATATATATATATATATATATATATATATATATATATATATATATATATATATATATATATATATACACATTAACTTGTATTCATACTGGTTTAGAAGACTCAATGTATACAAGCAGTTTATTTTACTTCCCTTGATCTAATAACTTTGTGCATCCAATCTATTATTGAATGCATTAATTGTATCAAACCCAAAACACATATATCAACACGATAGCCTGTGTGTCCTGAAATAACCAAAAAGTGAAGAACGAATCAAAACCGGCGAAAGAACATCGTTTTCTCGGGGATGAGCTGTGTACGTTATGTAAGGTTACCGAGTGATGTCCCTCTTGCGACCTCTCTCGGTTATGAGAACGATATATGTCATCCCCCTCAGCTGCCTTGTGAGATACCTGTTTACGGGAAAGGCTTAGGGAGTAAACCCTGAAGGAAAATCTGCAGCCTGTGCAATTTTCAGTCGTCTCGATCAAATCTGAAAAAAAAGTCCAACAACTCCACAGCAGACTCCCCACAAAGGTGCCTTGAATGTGGCAGGGTATACCGCTTCAGGATTGGTCTTTACAGCCATCAGAGAACACGTTTCGTTGCAACATCCTCATGCTATCGCTATCTTCGTTTGCAACTATTATTATCAGGGAAGTGACAGTCAGCGAGGAAAGGATTTGTCAACTCTACCTCAAGCTGTCGCTTACTTGACTTAACGTAACTTAACTTTACGTCTTTATACTGGTTTGGATGACTCTACAGAGTCTGTATAAAACCAGTTTCATTTACATTTCCCTGCTCTAAAAGCTATACGCATCCAATCTATTCTTAAATGCATTAATTTTCCCTGCCTCCACTGCGGCCTGTGGCGATGCATTCTAATCATTCACCACTCTCTGACTAAAAAAATATTTCCTATTATCCAATTTGGATCTTTCTTTAGTTGATTTGTAGTTATGCCCTCTTGTTCTTATAGGTGGTTGCATTTGGAAAAAAAAAAACCCAACTTGTTATAGTCTAATTTATCCGTTTCTTTGACTATCTTATAAACCTGTATTAAGTTACCTCGAAGTCTTCTCTGTTCTAGGTTGTTCTGAATCTCTCCTCATTACTGTACTATACTTCATTCCCTGACAGTAGTGTAACTTTTATGGGACAAACTTGTATCTATTATATACAGTTTAAGGCGTTCAGATGATTTCGGAGTCCTGTTTACTATGTATCAACATTATTTATTTTGTCTTAGACGGCTTACCTTAGTTTTGGCGAACACTATAGTCTCTTTGGTTATTTGAGGACACATAGGCTATCACGTTGATATATGTGTTTGGTGGTTTATGCATACCTCTGATTCAATTAATGCATTAAAAATAGATTGGATGCACATAGTTATTAGATCAATGGAAGTAAATGAAACTGCTTGTATACATCGAGTCTTCTAAACCAGTATAAAGACAAGTTAGTATATATATATATATATATATATATATATATATATATATATATATATATATATATATATATATATAAATATATATATATAAATATATATATATATATATATATATATATATATATATATAAATATATATATATAAATATATATACATATATATATATATATATATATATACGCGTACATACACATACATATAGACACATATACACACACACAGACACACACACACACACGCACACACAGAAACACACACACAAACAAACAACGTATCGTAACGTAACGTAAAGTATATATATATATATGTGTGTGTGTGTATATGCAGGGTAATAGATTGGATGCACATAGTTATTAGATCAATGGAAGTAAATGAAACTGCTTGTATACATTGAGTCTTCTAAACCAGTATAAAGACAAGTTAGTATATATATATATATATATATATATATATATATATATATATATATATATATATATATATATATATATATAAATATATATATATAAATATATATATATATATATATATATATAAATATATATATATACATATATATATATATATATATATATATATATATATATATATATACGCGTACATACACATACATATAGACACATATACACACACACAGACACACACACACACACGCACACACAGAAACACACACACAAACAAACAACGTATCGTAACGTAACGTAAAGTATATATATATATGTGTGTGTGTGTGTATGCAGGGTCTAAATGTGTGTGAGTTTATGGATATATATGTGTGGATATGTGTGTTCGTGTTTGTATATGTGTGTTTATGTTTGTATTTGTTAATTGGGCCTCTTTCCGTCATGTATGTATGTATGTTTATATGTATGTATGTGTGTATGGAATGCGTGCATGAGTTCATATGTGAGTAGGTAGGAAGGTAATTAGTTAGGTAGGTATGTATGTATACATATTTGCAAAAGGTATATAGTGGAGCATACAAAACTAAACAACATACATCGAGATACACAAACATATTTACAACTGCTAAGTTACAATCAATTAATGTATTCATAATGTCGATGATAAAGTCGATAGTCTCATTAAGACATGAATTGGGTCGATGTCCTGGAGAAAATCACTTCCGTTATCGATTTGCGAGTATTTCGTGTTGAAAACAAATAAAGAAATATTATAAATCTGAACTAAAATCATGAACCAGAACTTTCACGTGGTAGGATGAATGGTTGGAGATCTAGTGAAGTGGAGGTAGTGTGTTTTGCAATGATAAAACAAGTTTTTTTTTACTTGTAAAGAAACTTACTATTTAATAGGATTTTTGCAAAAAAAAAAAAAAAAAAAAAAAAAAAGCGATTAGCTCACTTTTCATGTAATTAAATATTGAAAATAAAAAAAAAGGAAAAAGCTACAAAATTCTAAAGCTCTTTTATTTCCAGAATGGACCTCACTGCACTCCGGGCACATCCATAGGTGCACTGTGTCTAAAATAAATATCAAAGAGTGTAGATGGTTCAAATAGTGCGCTGCATATATGCAATTCTGCTCAGGTCTCTCAAACGTGCCCCAGGTCGCTGGTCGACCGACGATTGATTGAAAAAAACTCTTAAGACAGCGGATCGCAAATTGATCGATTGCAGTGTCACTATCCAAGAACGGGACATTGATCGATCTCAGAAGTTTATCCCTATCAATTTCTCCAATTCCCACAGAGGATGCATTCGAGGCTAGGACATGAGATTGTTCATCGGCACGAACCGAGAAGGACCAGGACAGTATTCATGTGTGTCCAGGGAAAACAGTCATTTATTGTATGATATTCTTGTTATTCTGTTTTTGTTCCGGTTCCTTTCTTCTTCTACTACTTCTACTTTTTGTTCTGATTCTTCTTTTTCATCTTGATGTTGTCGTTCCATTTGTTCTTGTTCGTTTTCTTGTTGTTGTTGTTCTTCTTCTTCTTCTTTTTCTTCTTCTTCTTCTTCTCCTTCATGTTTTTCTTGTTTTTGCACTTATTCTTGCTCCTGTTCTTTCATTTTCACCTTCTTCTCTGCCTCTTCTTCTTCTTTTTCTTCTTTTTTTCATTTTCTTCCTCTTCTTCTTCTTCTTCTTCTTTCTGTCCTTCTTCTTCTTCTTCTTACTATTCTTGTTCTTGTTCTTTTTCTTCTTCTCCTTCTTCCTCCTTTTCGTGTCTTTTTTTCTTTTTCTATTTTTTTTTCTTCACATTGTTCTTCTTCCTGTTCAGCAATCGCCCAGAAAAGTACATTTTGTTTCATCGCGCCGTAGTTTACAGAATCATCATCATCTTCATCATCAAGATCATCATCATCAAGTGCTTTTTCAGCATCGAAGGTGACGGTAATGGGTCTCCAGCTGTCTTTGTCCCATGCCAGGTCGACACACTCAGTCAGACTGTCCCGACCACATCTTGATGTTGTCTGTCCATCTGTACCTCTGCCGCTCTGGGTTTCTTGTCCATCTACTCTTCCCTCCAATATAACCTTCAGTAGACTGTCATGTCTCTTAACATAACCAACATATTTTGTTTTTCTGCTTTTCATTCACTTCAGAAACGTCTTCTTTACATCGAGCTGTATCAGGACCTAACTTTTTGTTTTATCTTTCCAAAAAATTCACATACGTCTTCTGAAGACCCGCATTTCAAAGATAATATTACTTTTTAAATTGAATAAGCTTTGGGGATCAAGATGCTGAGCAGCGCAAGAGCTGTAGTGGCCAGCGACCCATAGCTGACTGCTAGCGCCAGGGCCAGCGAACCATAGCTGCCAAGACCCTTCTACACCTCCACGCGGCGATCCTGGATAACAGGCTGCAGCAGTGCAGACTGGCTAAGGAGAAGGGATCGAAGAGGGAATGCTAACCCGCTACTAAAAAAATGCTTGCTTAAGTCGGATGTGTTGGACCGAAAGGTGCAAATATCGCAGTCAAACTGTAAACTACGACACAACGCATTCCGTTCTCTGGACTACATTCTGCTACTTAAGTCCTTTCAGGGTTTGGTAGCGGGAGATTGAGATCGAACGAAGAAGAAGAAGACAAATTTACTTCCTACCCCTCCTATCTTCAAATATATACGAAATATAGGCTTTAAATACTTACATCGGAACAAGACGTAAAATATGACACTTCATGCAAAATCGATTAAGAAAATGTTAAGGAACTCTTCGCTGTTTGTATTCTTTATATGGCGTTCGCCATTACAGGAGCACGTTTGTGATTGACGTGAATCATTCAAACAATGAAAAACATTCCTGCTGCCTTTCAAGCACGTCTTCCTTGCTTACACGATGAGTGCTGTTGTATTTAGCCAACTGTTCAATATCCAAATATGCCTTCCTTATTTCTTTTATTTCTGTTTTAAGCTCACTTCGTCATGCATTTTTCATGAAAAAAGAACAGGTTTAGTTATTATATTATACGCTGATTCGTTAAGTCTTTCGCCCCATCGTGTAATGTTACATCTTTACATAGGGAAGGAAGACTAACGTCTGGTCAGGGAAAATGTACTGCTCAGACATGTTAGTCAGGTCAGGCAAAACACACTGACCAAGACCCTCACCTTTGCTTCTTCGTAGTCCTTCCTTGAAACCGGCTGTTTCCCCGACAGCTTAACAATGTGAAGTATCGACGTGATCCCAGTAGTAGTTGGCGGCACGCATAGTAAACCAAGCATAGCATAGCCGCCTGGGGGACATCGGTCCACCTTCACTAACACGCTCGGGATGTGAGGAAACCTACGACCGCCCGCCATGTAACGTCCTTTTTAGGGCGCACACAAGAGTAATCTTACTAATTGTGCATATTCAACAACAACAACAACAACAACAATAACAACACCAACCATTTCACAGATCAGTTTTCTTCAGTCTTGAATATTGAAGTTAGTAATCCCTTTCAGTAATGACTGACTAAAGTAGCCACTTGCAGACACGACTGACTAGTATGTTTCACCTGACCCTGTTTAACAGTCTGATCAGTATGTTTCACCTGACCATGACTAAAATGGTCTGATCAGTATGTTTCACCTGACCCTAACTAACAGTCTGATCAGTATGTTTCACATGGCCCTGACTAACAGTCTGAACATTATGTTTCACCTGTCCCTGACTAAAAAAGTCTGATTATTATGTTTCCCCTTACCACGACTAACATAGTCTGATCAGTATGTTTCACCTGACACTGACTCACAAAGTCTGATCAGTTTATTTTGCCTGACCAGACATACATGGATTAGCACTGCTTTCCTGCAAACTGCAATGGTAGCCAGTCCTATTTTCTAAAATTATTATTGTAATTACAGTCTGGGGCATTCGTGTGGGGCTTCCTCAATGTGCGTGTCATCCATTGTCTGCTTCTTGGCGTGCGTGAGTTATCTATGTTCCTGGGGGCTTTTGTTCGCAATTATTGTCTTTATAGCATCCGTCTCCTTAAATGCTGCAACTTTTCTTTGCGTGTCCTCATCAAAGAGCCCTAGGGAGAAGAAAATCGTGAGTTTGTGTTAGATACTGGTATAAAAAGTTACCAATGACACGCAATGCAAAAAAAACACAACAAAAACACAAAAAAAAAACAAACCCCCGCTGTCTTCGAGATGATAGCCAAACATTATTCACTTCTGCCATGCTGTGGTAGCCAATTTTTTCCATCACTAGATACTTTGTTGTTGTTGATACAGCAGCATCTGGGCTCTCGCCCTTCGGCCCAATGTCATGTGATGGTATATGCATGTATTTATCAGTTGTTGTCTAGTGCCATACAAGTGTTCCATTTATTTGGCCTCGGAGGAGGAAGTGTTTTCTAAAATCGGTTTCTGCTGACCACTCAAAGAGATGATGATCAACGGTTTCTTATGGGCGTGTACACAGGTGGGACTCAGGAGTGTGTTGTGGTTGGGTTCTGTTCTTCTTCTTCTTCTTCTTCTTCGTACGCAGTCAGACAGTAACCATTATTTTTTCGAAAAAAGCGGAGGTCATCCTGAGGCTGTCGACACTGCCATAGAGCTTGTCTTGTGGTTCTACTGGTGATGGCCACATGTTCTCTCTGATCCTCGTATGTCGGGCAGTCCTGCAGCAGATGTTCAGCGGTCATTTTCTCGGTACCACACGGGCATTCGTCGGTACCACCTATCTTCAATTTTTTGAATAGGTGGTACCTCAGTCTATTGTGGCCAGTGCGAAGTCTGAAGACAACGACCTGCTCTCTTCTGTTCAACTGGTAATAGGCATCGTTTTTGGTGTAACCAGTATGTTAAGTTTCCCATTTGGTCATGTATCTGGCTTTGATAAGCCGTTTTGACTCTTCGTACGCCATACTAGTATCTGTTTGTGGGTTCTGTTCAAGTGCTTGTTTAGTGAGATGTGCTCGGAAAATGGTTCCCTGATCCTTCCTTGCGAGATGATTGACACTGTCATTTGGACTGGGGCTTGCTATATGTCTGTAGACCTCCCTCTCCGTGTTTCACATAGCCCAGCTGTTCAGCCAAGTTTCTTTCTTTGCGGTTTTTTTGAGCTATTTGCTGTTTGTAAAGTTGTTTCTGTGTGTCGCTGTTCTTGTATTAATCCCTTCTTTGCTAGTCTGTCTAGCTTGTCATTGCCGGTGTGTTTGAGTGTCCAGGAATCCACGGCAGAACTATTTTGACAACATGGGAGGTAATAACTCTATATCTTTTTTTCTAAAACACAAAATGTTCAGGTTAAAAGATGTTCGAGGTTTCTGAATTCTTTGAACCAGTCTTCAATCACGACATCAAAGTTATGTCACAAAAATTCAATTCTCTGAGAGACGTTCCTGTACCGGCCTTAGGAGCAAGGTTATTGTTGTTGTTGTTGTTGCTGTTGTTTGCCCATGATGAGAAGGATTATTCTTTTGTGCGCCTGAAAAGGACGTTAAGTGGCGGGTGGTCATAGCTTTCCTTACATCCCGAGCGTGCAAGAGGAAGGGGGACCAGGATCCTACATGCAGTTGGGCTATATTTGGCTTCAGCTGCGTGTCGCTCACAACTATGAAGATTACGTCGATCCTTTACCTCGTTAGCCAGGCTGCCATGAAAACAAACCGTTTCCAGTAAGTTCTACGAGGAAGCCAAGGTGAGGATCTCAACTTAACTTAACTTAACGTTTAGAAGACTGTACAGCGTCTGTAAACAATCAGTTTCTTTTACGTTTCCTTTCTATAAAAGCTATGTGCATCCAATCTATTCTTAAATGCATTAATTGTCTCTGCCTCTGCTACTTCATGTGACAATGTATTCCAAGCATTCACCACTCTCGGACTAGAAAAGTATTTCCTAATATCTAATCTGGACTTTTCTGTAATTAACTTGTAGCTATTCCCTCTTGTTCTTGTAGGCGGTTGTATTTTGATAAAAAAACACATGTTATAGTTTAATTCATCCGTTCCTTTGATTATCTTATAAACCTGTATTAAGTCACCTCGAATTCTTCTCTTGTCTGTAGGTCGGTCTTGTTCAGTATATTTTGATTGACAAGACATCAGTCATTCTTCCTAGGGACAAGGTTAGATAATTAGTGGTCTAGCAGTGGAGGAAGCCATAGTGGCGAGTTATTTGCCCTTTCGCACAAAGTAACTCAGAGTGCAACCGCTGCACATGCCTCCTGAAAGGAAGCGTGTATCCATGCTTTCATTGTCTCGGTTTTAATAACAGCAGTTTTACATGATGAGGTACGCTAGCCTCATCTACAACATTCTTCAGTCACATTTTCCTACATGCTTTGAAGGTTACATTGGTCCTGCCCGTGTCAACTTGGGTACCATTCGAGAGCGCGTCACATTGTTTGCATAATTTAAAAGTATTCAGTCCATCTAGCTTTGATTCCAATCATACATTACCTTGACCAAAAGATTATGGTGATGGCAGCGCTGTGTATAGTCTCCTTCCATCATCAAGTGTCCAGTCGACTAAACATCCAGAGTGCCGGCTGTGCACACATCCCTATGAAACTGTTGAACATCATCTTTTTGAATATCCGGCGCTTGCCAGTGTTAGGAAAAAACTTCTTCCTCCGAGGCCAGACAGATAGAACACTTTGTAAAGAACTAAACGACAGCTTACAAACACTTGCAAAAACCACTACATGGCGTTGTGACATTTGGCAAGAGCCCCGAGGCCAGACAAATGGAACACTTTGTACGGAACTAAACAACAGCTTACAAACACTTGCATTTACAACTACATGTCATTTGGACAAAGGGCAAGAGCCCACAGATGGCTGAATCAATAACCAACTAACCATCAATTTCTTTCACAACTGTTCTTTGGAAAACTCATCACTTCCGACGCTTTCTTGTTTTTCAGATTGTCATGGCAACCAAAATCATTTTTTCTATGACCACTACCACCACTACCACCATCATCACTACCATAACCACGACTACCACCACCACCACCACCACTACCATAACCGCAACTACCACCACCACCACCATCACCATAACCACCACTACCATCACCCCCACCACCACCACCATAACCACCACTACCACCACCACCATAAGCACCACTACCACCACCACCACTACCACCATTAGAACCACTACCACCACCACTACCACTACCACCACCACTACCACCACCATAACCACCACTACCACCACTACCACCATCACCACCACTACCACCACCACCACCACCATAATCCCCACTACCACCACCACCACCACCACCATAACCACCTCTACCACCACCATAACCACCACCACCACCATCATTACCACCACATAACCAGCATAACCACCTCTACCACCACCACCACCATAGCAACCACCACCACCATAACCACCTCTACCACCACCACCACCACTATAACCACCACCACCATAACCACCACCACCATAACCACCACCACCATAACCACCACCACCATAACCACCACCACTATAACCACCACCACAACCACCACCACCATAACAAGATGCCTCCTATCATCTCCCAATCATTGTCAAGCAACATAGCCTCCGTTCGAGGATTCGATCTGGTTGCCGCCTCTGCAAGCACCATGCGTCGAGTCTGCACCCACCGGGGATTTCCACTGGAGCCATGCTATATAGTTGCGAATCGTGTGGTCTCACTTTGTTGTGCGACTTCGAGGTCTGGAATGTTCTACCAGGTGGTCACGGAAACATTGAGACCTTTCCTCTGAGCAGCCGGGAGAGATTTATTAGGTGATCTACTGGTATTACCGTGTCCCAGACGACTAATTTAACCGACAGATAGACACCCAAAGCACTGTCTCCACCATAAACCGTCGCCGTCTGCTCTATTTGTCATATGGCCGGCCTTGCAGACGGCTTCCCCGTCAATCAACTCTTAAAGCAGGCATTAAGCACCAGGAATGGAAAACTTCTCTTCCCATGATGGGCCAAATCCTACGCACGACCTCGCAATACCTGGCTGGGTCAAACAGGAAACAACATCTTCATTTTGCTAAGCAACAAAGAGCTTAGCAAGACTGTGTTAAGTCTTCACGTATATATATTGTTGTTTTATCCATCCGTATCTTTGTATATGTATTCAGTTCAGTTCAAGTGTCATCTTCGCATCAAAAACGGCTGCAATGGATCTCCAGTGTGCTCTTGCTGTAATGGTGTAATCTGACATGATCTTTCCAGTCCTGGCATGATCTTTCCAGTCCATCTCCTGATGTTATCCACCCACTTAAAATGTTTGCCTTTTAAACGACTGCCTTTCAGCCTACCCTCGGGAATGGTCTTCAATAAGGAGATACTTGATGTATGACCAAAATAACGGAACTGTCTAATAATAATTATGGTCATTAATTCTTTTTTCACCACCTAACTTTTTCAATTCCTCCATATTTGTTTTCTTTTCTTTCCATGAAATGCGACCCAATCTTTTATATTCAATTCTCTTTTGCAACTTGCTATTAAATGCTCATGTTTCTGCACCATAATGAAGTGAAGAGTATACATAATACCTGACAATTCTCATTTTCAATTTATGGTGTATCTGTTTGGATATTAGTTTGTGTCGCATGTTGCTGAATACTATCTTGGCTATAACTATTCTCTTTCTGATTTCTTTTTCGCTTCTGGCATCTATTTTATTATTATTATATGACCTAGATAGGAGAAACTATGTACCTGTTCAAGTAGTTTATCTTTTATTTGTATCTGGGTACATGGTTTCTTGTCACTTTTCCCAATTACCATAGTCTTTGTTTTCTTTATGTATATGTCTGAGCCAAACTCTTGACTTATTTTGTATATTCTTGTCACAAACTCTTGACTTACTGTGTATATTCTTGTCATAAGCTCCCGCCATTCTTGCTCTTGTATATATGTCTCTCATGATCTTTGTTTGTTCCGCTTCTTATATTATTTGTTCATGTTTTTGTCTGTGTGTCATATTGATGATTTTTTCTTTGGTTCACTCTATCCATACTGGCATATCGTTCTTCGCACTTTCTTCGCACTTAAACGCTAATTGTATATTATATCTTTTCATATGATTTGTATACTGTGTTCGTTCAATCTTTGTACCAGGAAGAAGACATTGTGGACGTATAACATGTGTCATTTTGTTGTCTGTCCTGATACGGCCACTGAGGCATTATTTATACATGATTTTCATCGACTTTTGACCGTCAGTTCCGCAGCAGCTTCGGTCTATTTGTTTGTGCATACACTATCATGAGGCCTAGTACAGTAGGGTAATTAGCATTTCATCTGCAGGGGAATTTTACTTTTATTTTGAATGAAATGGTATGCGATCCACCCAGTAAGAGGCAATAGACAATAGTGAGAGATGGAAGAAAGGAGACACGGGGAGAGAGATGCAAGAGAAAAGAGAAAGAGAGTCAGTAAAGGATCGAAAGAGGGAGAGAGAGAGAGGATCTGAGAGGATAGAAAGAGTAAGTGAGGGAGAGAAAGGAGAAAGAGAGTTTGAAAGGGAGGAAAAGGGATGGGAGGGAACGGCAGAATAAGGGAGGGTTAAAGAGAGGGAGAGGAAGAGAGAAAGAGTGTGTGGGGGTGGAAAAGGGGACAATAAATTGTGAGAGGGAGATAGCAAAAGAGATTGAGGGAGAATGAGAGAAAGGGAATAAGAGAGTGCTAGAGAGGGATATAATGGGATAATGAAGGAGGGAGTATGATAAAGAGGCAGAAGGAGACAGAGACCGAGAAAGAGAGGGATGGTTGAGAGATGAAGAGTGAGGAAAGGAGACATAATAATGGATAGATATAGAAAGAGAGAGAGAGAGAGAGAGAGAGAGAGGAACGGATGGGGGGGGGGAAGAGGAAAGGAGAGAGGGGTAGAGAGAGGAAGCGGTGGAGTGAGAGGGTAGAGGCGACAACGAGGGGGAGTTATAGAGCAGGATGGCGAAGAATGATGGATAGGTAATGGGAAAGAAAGAGAAGGAAGGAGAAACATACATTGAAGTGGACGGAGAGACAGAGGGGAAAAGGGAGGGAGGTTAGAGAAGGGAAGGGGCGAGGCACATCGGAGAAGAGTAATAAGAAAGATATGACGTATCCTGAGGGAGGTCTAAAGAGGAAGCAAGAGCGAGGAAGTGGCAGAAAGAGACAGAGAGAGAGAGAGAGAGAGAGAGAGAGAGAGAGAGAGAGAGGGATGAAGAAATAGGAGGATACGGGAAAGGAGGCGGAGACAAGGAGGGGCGAGAGAGGAAAAGACTGAGATGGAGGACAAAGAGTTAGGAAGGACGAGAGATAGCGAGAGAGAGAAGGGGTTAGAAAATGAAATACTGCAACATCAACACTTGATTGATTTATAACCTCTCTTGTATAACTGAGGATCAATTAAAAGCAAAACTTGATCTTTGACAGCAGTGCCTTCCACGGAATTGTCTATCTAGTATCCATAACCCATACGGCACATAGACGAGCACAGACCAAAAACGGCTTTACTAATATTCAGATTTGGCTCCCTGCATGTGATATCCTAATTGGCACATTTGATCGTCTGTTTGCGATCAGACTTTATTTATTTACCAGAGCTGCTAAAATCGATCCATTTGTCGCTGGTCTCCATTCGGCTGATACTGATCGGAGTATTAGGGGACGCTAGAAGTGCCCTGCGTTCCTGTGTGATCGATAGCGCAGCAGGCTGCTTTGCTGAGAAACTTGAGGCACGCCAACAGAGACGTAGCCATTACGATGTACGTGCCATATTGATTAGCGCGAGGATGGAGTAGTTGGGAGAGAGGACTTGGGTTGTAACTGTGGGTAGATGTGGTGGTAATGATGCTGGGGTTATATAGCACGTTGGGAAAAAATTTAAGCTAGGGAATAGAGACAAACGGAGAGAGAGATGTATAGACTAGATATAAATGATAGGTAGACAGATATATGAACATATATACTTTCAGACAAATATACATCAACCTAGATAATTGGATAGATAAATAGATAAATATATATTTAATTAGATAAATAAGTATGTTTGAACATACCCACACAACACATACATATGCATACACACACATATACATATATGTTGTTTGCGAATGCCCAAAATGAGTAAGTTACTCTTATATGCGCTCTGAGAAGGGCGTTAAGTCACGGGCTGCAGTAGCTCTCCTCACATCTTGAGCGTGCTGATGAAGGTGGACCGGGATTAGCCAAGCTGTTGTGCTATACTTGCCTTAATCTGCTTGTCACTGAATACTGCGGGGATTACGTCGATCCCTCAACTTGTTTGCCAGGCTCCCATTAATTCAACCCGTTTCCATGGAGGGCTACTAGTAAGTGGAGGTGAGGGTCTTGGCCAGAATGTTTTACCTGACCCTGACTAACATGTATGACCAGTATATTTTGCTTGATTCTGACTAGCATGTCTGATCAGTATAATTTGCCTGACCCTGACTAACATGTCTGGTCAGTATATTTTGCCTGATCCTGACCAACATGTCTGATCAGTATATTTTGCCTGACCCTGACTAACATGTCTGGTCAGTATATTTTGCCTGACCCTGACTAACATGTTAGGTCAGTATATTTTGCCTGACCCCGACCAACATGTCTGATCAGTATATTTTGCCTAACCCTGACTAACATGTCTGACCAGTATATTTTGCCTGACCAGACGCTAGTCTTCCTCCCTATATAAATACTCACACTTCAGGTCGTGTGATCGTTTGCCAGTAAATGTGCCAAAATAGAAACCAAATATTTTTGTCAGTGAATTTGCCAAAACATAAACCAAATATGTTTGTCAGTGAATGTGCCATAACAGAAACCAAATATGTTTGTCAGTGAATTTTCCAAAACAGAAACCAAAATTTTTTTTTCAGTAAATGAGTCAAAATAGAAACCAAAAGTCGGCCTCAAAATATAAGTTGGAAAACAGAAACCAAATATGTTTATCAGTAAATGTACAAAAACATAAACCAAATATGTTTGTCAGTGAATGTGCCAAAACAGAAACCAAATATTGTTGTCAGTGAATGTGCCAAGACATAAACCAAATATATTCGTCAGTGACTGTGAAAACAGAAACCACATTTTTTTGTCAGTCAATGTACCAAAACAGAAACGAAATATGTTTGTCAGTGGATGTGCCAAAACAGACACCAAATATATTTGTCAGTCAATGTGTCAAAACAGAAACCAAATATATTTGTCAGTAAATGTGTCAAAACAGAAACCAAATATATTTCAATGTACCAAAACAGACACCAAATATATTTGTCAGTCAATGTGTCAAAACAGACACCAAATATATTTGTCAGTCAATGTGTCAAAACAGAAACCAAGCGTCGGACTTGGTACCACACACAACTCGCTGATGTAGCAATAAACGAGCATTGCGAAATAGTGTCAAGATACCTGGGACCCACCCCCACTGCTAAAATTTACTCTATAATTGACATAGCTCTACCTGACGCCAAAACAAGTGTGGCTGATGGTATGGAACGAAAATAATTGGAAAACTACCCTAAAAAACCAATGTTTGGACATCAGGAGAAGATCACAAGATTCAAATCCAGGCATGTTTTCCTTAAATCAACAAAGCCCGTTCTTTCAATCCCTGAAATCTGTACTATGGCACGAAATGACACAGGAGCCAGGGATCTTCTTCTTCTTCTTCTTCTTCGTACGCTATCAGACGTCAACTAGAATCTGTTCAAAGAAAGCAGCTGTCATCCTGAGGCTGTCGACACTGCCATAGAGCTTGTCTTGTGTTGACACTGGTGATGGCCACATGTGCTTTCTCTGGTCCTCGTATGTCGGGACATTTTGCAGCAAATTCTCAGCGGTCATTTTCCCAGTACCACAGGTGCAATCGTCAGTGCCACCTATCTTCAGTTTATTGAATAGATGGTACTTCAGTCTATTGTGGCCAGTGCGGAGTCTGAAGACCACGACCTGCTCTCTTCTGTTCAACTGGTAATAGGCATCATTTTTTGTGTAGCCAGTATGTTCTGTTTCCCATTTGGCCATGTATCTGGCCCTAATAAACCCTTTGGACTCTTCGTAGGCGAAACTATGATCTGGTTGTGGTAGTCTTGCACCTTCTTTTGCCAGTCTGTCTGCCTCCTCGTTGCCTTGGATGTTACAGTGGGATGGAACACGCTGTACCACTATTCTTTTTTGGTGCGGACTGCTGGCATAGTTGACAGAGTTCTGCTCTTAAATCATTAAGTTCAGTATTTTTCCGACTTTTTGGTGCTGTAACCACGGCCAAGGCATCTGTAAACAGGGGACCCAGGGATCGAGCTTCAGGAGTAACCTGCCCCTCGACATCACTTGACCTACTCACTTTGATAGACAATAAATAGACTTCGAACTGGCGTATCACGATGTAGGAGAAACATAAAGAAATGGGGTCTCTTAGACGGCGTGACATCTGACTGCGAGGCGGTACAAGATCCAGGTTGTCTGATAATTTGTCTCAATCATCCGGATACATGTGACGAGAGCGACATGCTGAAGACGAACTACAAGGAAATTCAACACTGCATGAATGCTAGATAAAGAAATGCTTCGATATGGAAGAAAGTGAATAAGTACCATGTATGTATACAATCTGACAAACAATATCATATTGGCATCTAAAACGTCATTGACTATACAGTGTAGCATTTAAAAATAACTATAAAACATATTTAAATGTATTAACTTTCCGTGAAACGACATTTTCTCTACAACAAATCCATCAGAGAAAACGTGTGACCTTTTATCAGTGGATTGACGTCACGAAAATTCGCGCACTTTCACAGACAATTTTTCCATCAATGTATGAGAAGTGATAGCTTATGTTAATTGGTAAGAGCGAAGAAATGTAGTGGGAGATGTTGAAATATATTAGTGGATGGTTCGATTCCAGCCTGCGGTAATTTTTTGTCCTGCAAAGCTGAAAGGTAAAAAGCTTTTAAGTTTTGTATATACTGTTATGAGCAGCAAAGATGGCGCTATAACCGGCTGCGGGTCTACATTGCTATGCTGTTTTAGTTCATTATTAATGTCGTAAGACCATGGATTTCCAGGAATTCACACTAGTCGACGACTTACACTTGTGTTCACGGAAACGTGTTGTTGTTTTTCATTTGGATTAGTTAATTCGTTTGTTTTGTGTGTTTTCTTCCGTTCTTCTTCTTCGTACGCTGTCAGACGTCAACTTGAATTTGTTCAAATAACGCAGCTGTCACCCTGAGGCTGTCGACACTGCCATAGAGCTTGTCTAGTGTTGGCACTGATGATGGCCACATGTGCTATCTTTGGTCCTCGTATGCCGGGCAATTTTTCAGCAGGTACCACAGGTGCATTCGTCAGTGCCACCTATCTTCAGTTTATTGAATAGAGGGTACCTCAGTCTGTTGTGGCCTGTGCGGAGACTGAAGATCACGACCTGCTCTCTTCTGTTCAACTGGTAGTAGGCATCATGTTTTGTGTATTCAGTATGTTCTGTTTCCCATTTGGCCATTTTTCTGGCCTAATAAGCCTTTTGGTCTCTTCGGAAGTCACACTAGAATCTGGTTGTGGTAACCTTGCACCTTCTTTTGCCAGTCTGTCTGCCTCCTCGTTGCCTTGGATGTTACAGTTGGATGGAACCCACTGAACCACTACTCTTTTTGGAGCGGACTGCTGTTAAATCTTTAAGTTTTGTATTTGTCTGGGTTTTTAGTGCTGTAACCAAGGCTAGGGCATCTGTAAACAGGACTATTTGGCTTTCATTGCTTTCGCCTATCAGCATTTCTTTTACTGCAGCCTTCAGTGCCTCTGCCTCCGCTCTGAAATTGCTTCCGTTTGATTATCCTGAAATGGACATCGGCTATTTGAATATCACTAAGCTTAAACATGTGTCATATTTCACGGTCTAGTTCACCCGGATGAACTTCACGAGATTGACACCCTTCGCCCTAGCTGAAGATAGTGTCAGCTTTGTTGTATGCAATTTAGACACAACTATAATGAACTGCCACATGGAGAGAGATGGACTCCGCCAGGCGGTCCAAGACACACCGTTGTTGTATGGTTGGGCTATTACTACAAACTGGAATATCGTGCCCCAACGACCTTCTAGGTTATGGGACCGATGATAATGATATATTGTTATGACTAAGAAACAGAGTTATCCAAAATTCTGCGTCAAAGCTGATGGGACCAAATAGAACGAGATAGATCTATGAAAGCAACGGACATGTGGTTTTACAGAAGAATGCCTCGAATTCTAGGGTCTGCAAATAAGACTAACGACACTGTATTAGGAAAGGCACACACACATGAACCATTCATTGCAGCCAATTTTTTCGGGCATGTTATGAGAAGAGGTGGCTGTGAGCACGTTGTGACAACGGGAAAAGATAGCATGAAAGAGAGACAGAGGAAGATGCTGGACAGCCTGAGAGAATGGAATGGGCGACAATCAACTACAGAGTTGGTAAACGACACACGTGATAGAAGTGAATGGAGGTCCATGATCGCCAACGTCAACCGGCTGGGCACCT